>JARHVA010005978.1:0-600000 GCA_037957365.1 Torreya grandis | reverse complement strand
CTTTCCTAAACACAATATATTTATAAAGATGCAACTGTAAGGCCTACATAAAATTTGTCAAAACCCTTCTCACATTTGGTGAAAAGTCTATAGTTTTTTTACTCCACAAAACTTGACCATGTGGCATTTTGGGATCGGCTTAAGACTCCATATCCAACACAATGAATGCCAACCTTTACCACCAATCCCCTTACTAAACTTTACCCTAAGGTCTTTGACAAAGCTAGAACTTCTTCACCAAAAGCACCAAAAGTTCAACTGTCTATGATAGAACCCTTACACTCATAGTAATCTATTATATTAAAGTAGATTAGGCCTTTAGGTGTATGCCCTATTTCTAATTTAATTCATCTATAGGTGAAATTAGATTTGACTCCTCAACCACAAGTTTGATTTTCTCACCCTAAAACACATAAGAATGTTAAGCCTTCTAGAACTCACCAATCCCTTCTTCAACTCTCAACTTTACCATCCATTTTAGGGCTACATCCTTCTACTTTAGTTGAAATATCATCTAATCAAGCCAAACAAAAGGTTAAGCTACCTCCACTCTTGACTTTACCATCTTGTAGACCTCTCACATCTGACACTAATAAAGTGATAACAAAACATGTAACTATAACATCTCTAAGCAAAACACCACATAAAATTACCTTTCCAAAGAAGGTATCAAATCCTATTAGTATAACAAGTGCAAGCCCACTTGTAGGCTCCCAAAGCTTTTTCTATCATTAGTTATTGTAAGATTCAATAATAAATCTTCCTCCCATTAATCCCTATAGTCCTCTTGGATTTAATCCATCTTGGTTTGATGATTCACAAGTTTGTTTATATCATCATTTACCTAGACACGATACTAAAAATTGTAAAGCCCTCATAATGGTTATTCAGAAACACTTTGATGTTGATACCCTTTTCAATGACACTACTGTTAACCTTCCTATTATTCTACCTTTGACATCTATAGGGCCTCATACTATTCCACTAAAATTCAAACCCAAAGATGTCATTGTAACCCCTTTATGACCTCCTTTTCGAAATTTTTAAATCAACATAGTTAATGTGGCCACACGGTCACAAAACTAAAAGGATAAAACTAAAGAGAAGGTCACTAGACCTTGGACCCATCCTTTCACCAAAGACACTCCCCATAATAACCCTAATATTTCCATCTTGGGTGTTCTTAAAACAACATCTTTAGATGTTATTCAAAGCTCAATGGTGAAACAACTTCACCAAACTACTATGAAGATGTCTTTATATGATTTGATCCAAAGCTCATCTTAACACCATCAAGCTTTGACTAGTGCTTTGCAAGCAATTGAGGTATAATTGGATGATCCCCAAAATCTTATAGCTTTGGTTGGCTCCCTTAGTTTTGTCTCCCTAATTTATTTTAATAATTTATAAATTCCACTTCAACACCCTAAAGATCAAGATTATACCCTTTTTATTACCACATATATTGATCAAACTCATATCAAGAGAGTTATGATCAATGGGGGAGCCAGTATTAATATTATTTCCACCCATGCCTAAAAATAACTATCCCTACCCAAAAATTTCATGTCTCAAATTTATGTGGTACTCCATTCCTTTAATGACACTACAACTACTACAATGGGAACTATTGTCTTACATATTCATGTAGGTCCCTGCATAAGTCCTAAGTTCTTCTATTTTATGGAAGGAGAGTTCCAATATAACATAGTGTTTGGATGACCTTGGATACATGATATGGTATGTGTACCCTTGACTTTTCACCATTATGTAAAGTTTTATCATGATGGACAAGTACATGTTATACCTACTAACCCACCTCCATTTAAAACATGCAATATTACCTATAGTCTTAATGATATTCTCATCCCATTGAAAACATCATCTTATTCACGTGATTATTATAAAGCTTACATAAGCACCACTCTTGTGGTTACATAGATACTAGAAACACAAATTCCTAAAAAATATCCCATGGAGGAGACCTTTCATCATTTGTCACTTGGTGAATATCATTTGTTGACACTCAACATGTTCTATACCCCATAAGTACATGGAAGGCTTCACATGCATCCAAATTATGATCCCCATATTAGTATGGTCATTACTTATGGCCCCCATAACCTTCAAACCAATTTCACATATGGGGGAATTGATTGAGCTCCCACTGTCAACAATCCATCTTCTTCACCACAACCATTTACTTATGACTTCTCTTTCCTGAGTAACCCTAGATTCACTCACACCTACCTATATAGGTGTGCTTAGAAAGGATTTGGTTTGGGTCATTATGAATAAGGTATCCACATGCCTATTTAATATCCTACTAGCAACACCATTGAAAATGCCAAAAAAAGGCATGGGTGGGTTATGATAAACCAAATATACTCCCTAGAAACTCCCATGAACCAATTGTCAAAGAACTAGTCTCTCCTTCTCCACCTTCTTCTCCACCATCACCTATAGAATTAGAGGTATTTATACCTCCTAATTTTTTTTCCAATAAATTACATCCATTTAGGGCCTCTCACCTATCGTCAGGGTAAGGAAACAAGGTCCCTTCCTCTCATTCATCCTAAAATAATTGATGAAAATTTTCTCATTATTAACACTGTCCAATGTCAAGATGATGACACAATTATTACCTACATGAGTATAGATGATTCATATATCTAATGATTACTCCCATATAAATCTTAAGATATGTTAAATGAATCAACCATTGACATCAACCTACCCTCACACAATAACCCTCATATCCTCAAGATTGGTTAATCTTTAGATTCCTCTGAGCAAGCTGATTATGCCATATTTATTAATGATCATAGCAAATCCTTCACTTGGTCTTAAAATGACATTCCCAGTATTTACCCCTCTATCATCACCCATAATATTATCACTAATTGAGATGCTAAAACTATTAAGTATAATATTCACAAAATGCATCTTTGTATCACTCTCCTTGTCAATGAAGAGCTCCAACACCTCCTTTCTATTAGCTTTATCCAACCCATCTACTACCCACAATGGATTTATAATATTATTCCTATCATAAAATCAACTAGGGGAATCTACATTTATATTGACTATCCTAATTTAAACCTCTCTTGTCCAAAATATGATTTCTCATTACCTAGTATCGACCAACTTGTTGATCTAATGACTAACCATAAGATGCTATCACTTATGGATGGATTCTCTAGATATAATCAAATCTTGGTTGTTCCTAAAGATAAATACAAGACCACCTTCATTACCCTATAGGGGACTTTATATTATTAGGTCATGCCTGTTGGCCTAAAAAATGTTGGTGTGACTTATCAATGTGCCATGACATACATTTTTCATGATCTTCTACATAAAATTATGAAGATTATGTGGATGAATTAATAAGCAAGTCTAAACTTTTCTAAGAACACTTGAAAATTCTTAAAACTATATTCACTCATCTTCTCTAATATAACATTTGACTAAACCCAAAGAAATGTGTCTTTGGTGTTATTTTCAATAAACTCTTAGGTTTTATCATTTCTCTCCATGGTTTCAAGGTTGATCTTTCCAAGGATAGATAAATATTAGAGATGCCTCCACCTAATAATATCAAACAACTTTGTAGCCTATAAGGAAAATTTTAGTCAATTTGATGCTTCATTTCCTAGTTGTTAGATCACTACCAACCCTTTCATCATCTATTCAAAAAGGATGTTTCCTTCCAATAAAATAAAAACTACCAGGAAGCCTTTGTTGCACTTAAAAAATACCTCCTTTCCCTAATATTTCTTATTCAACCTAAGGAAAATCAACATTTTTACCTATACATCTCCACAATAAACCATTCTCTAGGTGTTATGATTACACATTGAGATGACCAACATTGAGAGGAGGCAGTTTATTACATAAGCTGCACACTTATCAATTATGAGATTTGATATACCCACACCAAAAATATTTGCCTTGTATTGGTCTTTTTCACCTCTAAACTTCACCATTATATCCTAAATCACAAAACCTATGTGGTCACACATACTAATCCTCTCAAATATATGCATTCCAAACCTTATCACAACCAATGTATAGCTCAATAGCTCATGCTTGTTTATAAATTAATTTAGAGTTCATTCAACAAAAATATATTAATGGGAAAAAAATCACTAACCATTTAGTTTCTACCCCTTTCCCTAACAATCAATCTTCAAACCTTGAGTTCCCTGATGAATCTATTACAACACTCTCCACCGATGACATCTCCTATCAAATGATGATGTTCTTTGACATATCTAAATGCCAACATGGTGGGGGTGTGGGGGTTATTCTTATTCCTCTGAATGGTGAGCCTATGTCTTTGTCATTTAAACTAGATTTTGAATTCACTAACAATATGGTTGAATATGAGGATTTGATTTTAGGAATTGAAATATCTCTCTTCTTGGGTATCAAATCCATCATATTTTTCGGTGATTCTTATATAGTGGTTAACCAAGTTAATGGTTCCTACCTATGCAAAAAAAAAATTGTAGCAATATAAACATCATGCATATACACTCTTGGGATCATTTGACTCTTATCTCTTGTAAACTATTCCTCACTCTACAAAAAAGTTAGCTGACATGATGGCTTCACTTTATTCACACATACTCTCGTCATTCTCCTATTCAAGAATCTATGTCACCATGCATCACTTAACATTACCCTCTTATGTCTCAACTAACATCCTCTTTGTTTAAAATGTAAAAACCAACCCACAAGACTTATGGTACAAAAAAGTCATGGATTATCTTTCCTTCTCTATTACCCCTCTTTATCTTTCTAATAATGGGAAATGGGACTTCATAAAATGTGCCACTTGTCACACTATACTAGGGGGACTTCTCTACAAGTAAACTTTTGATGGTCTTTTCCTTAGATGCCTAACTAGTAATAAAACTCATTTTTCTATTAAGGAAGTCCATGATGGGATTGGTGGTAGGAATTTCAATGGTCACATAGTTGCTAAATGTATTCTTTTACTTGGCTATTATTGGCCTATACTTCATCAAGACTATTTGACTATGTTTGATGTTGCGTCAAGTGTTAAAAACATGCTAACCTCCTTCATGTTCGTAGTCAAGCATTGTAGGTTACCAAAGAATTTTGGTCCTTATCTCAATGGGGCTTAGATATAATCAAATATATTAACCCTCATTCATCACTTTTTCATCACTCTATCATTACTTCCATTGAATACTTCACTAAGTGGGTCAAGGCCATCCCTCTCATTTCCATAAAAGCTAACAAAATTATTGACTTCATTAACCATCACATCATCTATAATTTTGGTGTACCTCACAAGATTATAATTGATAATGGTAAGTCTTTCAAAAATAAGACTATTTAAGACCTTTATGATGCATTTGGAATCAAATTAAGCTTCTCATCACCATACTATCCACAAGCAAATAGACAGGAAGAAGTTTCTATCAAAACTTTGACCAAGCTTCTCATGAAGGTAGTCAATGATATGGGCAAGGATTGGCATACACACATTCCTTTTTCTTTATGGGCTTATTGCACTATCATTCTAACCCCTACGAGTGCTACGCCTTTTTCATTGGTATATGGGATGGAGGTTGTTTTGCCTCTTGAGGTCCAGATTCCTTCTCTTTGTATTTATCTACATGACATACTTACTAATGATGAATTTCACAAAGAATGTTTGGCCACAACTTGAATTTCTTGATGAACATCATCTTATATCCCTCAACCACCCCCAAATCTATCAAGAGCATGTCAAATGTTCTTATAACAAAAAACTCAAAGAGTGAGATTTCAATATAGGAGATCTTATCTTAAAAGAAAATCAAAATGTGATGAACATGGAAAAATCAAATGGGGTAAATTTGCTCCTAATTATCTTGGACCTTATATCATAACTCATAATTATGGATGAGGAACTTATTGCTTGTCTTCTCTTGAAGGAAGGCTAGAACTTGAGGCTTTAAATGCCTTACACATATGACCATTCTTTTTTTAAACTAGCATTGATTTACTTCATATTAACTTGAGCTCATCCCTTGAGCATCCCTATTACATTGATTTCCCTTCCTCTTCACCTTTACTCCTATACACTTTGATAACTTACACATTGGTATATTTTTATCCTCACAATGGAAAAATACTAAGTCTCTATAGTCTTTTCCATGACTAAAAAAAATGGGATATTTGAAAAAGTTATAAAATATTAGGTCATGTTTTTTCAATGTAGACTTCTCCCTTGAAGGATAGTTGTGTAACTTCCCTCTGATATTATCAAATATACTACTCCCTTGAAGGACAACTATTTAACATTAAAACAAATGCTTAGACCACTCCCTTGAAGGATGGCTAAGCCAATATTTGTTCTTAAAGGGAAAAAAAACTACAAAATGCTCCTCATATTTTTGCATGACCTTAGCCTATACAAAATCTTTAAGTCATGGACTTGCCTATATTAGCTCTTGAGTCACCCACAAAAGGGACATATCATTTCTAATTGATAGGTTATGTTATCTAAACATTTTCCCTCATTCTCCCCTTTTGTCCCCTCATACTCTTTCAAGGGACTATGAAGCTCACTTAACATGAGGTAAACATGATGCTTCTCTAATAAACATAATGGTTCAAAGATATAAGGCATAAAAGAGGCTCATTTTTATGAGCCTATTTATGTTCTAAAATATGGTCTTTTCCAATGCATGAGCATTCTACCTTTTTATTTTTCCATTCACATCACATGTCAATATCTCTATTTGAGATGTAGAAATAATGTCATACCAACATTTACCTAATCAACCTATTTATTCTACGCATATACCATCACAAATATGGAAAAATGCTAAAATAACCTCATATAACCAACATACTCATTTTAAGCATACACCATCACAAATATGTAAAAATACTAAGATGAAGCTAACCAATCAGCTACACATATACCATCACATAGATTGGAAAGGCTATTCTAACATCAAATAATATGATCAACATTAACATCCAAATTAACATAGAAATAAATTAACATCATCCATATCAACATCATAAACATAAGCAAGGCATCTCAAATAAACACATGGTAGTAAATAAACATCTCATATATAAATATGTGATCAAATATCATCTACATCATCAAAATATCATAAATCTCTCTCAAAATGTACATCTCACATCTTCAGCTCATAGGTTGGTATACATATAACATATATAAACAAAAACTAGCAAAACACTAATACTTAGAGTCCTCGAGGCTCTCCCTAAGGTCATGAGGATGTAGTATCATCACCACTCTCTATCTATCTACATCAATATGAACTAGAAGCTGTTATGTGTGACATCAACCTCTCCTACTCTCTAAACTCTAAATATCATTATATTTATGGGAACTCTCTACTCACCCTCTCATAGTAAGCAATCTCATCTAGGGTAGTCGAATACCTCACCATCAATATAGTTTATGGAAGACCCATGGCACTTGATGATGGTATAACCTATATTAGGTGGTGGAAGAGGAGTGGCATAGCCTACTACTACTCTTAGACTATATCTCTTTGCCATCACTATAGTCATTTGACCTTGTAAAATAGTCATCTAGCCTATAGTGTTACAACTTGACCTTGTAGAGCCCCAATCTGACCCTATAATGTCACCACCTACCCCTATAAGGCTAAAACTTCCTCTTGGGCTATCTCTCAAGCTTGAACCTCTACATCTCAAACCTACACCACTACATCTTACACTTGTAGTGCTACATTTCTCTCCCTGACTAACCCTTATAAGTCTACTAGTGGCCTCCTAACCTCCACCACTAGATGTAACCTTACCCACTAACATATATATGTATTTATACACCTTAGGTCCCTAACACCTAGCCATATTGGTATCTCCTTAAAATCTATCTCATTAGTCTCCATAGGCAAAGGTAAAGGTGCCTCTATGTCATCCCTCCTATATCAAGGGAAGGTAGACAAAATATCTTACAAAATCCCAAACTATCTCTTGACCCATACCATAAGTACCATCTCCAACTCATTGAACCATCTCCCCCCAACCTATAACGAGATCTACAACCCAATAAGCTACTCTACCTACCCTCTAAAAACTAGGTATGTTAGATATGGTCTCCACATGATATTTATAGGGATCAAGCCCTCGATCATGCACCTATAATAGGTGATGTCTTGCATAATGCCATCTACTTGGGTCTATGCCATCCTATCTCTCCACCATCTAAATCCAACCTTAAAGCCAACCAAAATAGTGCTAGGTAGCCCCAGTGGTCATGTTACCATGATGTGCTCATGTGCCTAATAGTGTAGGAGATGGCTGACACAAACTATATCGCTGATGTAACCTCAAACCCCATAGTTCTTTATATAACTATGCAAAAAATACTAGACCCCAGGCAAAAATGGTCCACTTATCTATCATCTTCATAAGCACACTAGTCAAAGTAATCAAAAATCTCCCTTTATCTACATTAAATAATATATAAACTATGATTCTAATCATCATCAAGATACTCAAATGATGCTACTCCTCATCAGCCATGTAGAGTGGCTCATATGAAAAACTCACAGAGTGGTAAGTCACCTCACTAACATGATCCCAATATAAACTAACCATATTTATATCATGTTCCTCTCTTGATCATGCAAAAATATCCTCACCCTGGTGTGGTAGTCACATAATCTTATAGACATCCTTGTATGTCACTATCAACTCTTCGATCGGTAGATGGAAGGTGTTGGTGGTATGATCCCACCTCTCAATCAACTCTATCATAAGCAAAAAATCTCATGTAACATGATAGTATCATCATACACCTCCTAAATTGATGGCTACCATATGATCCCACTCATCTAGACTAACATCTCTCCTCATGTGCATCAATAACCTTAGTAGATGGTCTCACGGTGTAAGCTCCATCCTCACCTACATCTATACACAAATGAATCAGGTCACATATCTTTTAATCCACTCCCTCACCACTTTTTTCCCTTCTCATTGGGAGAACTACATTGGTCTAAGGCCCTAAATCAGGCTATGTAAGCATCACTTTGTTGACATGGGGTCTTCTAAGGTTAGCTCAGCCATAAAACCACCTTACTAACTACCCAAGGCTTCACTACCTCTCGCTCTCTCTCTTTACCCTAGGATTACCCACCTATTCCAACTCTAGGCTTCACTACCTCTCTCTCTCTCTCTACCCTAAGCCAACTTACCTATTCCAACCCTAGGCCTCACTACCTATATTCTTGACTCTTGACACTATACCTTGATTTTTAAAACCTAGACCTCTCAACTATCTTATTTTACCTTTTATACCTACAACCAACTTTTTAGATTTGTTTCCTAATTTTTGGGAGAACTACATTGACTTAAGGCCCTAAGCTGAGCTATTAGATAGCACTCAAATGACACAAGGTCTTCTAAGGTTAGCTCAACCATTAGGCTAGTTGACTACTCCCACTAAAAATTAAAAACTCACCCTTTCTTTTATCTATTTCTTTTCAATAGTAGCTGACATTGGAATTAATGCTAACATCGGCACTTTATCAACTTATGTAATGGCCAATGTCAGTCAACCTCAGTTCCATGTTGATTGACATTGATCAACCATCAACTAATATTAGTTTATCTCATTTATGTCGATGATTGGTTCATCCCTAGGGCCGAACAACCCAAACCCAACCTACGTATTTCCCCTAAAAAACTACCCCCACATTATCCTAACTTATCCTATACCTACCCCTAACCTATTTTCTACCCCCCAATCCTATTTTCTACACATCTACCTCTTATTTAGCCTAAAACTTGCAAATACCAAATCAAAGTATTTTGGGTTCTTACCTCATCTCATCATCTCCTCTTGGTTGGCACTACTGGCTCCTATGGTCCTATGCCTCCTATTGGGTCCCCTCCTTGTGCTGTCATCTTAAATCACTCTTGAATCCCTATTTATTCTCTCTAATAAACAAGTTAAAAATGAGTTTGGTCAAGTGCCAAACTCCCTTTTTTTGGGTTTGGTTGACCACTAACATTGGCAATATTAACCTAACCTACTGATGTCAATGTTTATGATTACTAACATTGATAATGTTACCCTAGTTTTACCAACATTGACACTTTATCTTATCGATATCAACACATACTACTGACATCGACACCTTCCTAACCATTTTTTACAACACGAAAATACCTAACTTTTCACAACTTACCCATACATTGGGGCAACTAGAGATCATATATATATCTCCCCCAAACATGACAAAATGACATTGAAGATCACTCAAATATTCGCCCTTAATAATTGTGCTTGAAGATCATGAATATTTCCTCACTCATTGACCCTTTTACACTAGAAATATATTATTTGTCCTGATTGTAGTTTGCTTTTATGTACACACATGTATTTTAGGTGTTATGGATGGCAACCGATCCCATTCTATCACCTTCACCCCTTTTGTGTTTCCTAGGGGCACTTCCTACCTCAAATACCTAGAACACATTGACCATTAGATCTATAACTTTGATTGATTTAACCTATCAACTATCACTTACAAGCTATACTTTGGTTACTTCTATTAGATTCTTCCTTAACCTTACTTGTTCTTAATATTGTCAACTATAGCCTGTTATATGTAGTGATGCTCAATTCTCCACCAGTCACCCAATTACCTTTCTATCAAACTGGTACCTAATTCTAGTTTATCTTCCATCAATTCCTATTTTGAGGGGGAATACCTCATCCAATACTTGGAGCATCTAACTCTTATTTTTGTCTTGCAACATGTTAGTACAAATTACAAGACAAAATGGGGAAAATGTAGACACCAAAATTATGTCACACACACGTGCATAAATCCCTATGTTGAAACCCCCCTAAACACATTTTAATAATAACAATTAATCTCCCTAACCCATACTTTTACCCCTCACACATTTAATTAATTTAAAATATTTAATTAAGTTAATTAAAAACCCCTATTGCCACCTTACCTAGTCCCCTCATCTTAACTCCCCAAGACTTATTCCCACTCCCAAACTAAATTCCTAAATAACTACTTCCTTCCTAACCTCTTATTTTTACCATTTTATAACAGGTGTCACACTTGGCATGCATAAAAATAGAAAATAGTCTAAGAATAGAAAGGTTTACCTATTCTAGGGCCACTAATGTTAGTCAACCCATGACTGACATTGGTGGGATACCTATCAACATCACTGGGATCACTGATGTCATCAATATAAGCCAAACTCCAACCTATAGTTTAGGTTAGCAAAAATTAAGAAAATAAATTCTTACTCTCATTAAGGCTCTCAACATTCTATTTTTGACATCCAAGCTTACAATCACTATATGGAAGTAAATCACCATTAACAACTAAGCTTTTAGGACCAACAACACCCATTTGTTCTCTCTATTTAGGCACTCAGGTCAGACTTCCTGATAGGGATTATCAACCTAGAACTTATCATTCATAGATAAGTATATCATTGGTACTATAGGTTGTTTAAATATTTATTCTTATATATATTTATATCTACCTTGCACTATTTTACACACCTTTGACCATACCCCCATGAGGAAGTTATAAAGCTTCCTTGCTTATTTCCCCTTACATGCATACCAACCCCTAATCAGAATTAACCAAGTGATAAACTCCCTCTCCCAACTCTCTTAACCTCTCTAACCTAAGCCAAACCATTTCTAAAAATTGGAATAGCATTTACAAACTCCCAAACAATTATTTCCCTTATCAACCTCAACAACCAAACCAACATTGGTCACCTCCCTACTGACCTCAATATCCTGTTTGATATCAATCACTACCATACTGATGTCGGTGACTGTCAATTTATTAACCTCTTCAAAACCTACCCAAAAACCTTTTAAAACACTAATAAATCACCTCACCTACAACCTCTCACTCTTTATTGTGAACAAGTTGTTAAAAATGGTAATTTTATATCTCTTTTACTTTCTATTTATCTCTCTTTTAATTATTTATTATTCTTTTACCTCTTAAAAGTGGACTGTCATCTCTAGGGAAGTTTCACACTTCCTAGAAAAAGCACATCACTTGGTATCCCACTCATTTATCTACTAAAAAACATATTTTGGTAGTGTTTTCTTATTTGTAGGTAGTCCTCCCCAGCCAAAAAGGAGTGCTCACAACATCTGGATATGGCACACAAACTAAATTCAGGTTCATTTTAATCACTTATCCCCATCCTTCTCTCCATTTTCCTTTATACTTGTACTTCATAACCTTGAATGGTTCATCACACATCCTTTTATCATTCACAAGTAACTTATTTTATCATCTTGACAAGTATCTTTATGACCCTTAGACTTCTCTCTTCTCCTCTCTCTCTTAAGTTCTATAAGAACTAACCATTTTGGCCATTGTAACTTATGCTCCAATTGAGTATGGTGAATCCCTAATCATTTTCATACTTTTTGATCAATAAGAATACTAATTTTTACCTCTTAATGACTATTCATAGTGTGTTCTACTTTAATTTTGGACCTTTCTTAGTGAAGACTATGGATTCCTTAGCATGTTGTCTCATTCTTTCATCCTATTTATATTTAGAAAGCTTCTTCTTGTAGGGCATGTGAAGTGTTCTAGGAAATTTCAAGGATTGAGTCAGTTATTATATTCATTAGTGTCATTCAAGGCCACTTGTCTACTCCTCCTAGCTTTTCACATTCATCCATAACCTCATAATGTAAAATTGATGTGAGAAGATGTAGATTGAAGGAGTGTATGTTTGGTTAGTCCTTTGTTCTCATGTGTAACATGATATTGGTTGGAATTAATCATATTATTTAGTGTATCACCTGCCTTATAATATTTTTATTTCAATTATCTTTCTCCCTTTCTTCCCCCCCACCAATGTTTAGGAATAATTTTGATCCAAAGTGGTACATCAAGGGAGTTAGCCCTATCTATAAATTCACCTCATCCTTAGGCTACCCATAAGCCTAAAGGTTTTTCCATTATTCCACTTGGATGAGGAGATCTTAGGCATCTCATAAAAGGGTTAAATCCAAGTGACAACACCTATATTGAAAATAAGCCTCTAGATTTAAGGGTTAGCTCCCTGAATGTATCTTGAAATGCTCACACCTACTTAACTAGTTACTTACAGGGAAAATAGTTAGAAGTTGCATGAAATGAAACTAATATAAGGGGGTTATACACCAAGATGTCTTCCATATTACCATCATACTTTATTTCACTATTAAACAAGACAAACAAACTAATTTCCAAGTCCTATGGATTCTAACATGAGTATCTCAATATGACGGTGAGATGCATGAGAGCTATCCAGGGAAAGTGAACCATAGGCTAGATTCAAAAACTAAGGCTAATTATATGCTTAAAATATAAGATCATACACTTTAAAACACTTCATATTACTTGTTATAATAGTAACTCTTATAGAAACATGAAAGGATAAGGGAAGAAAGGATAGAGAATTATCACTTTGCATCACCATACATCACTTACACACTTAGAAAATTATTCAAGAACTTAAAATCAGATTTGATTTAATGTTCAAAGGTAAAATATGGCATCATTACAATAGGGTTATACCATACATGGATTGGAACTATGTTTTAAAATGCCAAAATGGCATCTACTTATAGCATTTGAGAGAGAGAGGTGGGAAAAGAGAAGCCCAAAAGGGAAATCAAATGAGATCAAATTCATCTGAACCATACTTACAACTAATTATATAACTATGCTCATTTAATATTATTGATTTATCTAGGTCACTTTATTCCATTGCATAATTACATTGTTCCTTCATTGACACTCCTTAACAACTGCAATGGTGGGATCAAGTTATTTTGAGCTAAGTTATGGCATCAATGTAGCTACAACAATTGGATCCATATATTAAAGCTTTGTCTTATTGTTAATGGATCATAACTAGTTTTTCATGGTGAGAAAAAGTGGAAAGAAGGTTCCATTTCATGTAGTTGGTCTTGGAGATGAAACCATTGGGGTCTACATGTATGCCTTCATGGCATATTTTGAAATGTTAGCTCTTGTTCTAATTAGACCATGATTGAACTCATCCCCATGTTAATAGGTCCACTATAGATAGAAAAATAATATTAGACTATTGTTTTTTCTATATTCATTATGTTTATGGGGACTTATAAGCCACATATATTTTTTCTGGACTCCTATTAGGTCTAAAAATACCCATTCTACCTTTGGAGGAATCAAGAGTTCACCATATGCATAAGGCCTTCTAAAAATGGTGAACACAATCATAAAATAACACTTCAACCCTTATATATTTGAAATACAGGTTGATATTAATCTCTAATTGTGGTCCTCTATTTTATTTATACCTAAATTGATGGCTATGTCTACTCTTTGGCATTTGATCGAGCTATAATGGCAAATTGATGACCCAATATGACCTTATTTGATTCCAATAAAAAATGGTCCTTGGATTGACTTTGTCTATCAAAAACTGACTCAAACAAGTCAAATTATGCTGATATATCTTTATTCTCATTATTCTCATGAATTCTCACTATCATATCTTGACCCTTTGACCTTTTGCACATTGTCGATCTCCTTGGTATAAGCAAATGTGATCCATTGATTTCTTGCCATGAAGAACATGCTCATGACACTTTTTAATCACATTTTGATCTTAGTATTTTATGATCAATTTTCAATTCTAAACTTGTTCCATGTGGTAACATCTTCATTTCCTTGACATTTTGACTCATCTCACACCATTGGATCAATATGTATGATGTAATGTGGATCATCAAATCTATTTGGAACCACTATTTGAAATCTAATGGGTAATTCATGAGATCAAATTTTACATATATGATCCCATCATTTAACATCCACATGAATATATTTTATGTTCACGTGACCATAAAATTTAATCTCAAAATGATTCCTTTTGCTTGGGTTTTATTTTAACATTTGTGTAAATGTCTTACTCTACTGGTTTAACTTTGAAGCTTCATAACTTGAGCCAAAAAACTTGTGCAGACTTGAAATTTTCAAAATATGATCTTGGCATGGAAAAATTCATTGAAATATAATATTTTATCTCGTCTGACTTTCTAAGGTGCATTTTCTAAATGGACAAGTGAATTACTTCATTCATTTTTGGATGATGTCTTGGATAACCTAACCCCTTACACTTAGTAAGCTAAACTTTGAAGCATTAGCTCTCAAGATAGAAGACTCATCAAGATATGAAACTTGTAGATGATGATATTAGAACTAATTAAATTGATCATGCTTTTTTTTATGGTCATGTGAGGTATTTTTGAGCATATTTATAAAATTCCCAAGTGAAATGGTCCATTTTGGTTTCCATGTGACATTTTAATGATGGTTTGGTTTCACAAAGTTTGCTCTTGGACTACTAAAACTTTGAATGAACTCTTTAAGGCCTGTGTGGACCCTTTCCATGATCCTAACTATATCAATACCATTAAAACCTACCACTTGCATATATGACTCTAAAATGACCCTTAAGACACTAAATGACACAAGGACTAAGGTAGACTATGACCAAAGCTATAATGGCATATGAAATGACATGAAATGAACTAAAATCATACCTTATGACATTATAAAAATCCCTTATACAGTATTTTTACTATAGGGGGTTGACCCATTTTAACTTGTGGTAAAAATGGTCAACATCCCTCACTATCAACATAAGATGTTTCATGCCCACATTTTGACTTCCACATGTACAAACCATGTCAAGAATCATGTGAAGATGATGTGTTGGAGTTATACATTATACCCTATTTAAGAATAATTTTTTTTAAGTCCTCTACTCAAGCCTAGTCTAACATAGGAATGGCCTGAGGTTGTGGGTCACCTAATACTAGGCTAAACCTATAGATTTTAAAGGGATAGCTCCCTTGATTTTCCAATTCAATACTCTTTCTCTAAAAATATAAACTCTATGGGGGATGAAAAATGGGTAAGAAGATTTCATAAGAATTAAAACCTACTCTAAATTATGGTGATGTACCATGAATTCATTCTATCCACACATAAGCTTGAACTCTTAATACACTAATGGGCTAATCATAACCCAATAGTCATCTTAATGAATCCTATGCACAAGTGTCTCATATGGAGTTTGTACTAGATGAATGGAACTCCAAGGTTATGGTAAGTAGAAGTGCTATAATACTCTCACTAATCATGTCACACTTCAAGACCATTGCCTACACTTTAACACTCCACATGACTTGCATAAGACATCTCTTTGACATCTAGGTGAACTAGGACCTGTAAGGGAAAGAAAAATATCACATTTTCATGTCAAACCATTATGAATACACTATAATGTCACCATAAAATAGACACAAAAGTCTTTTATTTAGCTTAATATAGGTGCATAAGTATAATTTTGGTAGAGTCTCCTCATACTAGCCTAAAGGATACAAACTAAGGAAAAAAGCCTTCAATATATAGACGAAAGGAGGAGAGAAAATGGGGAATATATCATAGAAGAGTGGATAGGAGGGTCAATAATGACTAATTCCACCCAAAATAATAGTTACAACAATTACATAACCTCCTTCTACCTATTCCATGCATTAGATCTCCTTAATTTCTCCTTAAATGAGATGTTGGCATTGGAAAATAGGTAAGGGAGGACAAGTAATATTATTTACACTTGTTAAAGGCTAAAAAATTCCTAAAATATTCTATCACACTCCCTTATGGTAGTTACAATCATTAATTATGCCACCATAATCATGTAGTAACTCATACTCCTTTACATCAAATTGAGAAAGTTAAGGAAACTGACTTATTCCTCTACTATAACTATGAGATGCACATTTGATGCCCTTGAAAGATCAGTTACCAACATAACATCCTTTCATTTACTCATTATATCAGCATTTCAATAGCAACGTGACCTTCTTTTGTTATAACATAGGCCAATTAGGCTAATTAGGCCTCATTAGATATATATTTGAATATTGACTTCCATGAAGCTTGCAACAATGATTTAAAATCTATGTATGAGTATGATCCATGTCTAAAACAACATGTCTAACCCTAACATAGGCTTATAAATGCATTAGAAACTTGAAACTCCATATTTCTAATCTGACTTGTTCATCTTTCTCATGAACTAGTAGACTGACAGATTTGGATGCACTTGTAGATACATCTACACTTGAATTATTTAGCATGTCCTACATTGGGAGGCTTTATTACATTTAAAACTTTATATTCCAAGAATTTGAATCATCAAGAACTACCAAACACATTTAATTCTGATCAAAACCATACAAAATAGCTTATTTTTTAGGGTTTCATATAATATCTATACATTTAGGTACCATAAATGGATTCCATTATAAATTTGCTTTACCTTCCATGAGTCTTTCAAATCATGTCTACATGTTAAGGCATCAAAATATCAACTTTTCTAAGACTTTGTCTACCTAGGGTTTTAGGGAGGTTTAGGAATACTCAAGAGTCTTAAGGATGGTTTATATAATACTGACATCTAAGATCAGAGTAACTACCGTGAATCCCTAGGGAATAGACCTACTCAACTCCCCTAAATGTATTAGATTCCCATACAAAGGATGGAAAAAGATATGAGTGCCCAAAGATAACCCTAGGGTAGTTCATAGGCCATTTTTTAATGCCTAACTCCTTAATATTCATTTATAAAAACTAGACTCCCAATTGTAACCAATCTACCTTGGGTTCTTAGTATAGAAGGGTACATAAACCATACTAAGTAATTTTATCAAAAATATCTTGAGGTGGAGTGTGTGACATTATATAATTAGTCCCCAAACTACCTATTTACATGGTTAGGTGTTTTGAGAAACATTTTTAGGATTTTATGATCTTTCAAAACTTATGTCCATTTGAAATATCTTTTATCATGTCCCAAGAATATTCATTCTCCTCTCCACTTGATCATATAATCTTGTACAAGAGCTTGAGGGAGCTTAAGGTGGTAGTGTGGCCTATAATTAGGCTTAATACCTACATATTTGGCTTGTCTCCAAAGCATTTACCTATAATGTATAAATTTAAACCAATTTAGGGTTTATGATTATCCTCAAAAATCATTCCCCATTGTCTAAAAAACCTTTTGTATGCTCTAATCCATCTCTTCGACTCCTAAACTTGATTTTTCTTATTTAGCAACCTCATTGCTTACTTAGACTTATCTTGGTCTGAGATAATATTATGGTTATACTAACTATTTTTATAACTAATAAAATGGTATGGATTATTTTTAATACTTATAAGTATACTCTCCTCTGAAATAAAATATTTTATTATTCCTATAAGGCCCTTAGATGGCCATTTTTGCTCAAACTGGTCTTAGATTACCTATAGACTATGTTGGTATGAATCTTTGTGTTTAAGGTCATCATATGTGGACCAATCAACATTATATTTATCTCCTTTATATTACCATAATCCTTTATCATTACATTATTTATCTGTATGGAGTGATTATCCCTTTAAAGCATTAGATTCACCTGTGCAAGGTTTGGAAGTTGAGGGTTTAAATTGACCCTTGGAGGTCTACAAACATGTTTCTAGGGATTCCTTAAGCGTAACCCTCATTGAATATTCCTTGGTCATCTTCCTTAGTGTATTTTATATCCTATATCCTACCTCAAACTATCCATTTGATGCCCCATTCAACAACATTCTTATTTCCTTCATTGGCTACTTGTGAGTGTCCCCACTAACCTATGTGTTTGGATGAAGATAGAGTTGTGAAAGATTTTTCCTCCATTAGTATAATGATGAAAGGGTTTAAAAATTATATTCATATATTATGTTAGGATAAATTATCCATGATAATCTTCCAATCCATATGACCCTTATATGATACCCACACAGTCTCCTATGGTTCAAACACAGTCATGAATGTGAAAACCTGAGGAGTTATCTCTCAATGTTTTTGCCTTATTTATAGATTTTACATTATGGAATGATTAATTTATGCCACATATATTAATATTATCTCCTCATTAGGCACTTTAGCAATCTATATAACTATCCAACATATTTGGAACCCTTAACCTTACTAACACATAAGCCTGCTTGTGTGTGAGTAGTCCTTGAGACTTTTGGTGTGAAACCTTGGCTATTGAAAACTTCAAATGGGTGAGAAAATTAATCCATAATCACATTAAAAACATCATGGAATCCCTTAATAAGATCCATATTATTTTTTTGGATCTAAACTTCCAAGCAATCTCTTGGTCTTAGTCGCATGACTAGTTTATAGGCATAAATATATGTATTCTTGACTAATTGGGGACTAAGATTTATTGATATGAGTTTCTTATATCTCTTTGATTAAATGTATCCCCTTTGGAGACCTATTTTGAGCTTAACCATCTCATATTTTGAACCAATATAGTGACCTTCTAACCCTTTCAACGTAACTTCTTGCTCGCATAGATAGACTATAGGTGGATGATGGGGGTAGTGTAGGTTATCTCAGAGGAGGTTTGGAATGGTAGAGCCCTATATTAGCATTTTCACCTTATTTTAGTACCATGGATGTCCCTTTTTCACAACTTCCCTTAATGTATCATTTTAAACTTACATCATTTGACTCCTTTTATTATAGCATAATCCATGATAGAGGGAAACATAGGTGTAGGTGAATACATACCAAGTTTGAGACCTAGAGGTATAAACCTTATCATTGAGATGTATTTCACTATGACACACTTCTCCTCTCAATATTATATCATGTACATGGTTACTTCATTCTTGTTTCCTATAATCACTTATGCTCTTCCCTTGAATACTTACTACAGCTCTTAAGGTGTTACTGTACGTGCTCATTGGTCTTGTGATGGAGATGATGGATTTTTGAGTATGAAGAAATGACCCACCTCAATATTTTCATCATAAATGTAAGGCTCCACTATTAATCTTGAATCTCTCATTATCTTTTCAAGCCTAATACCATGATCTTGATTCTCCTCTTAGTACTCATTTAATTAGGATTTATAACCCTATTGTATGGATTAATAAGGTCCACATGTACCTCATAGGATAGTTCCCTCAAGACCATATGTGAGGTTCATGTATCATTGACTAATCATTTGGAACTCATTACTAGTTCATCCCTCTTTTTCTTATACTTCCCCTTGGAAGGGTCTGCTTAGTGATGTCTTTTGAATACCTTATTTTAGTGACTCTAAAAGGATTGTTGTAGATCTTGATGGGTTCTTTTATTAGATTCAACCACACATGGTCAATATTTTTGAAGACTACATTTATTATGGGGGTTCAAGGGAGTATGGAGACTTACTAGTGTAGTTCATGTTTAGGAGGGAGGATATGTGGATGAAAGAGTGTGGAAGTGGAGTGATAAGGAGTATTGAGAATATTAAAATAGGGGATAAACATAATATTAAACATAATATAAAGTAGTGAATATAGTTAAATGATAATGGTATGGAAATGATAAGAAATGATAGGCAAGACTCCTTCTAAGACTAATCTAAGAACCTCAGGCCTATCCTTGAACCAATGTTGAGTTTTTAAAGGCTAAACATAACATATATAATCCATACATAAAAACCTTAAAATTTTATAATACCTTAAATTCTCCAAATAGACCTTAAGCTTTGTAAAAAGGGAATAGTGAGTTTGGGGAGCCAAAAGAGGTGGTCTCAAGGTCTTTGATGCTAATATGGAGTTATATAATATCATTCACCATGGTATGAGGAACCTTCATCACAATTAAAACATCTTAATGCCTATGAGACACATAAAACTCTATAGGTGCCATTGATCCTTCAACAGTGTTGTGATAGTTGGCTTTGCTTGTACATAAATCCTATTTATTTGAGAACATATGAGGTAGTAAGGCTATATGATATTCAAAAATGCATTAAAATCATCTATAAACCTCTAAAAACTCTCTAACTCAACTTTCCACTCATTAACTAGACATGAAAACTTGTCCAACATAATCAATTTTTCCTAACTGCTATACACAAAGACTAGTCATGGATATTTTTAATTCTTACAAGCTCAAACATCTCAGACTAGTGCTCCAATTGTCATTGGAGGTTCCTTCAAGACTTGAGACAACAAAATAAGTCATAAGATTGAGAAAAAAACATATGCAAATCATATAGTTGAAGAGGGCCTATGTAGATGAGAGGTGAAAACACATTCATTAACTTGTTAAGGAAGGTTCATAAAGTTGGGGAGACCAATATTCAAATAATTTTTCATGATTGTAATTTGGTTGAGTCTAATTCTTATAACCAAGAGATGATACCTCCACTTTCTCTCTCTGATATAGTACAAGCAAGAACCTAAAGATGTTAAAGCTTACAAATAAGGTTTGATGTGAAATATAATGGTTTTAATCTTGAATGGAGTCAATTTGACCTGGAGCTTTGCACAAACATCATACTTGAGCTCAACTTCATCACCAGATACTCTAATGTATGGTATAATTTATACAATGTGCAGAAAAGCTCCCAAAATCTTTGAGTTTCAATATTTTCTCTAAGTTTCAGCCATTAGAAATCCATATGGGGGTCAAATGAGGGAATACATGTATTAATAATCATTTTTCAATCAAAATAAATATAGGGGAGAAGTGTAAAGGCCATAATATGCCACATGGGGCCCACTTAGCTAGTTGGAAGGGTGTGGGTGGCTCTTAAAAGGATTCTAAATGGTATGAAATGCATATGAAAGGTATATTGGCATGAATAAAAACTATTTTAGGCCCCATTTGATATAATTAACACATCACTTCCCATTTTATAAAGTTTTTCAAGGTACTATAAGCTCATGAAGGGAGCTTGAGGGGTGACTAATGATTATTTAGGGGTAATGAAGGGCCTAAGTAAACTTATAAGAATACATTATTGATAAAGAAATTTGAATATACTATGAACCTCCTATTATAGCCTCCAAAATTATTTTAACACCTTAATATTATCAGGATATCAATATACCCCTCAAACAAGGTTAAATCATTTATTGGCTTTCATGACCTCTTGATAGCTTTCTCTCTCACTCAAAAATACTATGACACCTAACACAACATTATAGATATCAAGATATTCATGGCATCATGGACTTAGGCATAAAATCATGGCACATCATGTTGTTCTTGATAAGATTCCAAGCCTCTCATCAGAAAATGACATGACCATGCTGGGAGTAATCATGAGCAAGCTAAAATAATGATCATAAAAAAAATTTAATGTATGAGGTTTACATTTGGCCTATGAGGCCAAAATTCCAATAGGATGTTGATGATCCTAAATACCATATACACTACTTGGTTTGTATATACCATTGCAAATAAAATAGAAACCTATAGGGTGTGGGGATAAGCATGCAGAAAAAGGTAGTAGACTTATAAATAATTGTTCATAGAGCATAAACAATCAATCCCTAAAATCCTATCATGAAATGTAAGGATACTAATAGTACTATCTACCACTAAGTGGATTTGTCTTGAATAAACCCTTGTTGTCCATACTAGACCAAAATGGGCTGGTCATTTTTACATGCCTAATGGAATGATTAAACAATAGAATGTTTTTAGGCTAATTATTATATATTTAAAGTTTATAAAAATCAAAATTATCTCAAAGGAGTTTAAGAGTCACTATATAATCCTACCACACTCCTTTAGAAGTTGTACAACTATCAAAACTTCCTCTTTTTATAATTATTTTCTTGATTTCGATGTAGTACCTACAAGTTTTCAATTATGAGTAACATGTCTAATAAGGATATAACATTAAGGATGTTGATAAATACTTGAACACCTTGTTGTTCTAGGGAAACTATAAAAACCTCATCAAATGGCCCAAATATGACCCCTAACATGACATAGACTATCTAAGGACTAAAAGTGACCATGACAAAGATAATTGCATATCAAATGACATTACTAAGACCATGACACACCATATAAAACCATGATATACCCCAATATAAGTTTTAAACTATAAGGGGTTGACTTATTTTGACTTGATGTCAAAATAACTAACATTCTTGGTGATTTCATAGGGGTAGCAAGTTAGATATGCCAAGACCAGTATCCTACTCCTATCCATTTGGATATGGATTAACATATGCATAAGTTTGACACTTAATTTAATTTGGAACCTTACTAAAAAATAAGGAAATACACACAAAACAAGACACACCAAAGGAAATACACGTGTGTTCTCAATAACACTTATGGAACACACACATAATTGCAATAAAAAGACAAACATAATTGCAATAAAAACACACACCTATCCTACTATTTATAATCATTCATACTTGAGGTGAAAATAACTCACCATGATTCAACTAGGGTCAAACGTGGTTCTTATTGCATCCTTGCTTCTTCATGAAAGTAACCTATCATGTGAGGCATGTTCATCATCAAACACTTGCTCATTTTGATGGTCAAAAAGCTTACCATCTTTGGATCTTATTCTACTTACAAGTGTGTTATTTAGATATTTCATAAATTTTCCTTCTTTCTTTTCAAGGGCCTTTTTTAGAGATGCAACCTTCTCATCTCTTGTCATGTATGATTGGTGATCTTCAAAGGGAAAAATAGGAGGCATGATATCTATCTCAACTTTGCTATCTTCTAAGATAAAATGTAATTGATGTGTATGATCATCAAGTTCCTCTTTTTCTTTCATCAACACATTTGTAAAATGTTCAACCTTAGGTAAAGAACCTGATTTATCTTCAAGCACAAATATGACGACATTGACTTCACTAAGCCCCTGTATGACTACAAATTCTTTGATAGTAGTAAGACATACATTCTCGTGTTTGATAAGGCTTTCTCTTTCTTGATCAATAGGACACTCAACATCCTACTTATTAGGATCATTATCAAACATATCATCAGATTCACATTTCTTTAGAGGAGGAATAGTCTTACCTAGCTACTCAAACTATTGACTTATGGTATTGAACCTTTTCCATAATTCACCTTCTTCCTCATGAATGTCATCTTTAAGGTATGATTCGTCAATTGTAGGTAGAAGGATATTATTATTAGCACCACAGTGATCTAACATGATATTCAAACTATCATCATCATACATATGAATCAAGTAATTAACTTTAACAAATTACAATAAAAAATGTTCAGTGCTTACCTCTGATTGCTTATATGATCCCTCATGGATGATATAGGTACCAAGGTTAGTTTTCTCAAAATAAGTGTATGGATCATGGTCATACACAAATTCACCATACTCATCTATAAACAAATCATAAATTCCCTTAATCTTGGAAAAAACACCATCATCCACACTATATTCCTCTTTATCATTGATGACATCATTCTAAGTGGAGCTTGCCTCTACATATCACTCAATGTGGAACCTAGAAAGTGGTTAAGTTCTTATGGTCACATTTATTCCATATCTTATCCTGAAGTATAAGAAGGACCAATCATCTTAAAGGTAGCCTCCTATCTTGGTTTTGAAATCTCTTGAGAGATAGAATGAAAAGTGGGCAAGTAAGTCAATAACCATAATATCTTGGAGGACACAAAAACTAGGATAATCATAAAATAAAACCTTCAAAACTTTGATCAATAATACTAACTTGGTAGGATTCCCATATAGTTGAAGAACACCTTTACTATTTGGTTCATACTTTAGACCCAATTCGTTAGTTATAACCTTAGGCATCACTAATGTGTTAGCTCTACTATTAAATATATAATTATGAACAAGTTTATCCCCCATAATGAGAGGGAGGTAAAAGGGTGGAGGTTCTCATATTTAATAGAGGGTTCCACAATGTTATTAGGAGCATTGGTAAGAGAAAAATTATTATGACCATGGCTTGGTGATGTACGACTAACATGGATCATAGACAATTGTTTTTATAAGAGATCCTTTTGGCTAGGTATATGAAGGACATCCCAAAGGGAAATGGATTCCTTAGCATTATTCAATGAGTCCAAAATATTTATATTAGAAATACTTAATTTATATTGAGACCTTGGAGGCAAGGAATTATTTTTAACTTGAGGTATTAAAGCACCTTGAGCATAATTTCCAACATTATAACTTGAATAAGGTGTAAGATTTTTAGGGACTGCTATACTTGGATTCATTATTTGCACCCTATAAGAGGACTATTTGCACTTGTAGGTGCACTATTATCATCTCCTAGAGCATTTATTTTTTCTCAAGTGTTGTTTATAATAGAAGTGTTTTGGTTGAGAACATAGGTGTCTTCAACTATTAATTTAGTGAAACTCACCCTTTGAGGTTATCAAATTTCACTAGCTTGCATTAGAACTTCATCTCCTATTAATAGTATAGGAGTGACTCCTTGAGAAACTATATATTTCTCTCCACCTTCATTGAAATCCATGAATTAGCCTTGTTTCCACTCTTTTCCTTAGATCAAATTCATATGCACACGTACCATTGATCTTGTATTGGATGTTGAAGTAGGATTGTAGACATTAGTAGGCCTATTGAAGTTAGGTTTCCCTTAACCTCTCCTTTGAACATATTGATGACCATATTGCTAGTGATTGGGGTAAGGGTTTTGATGAGCACCTTACTGCATTATTTTTTTGTCTAAGTGTATCCTCTAAGAAATAAATTCTTACATATTTATTGATGGCATAATCTACCTTTTTAGGAACTTCACTGACTTGGAATTATCATTAGGAACTTGGGAAACACTTGGAGTAGTAGTATATGTATTTGGAAACAAAGGCATGGACACTTTTGGAGGCGAATTTCAAGATTGTATTAAGCCATTCTTATTTATAATGGCAAGGTCATATGCTTTGAGTAAAGTGAAACCACCCATGGATTATAGCATTATTTATATTTTAGTGCCAATGGCTCTCAAGTATTTAGGAAACACAAAGATAGCAGGTGGTCTTATGGGAGGAGGCAACCTATACCAAGTCTTGTAGAATCTCTCATTAAAATCATACATTATCTCTTTGGGGGATATTTGGATCACATTGATTTGGTGGTTGAGTGAAGTATGGTCACTCTTGTCTTAAAATATTAATGTTAGTATAACTCTAAAATCATCCCATGTTTTGATGCAACCACCAGGAAAAGTATTATACCAATCAATTGATTTCCCTATAAGGGACATGGCAAGGAGTCTAATGGTAATGTTGATCTTAGTAACATTTTTAAAACTACAAAATTTTGATATATCCCTAATTTGGTCACTAGGAGTGACATGGAATTCACCATTTAATGTAGGAACACTCTTTGTATCATTAAGGGGAATTTCATCATAGGCATCGAGATGATTTGGATTTTTAGTGTTCAAGGCTAGGAAAACATGCTACCTAGACATGTTATCTTCAATTTTTCCCTCACTTTCTTGTTATTCATATCTATCAAAGTCCTCTTGATATTCAAAGGGTAGAATAGGTTGAGTATATTTAACTTCAAGAGGAATTTTAGGTTAAATAGGTGGATTGATGGGATTGAAAACTCTAATAGAATATGACCTAGTAATAACCATGAAGTATGAGCACAATAATATGACAAAACAATGGTATAAAACCATATTTTAATTTTAATGGAGTCACAAAATATTGATTATCACACCATATGAGCTATGATATTATCAAAACTAGCATTCACCTTGATAAGTTATCTTTAGGACAATGGTCCCATCAGGTGTGATAGAATTGTTGTCTCAAAAAATTTCACCCTAGAGGAGGTTTTTCAAGCCTAATATATGATTTGGGAAACATTGTAATACCTCTAGGCCTATGGGTTTCCTATAGTAGAGGTATACCTCTAGGTTTAAGGGTTATCTCCCTAGTTTGATCTTTAAGTGTTTATCACCTATACTAACTGATTTCTTGTGTGAAAAGGGGTAGAGATATTCATGAAAATAAAATACTCTAAGGGTTTGAAACACCATAATGATCTCCAAAATATCATCATAATCTTACACTAAGAGATATGACCTTTAACACTAACTTCAAAGTCCTATAATACTCTAACATTAGTATTTCAATATGAAGGTGATATGCATGAAACTACTAAAGGTAAGTGGTCTAAAGGTTAGCTTGTAGACACTAAGGAAACTTTTACACTTGAAGGAAATCAAATAGACTATCTACACTCCATATGACCTGTTAGAATGACGAATTCTTGTACCAAACATGAAAGTACAAAGAGAAGACAAGGATAGATGTTTGTCACTAGACTTCATCATACATCACTTCACACACTTAGACAAGATGTTTGTGAACTCAAATCAATATTTTAAATCTTATTATAAGGAAAATTAAATCATCAAACTAGTAGGGATTTTCCATACATGGTGTGGAATCATAAAATAAGAACCAAAATGGCTAGTACTTATATAATGTGTGAGAGGAGAGAGAAGTGGATCTCAAGAGACACAAGAAGAAGTGTCAAGCTAAGAGAGAGTTACATATGTAGGAGAGTGGAGTATGAAATGGATTATGAAATTTATATTTTGGAAAAATGTCCCTCAAATCCATGAAAACTCCTCAAATTTAGTGTAGGACTCTTCAACTACCTCCTTAGAAATCACCTTCATCATTAGGCCTTCTTGAGCACTCCAGAGCAAACTAGGGAAGATATTAAACATTTTTACTATGATGGGAGGGGGGGGGGTTAATAAAAATATCCAACATGCATTATATGTGTTCCTAACCATTGGTATTCCTCTAGATAAGTGTCCTCACTACCTACAATCACCATCACCCTTATTTCACTCATCCCTAACACTTATTATTCAAATGACCTTCATTTTTCCAAAAAAATCCATGTAAGATGTGTTATGACACATGTAAAGAGTCCTCTTTCCCATAAATACATTAGGTAGGCCTTAAAATACCTCCCAATTAGACTTATCACCTTTTCACTTGGTGATCAACCTTCATTTTCATTGTCATTCACAGACTGCCTAAAGTGAAGGAGCTAGTAGAGGTGTTTGTGTGATTATTTAAAGTAAAATATGAAAATTAGGAATTATATTAGGTCCCACTTGATCTCCTAAAGTTATCTTCATCCTTTAAGGATCCCTTGAACCTATAAAACAAAAAAAATTGTAAAAAAACTTGTTCTATACCATGTCTAAGAAATAGGGTACCAACCAATATCATGGGAATGGGCCTGAGGGAGTTCTCTACAAGTACAAATCATTTTCCTAACCAAACTAGCCCTCTTGAATGCATTTTTATCCACTTTTTCCTATTGGGTAATGAGCAAGGGTTTTGGAGGGTTTTGAGTAGATTTGACTCTTAAGGATTGTTCATACAATCTTGATGTTAAAAATCTCAGACAAATAATACTAGAATCATGTTTAGGGACCTATTTAACATCCCTCAACTCTTTGGACCTCCATGATGAGTGTCCATACTAGTCTGAGTGTCGTAAGATGGCCTCTCAAGTCCTTTGCATTCTTCATACCCTAAGTTGTTATTAAGAAAATAAAATGGTTTATTTGTGATTCTCCCCTATAAACTAATGGTTTTAAACAATCTCATACCTCCCCCTAAAATTATTCCAATGCATTAGAAGATTCACATGTCCATAGAAGTGATATTGATACCTGATTTAATAATTTTGGGAATATTAGAGTCCTATTTCTAATTTAGTTAAGGGTCTAGAGTAATAAAATCATTAAATAAATATATAATAATTAAGCTTCTAATTTGTATAATTTAACTATATTTTTAATCTTTTTATAAATAGTATTAAATGTGAATAAAATAATACTTAGCTAAAAATTGATGAATACGACTATTGCAGGGTCTAAAATTCACTATGTAGGACTAGGACACTATCACAAGTTAGGATCTGGCCTTCATTTTATGATTGTACATGAGCACCAAAATAGGACACCCTATGTTCCGATGCTATAGTCCTCTTCTACCAATATTATTTATGAGACTTGAGATTTCTAGGTTTTATTTTTTTATGTCTATGTGAGCCTACCTATAAAATCTCAATTGTTGGATATTTGTGAAACTCTTTATAGAGCTGATTTAGTATTCAAACCCTAGACTCCATTATGCTTTGACAAAATTTAGAAAAGAGGGGGGTTATTGTGTGTAAGATGCATTGAACGTGTATCCACACCCCTTGTGTAAGCACAATGCCTACATACCAATACTCTAAAGAGGGATCAAGCCATATGTAATTTTCCCACTTTGTGTTTCATGAAATAGTGTGTATGAAGGTGAAAAATGATAAAATTGGGTGTACTTGAGGTAGATAAGGGCTAGTTTAATTATTTAAATAAGCTTTTGGTTGTATTGGCTAGTTGTATGTAGAGAATAGGTAAATATGCCTGAGTAGTCTTGCTTGTATTCTTGCTTGCTTTTTGATATTTTCCAACCCCTTCTAATTGAAACTTGAATGGGATTTTATAGGGATCTATTGGTCATGGGTCAAATTTATTCATGTTAGGCCAACAAGAAGGAGAATAGGAATCAAAATGAAATGACCATTGGTGGTAAAGATGCACTTAGATAGGAGCACCAAAAATAGACACCCTAGGGTTTGGTGTTATAGTCCAATTTAGGTGTTATTATCTTGACAGAATAGGACCTAGGGGGATGAAATCATCACTAGAAATTCTCCTTGGAAGAGGTGGAATAACTGATTAAAAGGCTAAAAATGACTGGGAATTAGTGAAAAGATTTCTATGAGGGTCAAGAGAGCAATCAAGAGAGACCTATGTGTTGGGTGTCACAAGCCACACTCAAGTTACCAATTTTCACATTTTATATGATTACATTTTCCCCCCATTTTATTCTAGCAATGCAACAAAGGAAATAATAGGATAAACGAAAAATAGAAAGCATACCTAAACTTACCTACAAGGGTGAAGCTCATGAAGTTATGTGATGTTGGGTGTGCATAGAGAGAGCACATTATGAAGTATAAATCTTCAAGAGAAATCAAAGAGTAGATTTGTTATTATTAGATATGCTATATCGAAAATAAGAATGTACAAATCTTGGTAAGATAAAAATAAGAGAAAATAATGAATACACCTCACTAGGTATGTGAACCAATATAAAGCCTATTATGGTGTTGAGTGATGATGGATGATGTTGAGTAATGTTGGGTGTGTGTCATACCAAGATTAATATCATGAATGTATCTAAGTGCTCAATTCTCTGAGAGTATCTCAAGAATTCAAAGGCTATACCTTTGGATCCATTATCACCCACTAAGTGAAGCTACATCGATCATGCATATTATAATTGATGTTTGGACTATGTGTCCAATCCCTCTAATTAGGTGGCTTAAGAATAGAAAGGCTAGCTAGTCCTTTGTCTCCATTATTACCTCGTAAAGTGAAGATATAAACTAATACTAGTATGAATGTGTGTCATATGAGATGGATCTTAAATCCCATGAATTATCTATAATCTAACAATGTGGCATGGATAGCTAAATGCATATTGAAAACTAAGCCAATCTTGTCCATCTTAAAAAAGGTGGAGATTAGGCTTGTATGAAATCCACTCCAAAATTAGTAATAGGCTTATGTGGAAGCCACTAAAAAATGTGGAGGTTAGGCTTATATGAAATCCACTCCAAAATGATGCCAACCACTGATAGATGGAATAAGGCATGTAACTACTAAGAATGCCTAGGTAATATACTAAAGTTGAAAATAAAAGAAGATAAATGTGGCATGCACATTACCCCCAATCACTGGTGTCTATAACATGGATTTTGATCTAAAATTTATAACAACTACCCTATCTAAAATTAGAAGTGAGATACATCGTACCATGCATGATTCCCCCTATATCTAGATTCTCTAATAAAAACTATACTAAAAGTGTTCTATATAAACTAGTTTGAATGTGAAAAACTATAGTTGAACCTACTTTTCTGCCTATTTTTGGAAAACCTAATTTTCTATTGTTTGGATAGGAGCACCAAAAATAGACATTCTATTATTTATCACTGTAGTCCAATCTTGGTGTTATTTTCTTAGGCTAATTTTGATGATTGTTATATAAGTTTCACTATTTTCTTGGTCTATTCTACCTAGTTTAAAGTTTGGTTATTGTTTTAGGTGTTTTGAAAACTACTTTTTAAAATGTCATGAGCTCTAATATTTGTGATAAAATCCCTATTTATTACCCCCTCTTCTAAGGGTAAGAAAGAAGACCCTATAATGATTTCCCTAAAAAAAGGTTCCTTACAAATGTGTTATGCTACAAACATGCATGATATAGCAATGATAATTGACAAGATATCTCAATTTATAGAATGGTTTGTAATGAGAGATTGTTAAATCAATAGGGATATGCCTAAATAGATATAATAATTTAATAGCATGTTTAATGTATTGAATTAGATCTATAAGTCTGGTTAGTTGTTAGTAATCATGGAGGGATGGAGCATGATGTCCATCATGGCATCCAAGAAAAAAAGATAATTCATGATGTGGATCATAGAACTATAAACAATAAAAAATAAATCAAGCAACAAGAATACAAGGTAAAAAGAAAGAAGCATACAAGATTGGCCAAGAGGTCAAGCAAATAAGGGACATGGGCACATGCCACTAAAACTAGAAATCAAGCATACAAGGCAGTTCAAATTCCACATACACACATAATTGAAAATAAGCAAGGTTGGCATGAAAATCCAAAATCATATAAAAGAGTATATGAAAATGACTATTGGCAAATATCCTAAGGCACACACAAGAATAGAAGCAAAGGACATTGGTAAATGTCCTAAGGTACATATAGGAGACAAAATAGGGACTGAGAAATGTAATCACATCTAGCTACACAAATCAAGAAAGGAAAGCATGTAAATATTGGAAATACAATCACATCTAATGAATCAAAGCAAGAAGTGAAAGTATGTAAGACATGTAGTATAATACTAGGTATATGCTACGAAATACACAAGTGTTATCTACTAGTGAGTGTCAATAGAGTAATATGTGTGAGGTAGTATGTAATGTATATCAACATGATAACTAGAGTATGTGGTATAGGAATGACATAACCTAGATGGTGTAATCATGCAGAAGATGCCCCTAGTGGGTAGATATATCGATGTATGTCTCAAATGTAGAAGTGGGATGGCCCTTCAATGGGTAGAGTGAAGCAATTAAGGATTTGGAAGTCATTTCAAACACTTAAAGAAGATCAAGTGAAGCATGGTAATGTAGATAAATAAATAAAACAAAACATAGAATATCAAATGTAAGTCTAGCATGGTAGTAAAAATCTAAATCATGAATGATTCATATAATTGAAATGTTTTTGTTTTTTTTTTGAATTATTTGAATGTTTTTGTATTTTGAAATGTTATATTGTTTTTGGTACTTTGACATATTTGAATGTTTTTTATATTTTGACATTAAAATGTTTTTGTATTTTTGATATATTTGCTATGAAAGATCAATCATGAAGAAACTATGTACAAGAAAACTAAGAAATTATATATGTACATAATGACATAAAAGACTAGGTTGGAGGAGGTAAAGGGTTCAAGGATGGAGTTTGATAGGGATAAAGATGGAAGAAGGGATCATGGCCATCATCAAATGCCTTAAGATCATCATCATAAGTATCATCATATGCAATAAACTCTATATACATGGTGTCATCCTATCAAAGTTAAAGTGAAGGTGGTTTTGGTGGTAAAGATGTTGATTCTCCTCTAGGACATTTGGCTCTAGTAATAGATGGCTTCAGTAGAAGTGGTGAAGCTAGTGTTGATGGAGATGTAATCTGAGTAATACCCTGAACTTATAGTTTCTTCAATTTCTAATATAAATTTATACATGAGTTTATATCATGGCCTATGATCCTATGAAAAAGACAAAATGGGTGACTATCCTGCTATGATAATCTACTAATAGATCTATTGCATACTATAGGTAGTGTGATTAATCCATGATCAAGTAACATTTATAGCATATTCTATGGCTGATGTTGTGTGATGCATACCTAAATTTGAATGACTGGTTCTATATCAATAGAGGTAACCATGTGATCTGTATGTGCTAAGTGATATATCTATGGCTATGAATGTAGAGTATATCTTGAGAGTGTAGTGTGAGATGCTAAGAATGATCTAGGATGTGTAATTAGATATGTAGATTCATCCTTGATACTCTCTTAGGCCAATTGGTGTAAAGCTAAATCCACACAAATAATCATATGTGAGTGTGGGTGTTGTATCATCATTTAAGGTAGCCTAGGAATATGTATCAACATCATGTACATATGGTAACTTAGAATTTACAACAAGGGGTAACTATGATATGAGAGTCTCATCAATTGTAGTAATAGAAGATATCAATTTTGTGAGAGTGTTTATAACTATTGGAAGAACTAGATCTATAGAATCAATTGTTACAACAAAAATTATTGTTAGTGATTGTATAATTTTAACAAGTGTAGGAACTATGATTGATGGAGTAGCTAGAATGGTTGAATCTACTATGACTAGCTAAATATCTAGAGCTAAGGACATGATTGTAAGTGGAGGAGTGCAAGATTTTCTAGTCTCTCCAACCTCATAAGTATGTATCTGATCAAGAGAAATTTAATGAGGTGGTACTTAAACTATGATATGAGGTGTCCCATCTAGCAAAACAATCAAAGATGACTCTACAATCTAACATATTCTAAATGGCTAGTTATCTACTGGGTATGTCTATAGTTATCCTTCATTAAAAAACTTAACACATCGATGAAGAGTAGAAGGAACTACCCCTATAACATGTATCCAAGGTCATCTAAGTAAAATATTATAATGAAGAGGACTTGGCATAACCTAGAACTATGTAGAGAGGGTTTTGGGCCTTACCATGATATCCAAAGTAATAGTGCCTAATGTTTATTGTGGTATATCATCAAACCATCTAATATTATTCTATGATTTTTCATGGATGCCATATCTATGCCCATGGTTTATAAGAATGTAATATTGCATATATTGAATCAAAAACCACTATCAAATAGAATTCTCTTAATTGTGCTAGTTTTGACTTAAACTTATATGAATAGTGGCAAATTTTGATCAATAACTATCTGAGATGGTATGTCATCATGATCAAAATAAATAGAATTTTCTATAGTTTTTATCATGTTGACCACTGATGCAAAATAAGAAGGCTCTAAATCAATGGGCATAGAATTTTTATTGAGTGCCTGATAAAGAATGTCCTTGAACATATTGGCTTTTTAAAGTAGTTTTAACATAAAAATCTTAGTTGGTGTGTTTCTCAACTGATAAAAAATATCATATGCCCTGTGTATATTTACCTGTGTGGGTGGGTTGGGACTAGGATGGGAAGGAATGGGAGAGTGGCATGGCTCCTTACTAGGTGGAGGAGGCATGGAGGCTCTTTGAGCGACAACTCTAACCACATTATCTACTATTTGTATAGGAATAGTAGTAGCTATAACAGAAGAGTGTAGATAATTAACAAGTTGAGGTGATGGAGGGACAAAGGGTGTTAATTGGCTCTCTAGTGATGGGTAGTGACCTGGGGAAGAGAAAAATGGACCATGCAACATAGCTCAACATGGGATAAAGGATACAAGGGAGGTGATGTAAGAAGTATCTTAACATATTTAGCATTTATTTTATTGATAGCATCCCATATTATCAAAAGTAAGAATGGAATACAAAGAATGAAGCTTTGTATTTAAGATATGGTAAACTTTGTCATTCATGTACATGATAGGATGAATTATGGTCTCCTTATTATTTGCAATAAATGCAAGAAAAAATTATAAATAAGTGAGATCCATTTTTGCTTGTTTTTATGTGAAATCTGATTTTAGATGTAAGGTGATACATCAAAATCAAAGGGGACCTAGTATATAAAAATAGGGTTTTGAAAATTTATTTATTTTAAAATTACTATGGAATTTTAAAATTTGATGCTAATTTTTTTAAAAAAAATATACAGGTAAAAAATCATAAAATTACTAGAAAATGTTTGATTTGAAGGGACCTAATACATGTAACTAGGATTTGGAAGAATATTAATTTTATAAAATTATTATGGAATTTTAAAATTTGATGCTCATTTTTTATTTAAATATGTAGGTAAAAAATCAGAAAATTATTTATAAAAATTAGCAAGAAACTTTCCTAGGGTTTCTAGGGTTTTTATGCAAGAAAGGACCTAGTAAATTTAACTATGGTTTGGAATAAATTAATTTTAAAATTACTAAAGTAAATTAAAAAATTTAAATGTATGACTCTCATTTAAATATTAGGAAAAATCAAAAAAATATTGAAAAAAATTAGAAGAAATTTTCCCTAGGGTTTCTGGGGTTTTTATGCGCAAATGAAGTTGAGTTCACCAAATGTTTTAATAATTTTAGGAATATTGGATTCCTATTCCTAATTTAGTTAAGGGTTTAGAGTAATAAAATTAGTAAATAATTATACAATAATTAAGCTATTAATTTGTATAAGTTAACTATACTTTTAACCTTCTATAAATAATAATAAATGTGAAGAAAATAAAACTTAGCTAGAAACTAATTGAGATGACTATTGTAGGGTCTAAAATTCATTGCATAAGAATAGGACACTATTACAAATTAGTATATGGACTTATTTTTATGATTGGATAAGAGCATCAAAATAGCACACCCAAGGGTCTGATGCTATAGTTCTCTTCTGTCAATGTTGTTTAAGAGACCTAAGCTTTTTGGATTTTATTCACTATGTCTATGTGAGCTTGCTTATGAAATTTTGACTAATGGATGTCTACAGAACTCCCTGTAGATTTGATTTAGTCTTCAAACCCTAGAGTCCATTATGCTTTGACAAACTTTGGGAAAGAGGGGGGATTAGTGTGCATAAATTCATTGAACATGTATAAATACCCTTTATGTGGGAATGCTACCTACATCTCAATAATCTGAAGAGGGATCAAGCCATATGTAGTTCTCCCACTTGATGTGCTTTGTGAAATAGTGTGTATGAAGATGAAAAATGCTAAAATTGGGTGTGATTAAGGTGATTAGGGATTGGTGAAAGGATTTGAATAAGATTGTGGATGTATTAGTTGATTATATGTAGAGAATAAGGAAATATGCATGAGTAGTCTTGCTTTCTTTGTGATATTTTTAACCCCTTATAAATGAACTTTGAATGGGATTTTATAGGGATTTATTGGTCATGGGTTGAATGTATTCATGTTCAGCCAATAAAGAGGATATGAACTAGAAGGAAATGACCATTGGTAGTAAAAATACACTTAGATAGGAGCACCAATAATGGACACCCTAGGTTCCGATGCTATAGTCCAAGTTGGGAACTATTGTCTTGATGGAATAGGACCTAGGAGGATGGAATCATCATAATAAATGTTACCTAAAGGAGGTAGAATCATTGTCTAAAAGGCTATAGATGATTGGTAATTAGTGAAAAGATACCTATGAGGGTCATGAGAGCAAACAAGAGGGACCTATGGGTTGGGTGTCACAAGCCACACTCAAGTTACCAATTTTCACATTTTATATGATTACAATACCCCATTAGGGATTTAAGCCTAGACTAGGCCTAAAAGCCTAAACTATGTCTTGTTGCTTAAAACCACCTCTTAGTGGTTTCTCAAGATTGAAAGGACTTATTTATGTTTTCTCATGTCTGGAAAAACCTACCATACCTTTTTGTAGTGATTTAAGACCTTCTATCTCACATTCTTACCTTTTTCATGATAAACCTGTAGGGTGTGTTTCTTTGAGAGTGTTCTCTATCTAAGATAGAACAGAGGGCATCTCCCTATTTTCTTAACCACTTTGAGAATATGTGGGGCTAAAATAGGTTATGAGGACCCTATGTATAAAATCATAGGTTTGGATCACATTCTAAACACCCCAAAACATCACAAAACCTAACATAAATTTTGTGTAATAGTGATTGTGTAAAAGCTTTGGGTTATGACTATAGATTGTAATCTTGAAACCCAATTTCATCTTGATTACATATCCTAATAATTTCATGATGTTATCATCATCATAGTGAAGGTATTATAGGATCCAAAATCATCATCACCCATACTAGTCTCCTCAATGCATCTCTCCTTACTTAACTAGGCTTAGTCAAGGCTACTGTAGCAAATTATGTATCATGTGTTTACTTAGAAAGAGGGCATGCCTGTAGCTGAAATTTTAAATATAGACCCTATATTTCATGTTTCAAGATAAACTTAAATTCATCAAGGTCTTAAATTTATTTTTTTAGACTTGTCTTTACTTATAGGTGTAGTCAATCTCCAAGCTGTATACTCTTAGTGCCTTATTAGTATACAGCTAAGTTATAGGTAGTCACTTTGATAACAAAGGGACCCCTATATGATGTTATACATAGTCCATTTCATGTTCAGGATTTCTTAAAATATTTTGGTCTCATTGAGTTGGTGAAACTCATAGAATGTATAGAGATTGAAACTAACACTCAACTATTAGTTTATAATATGTCACCCTTATTTAGTCAACCTATAGGTGTACTTTTGAGGACAAAAGATTCCATGTAGGTGATTATTTTCATTAGGCATTGAAAATCAGATCTTTTGATTGCTATTAGAGGAATACCATTATTCTTGACTCACATAAGGTCACTTGGCTATGTGGGTATGCCACTATCATGTCATATGTGTAAAAAGACTATTTGAGCCTAAGTAGTACTGTATATTACTAAGTGTATACAGTGAGATATTTATTGAATTATACATCTTCCTTACATTACCGTCATTTGGCCAAACAACCAATTATCCTATCACCTCATTGTCCCTATACCTGGATTACATAATGAAAACCATTAGACTAGTTTACACCTCAAGAGAATCTATCATGAAAGGATAAAAATAAGGGCCAAGTCTCTATTTAGGAATTTTTAAGGTAAGGTATCCCTTAAGTTACTTTCTCCAACTATGAATGTAGTTTAAAGACAATTTTCCACTCTATGGCTCCACTATTCATTGCTATGGCACCTTCAACACTTCAAGAGCTTAGGGAAGGTTCAAACAAGTTTTAAACATCTGAATTTAAATGTTCATAGACCTATGTATGAGCTTTATATAGATTCATGTGTAGGACATAGGGAAAAAAATTGAATATGGAAGAATAATTTATCTCAACCAAACTCAAATTCTTATTGGATAGCTCAAACATGTTATTTTCACCTTAGGAGACCTATCACCACTTTGAAAACCTCTATATCTGATACTCATGACTATTTAGGGTTTCTCTTTGACCTACTTAAAAGTAGATGACTACAAAAAATTGACTGTGTGTACCCTTATTAACTTCTCACTCTCTTAAGATATGCATTGGAGACCAAAATTCCTTTAGAGAGACTGATTATCATGTTTTTAGAGATGAAAAACCACATAAACTTTGATTTTAAATCCCAAACACAAAAGGAAACTCCACTACTAATAAAATATTGTAATGAAACTATGACAGTGTCCTTCATTATCAAAATAAGATGATTCATGCCCACCTTTTGACTTCCACATGTGTAAAATATTATCAATTAGGAGTGTGCCCTTGTGAAAAAGTGTGATATTCCTCACTCCTATTGGAACATGGAATATCTCCAAATTTTGGGTGACTTAAAAATGGAGAGAATATCTAGAGAGGGCTAGTTCCCTTAGTATCTCATTAAAACTTACTCCTAACCTACTGTCTACTAATTCTAACAATGAAAAGGGTACAAAAGTTACTATTGCAATTGAATTTAAAGATAAAATAAAAATGATAGGTGATGCACCAAATTTTTTGTGACCATTTATTCTTTTAATTACACTCATGTGAGAGGAAAAAACTTACACACATTCACTACACTCAAGTAAGATTTCTACAAAAGTGTTTCACAAGAGAACTTGCAAAACTTAGTTTATGCAAGGAAGGACTGAACAGACATCTAATTCTTGAACCTAATTTGGTTTAGACACTTAAAATTACCTATATAATATCAAAAATCTCATGTAAGTACAATAAATATACAATAACATAGGAAAATAAGTATTTAACTAAGCTATATCAATGACAAACACATACACTTCACTAAAAATATTGAAAATGGAGGAAAAAATCTTCTTATTTCTCTCAAAAGGTGAATAAATTTTTTTTGTAGCATTTAGACATAATCCAAAAGCAAATATTGACTATTACATTCTATAAAAATGAATTCATATAGAAAAATAAATGCTTGGAGACAAAGTATCCCCAAAATAGGGAACTTCAAACTTTGTCTAAGTTCCTCCTTTAGTGCTATGTAGCATTTCTCAACCTTTCAAATATTAATTATCCATATGGTGGTGTGGAATAGATATTTTCCAATGTTTTGGGGACCTTGAAAACTTGTCATAATGGCTAGTCAAGCCTAAACCACTTGGAGAGTGCCTAAATTCTTGCCTCAACCCCTAGATTTTAGCTTTCATGTCTTGTTGATGAATTAGTCTCCCTCCATAGATGTAGGCCTTAAATTACATTCATGTATTTATTTTTAACCCTTCTTAATTCTCATTAATGATGATTTAACACTTGGCTCAAGTTGTTGTAAGACTTCTTCAACCTTCTTTTGACTTTGTCTTTAAATGGGGAGTAGGAAGGAAGGAAAGACCTTTTCCAACTTGGTATCCTTCATTAAAAATATATTAATATGACCTATTATAATTAAAATGTGGTGTATCATATCATTTATTAACTTTTTAAGGACTTAAGAGGAGTCATATGCATTGATCTTGTCCTCAAACCCCTTATATCTCTCATTTTCTACTAGGCATAAAAGGCAAAAGTTAGTATTTTACTCAAAGTTTATTCAATTTTGTAAATATATATTATTAATTGTATACCAGACCTAGAACAAGGTGATTTGGTCCATCAATCACTTAGCAAAACCTGATTTAACACCAAAAATTATGCATTTCCCATGAGTTCCTTATAGCCTTTTTTTACAAAATATCCTTGTATAGGGGAATATAGAGATTAAAATGGGAATATAATAAAATTTTAAGATACATTATATCCTCCTAAATCTCCATAAAAATTTTTGTGGCAAAACTCCAAGTGTAGATATCCTTTTTAGCACATTCTTTCACTAGAAGTAGGCTTAATTAGTCCTCCTAGGCGTAAAAGGTTGAAAACATGATCTTGAGACCCCTCACATGTGTGAAAATCACCAATAACATTTTATTAACTTTTAACATTGTACCATAAATATCCATCTCAATTTTGGTGGTTTAGAACACTATGGATGTGCTAGAACCATGAAATAGCCATTAGACAGCTTGCCTTTTGGAAGCATTTTTTTTACTATCCCAAAAGGATTGAATGGATTGAGTATATATAAATATTTTATTATATATTTTTTATATTTTATAGGTAAAAATTTCTCAATCCACCTCCCACATTTATTGGCATGTTTTTACACTCCTTAGAATATCCTTTTTAGCTAAAAAACATGAAAAAGTATAGTCTTTGTATTATTTTGTACCAAGGAAGGCAAAAATAAAATTCTTGTGGATGACACTATAAGAGTATAATACAAATTATTATAAGTTTTAGGATCATTAAAGGTCATTTTTTGTGTTTTATAACTCAATCTTTGCTAAGTGGTCCAAAGTAGGGTTTTAGGAGGGGTTTTGGTAGTTTTCACCCTTAAAGATGATTCATAAAGTTGTGACATATAGCCTATGAAACAATTCCACAAAATATAAGTTCAAGACCAAATATAAAATCCCATAAATACTTGAGGTCCCATTATAAACCTTCATGCTGGTGTGAATATCCAACCATGGCTTATCAAGCTCTTATAGGCATTCTATGCACCTTGTTTTGATCTTGGAATAAGAAATGGCATCTTCATAAATTATTCTAAAAAAAATAGATTTAATAGACCTAATATCCCCTATGTAACATTTTTCAATTATTTTTAGTTCTTAGTAGACCTTGGAAGTGGAAATGACCCCCTTTTAGGCATTAGGCCTAGACTAGACCTAGTGGGTTTTGATTGTAAATGGCTACTCACTACCACTTCTGAGTGGTTTCTCAAGATTACTAAGCTTAATTAATTATATTTAAAACTCAAATCACCTTAATAAATCATGCCAGGGTGTCACATAGTGTTTAAAACACTTATCAACACCCATGGGATCAAATTCTCACAATATCTTACATTCTAGTTTATCTAAAATGCCCTACCTACGAGATAAAATAGATGATATATACCTTATTTTTCCTACAATTTTGAAGTTATGAGAGGTTAATTTATGTCATTAGTATGTACTCCACCATTTTTAAAAACTATATCACACCTTTATAACCTCTGAGCATCACAAATTCCCAAGTAGACTTTTAGAATGTTAACTATGTGTAAGATTTACTAACATGACTACAAGTTGTCCTTATAAAAACCTTATTTGAGTTCTATTTCATTGATTTTATAACTTTAGGTTAGGTGTGTATCTATCAACACTCTTAATATCCTTTAAAACATATCAACACTTCATCCTTGATCAAAATTCTAATGCATATCTTTCACTCGTTAACTTGAAGGAGGGTTTAAGAGACTATAGGTATACATTGTTAGGTGAATATGAATTTTATGGTTCTCAAGGATAACATCCTTTTTATTCTTAACAAACTCATATACCTATTATAATTCTATTATCTATGAACTTTCATTATCAATAAACTTAAATTTGAATTAAAGTGTTAGAAAACCCTTAGATTGACTATACATAGACTATGTTTGGGGTTGTAGCATGTTCTTGACAAAGATATTAAGTGTTTTGAAGTTTATAATTATATTAAAACCTAATAATGTACTTATTTATTAATAATTACCTTTAAAAATTATATTAAACCCCATCATTTGGTAGGAAAACCTTCATAGACCAATGTATTAAGGAAACTCCTTATGACTATGGTGGTTATGTATATGTGTGGCTATAGATATATACTTTTGGTGTAAGACTGTATAGGTTCTTGAAACCTTCACTTATACATTTTATAACATTAGTTATACCATATAAAATTATCTCTTCTTGTTTATATACACTATATTATGTACTTTACTATACTTTCATGCTTATACAAACTAGGGTTTTGATTTAGGCTTTGAATGAGTTTGAAAGCTTGTGAGAATAAGCGTGAATGTCCTTTTTTTGGAAATTCTACTAATATAGACATAAAATCATCCTTTTAAGGTTTAAACCATGAAAACCTTACTAAGCCTTTTATACACCTAGTTGTCTATAGGTGTCATTTTTTAGAGTTGGTTGTAGCTTCCTTTCTCCCTCTTAAGACCTTGAAACTTGAAAAGCTTTTTCCTCTTGATCTATTCATGAAAATACTAATATAAATTAGATTGACGACATATGAAAATTTATTTATCATATTTGATCCTTAAAATGTCTTAATTGTTTAAATACTATTATAGGTCACCATTCCCAAATTAGGCATGTAGGTTTCTTTCACAGTGGGTTGTAGGTCTCTATTTTGATCATTTTGAGTCACTTTAGGTTTTGATTATATTCAAATTTAGGTTTGTAATGCAAATTAGTATTTATTAACACCTTATTAAAACTTTTAATAAACATATGGCTACTAAGATCATATGAAATGTAGGCTCTATCTCCATTAGGCCTATAGGTAGACCTTAGGGCTGACTATAGGTTAATTTTTTGGTTTATTTTCCTTATTCAATTCATATACCTTGTATCATCTCTTTCACGTGAAAGGTAATAACCCTCCAACCCAAACCTTCTTGAGAGTTTAAAAAATCCTAAAGTATCAAACACCCTTTTGATTGTGTCTTTTCCTTGATAGTTGTATGTGTACCTTTTGAGCCAAAAGAGTATCCTATAGGTGCATCTATAGGTCAAAACCTAGTTACATCTCTCCTTGACAATATTTTTATCCTTAAATAAACTTAAAATCAATAAGACCATATAGAATGGATGCATGCTCTTACATTTACCTTGGGGTGTGAAGGTCACTTGAATGTTCAAAACCTATAGAAGACACTGAAAAAATATAGTGAACAAATATCAAAATTGGAGGCCTCTAATCATCGTGTTCCTTTAGTCACACATCCATTATATTTTTCAAGGTTCTATCCATAGGATATGGATGTAAATTGGGATGAATTTGGACTCATGTATACTTGTGTCACACTGTTATATGTTATCTCTTAAAGTGGCTAGGGCTTTATTTTAGAGCTTTTAGGGAACTTGTCTCCTAACTTAGATCTCTTCACTTGGATTGATCTCTTAAGTTTGCCTACCAATAAATGACCTCAAACATGGTTATCATGATATATTCCAACTAATCAAATTTCATGAAGTTATTTAAACATGTAAAACCTCTCAATACTACACCCTTAGATCTTTGTGTAATCCCTTTGTAGGTGGATACATAATGGACAAGGTAGTGAGGATAACAAGTGTAAAATATCCATGGTGAATGATAGTATAATCAGTCTTAAAATATATCAAATTCTCTAAAAGTATCCTATTCACCTTGAGTGAGTTTAAATTGGTCACAATGTTTTCTTCCAATATGGTTATCCCTTGAAGGCACATGTAGGTATGCCTTAATGTTGTAGACCTAGCAATGAAGTTAAGACATGAACCATTGCATGATGTAGATAGGATTCATTGAGATATATATGATTACAAAATTATACCAAAACCTTGATCACACTTCAATACTAAAGATAAACTCTTAAAATTTCATCAAAGCCCTTAGTCCATATTCCACATCTTTGAGACAACTTCAATCAATCTATGAACATGCTTATCAAGTCATAAAGGCTCAACTATCTCTCTCCTAGAAGAATTAGACCATCATCTTAAGTTATTTATATCAATGTCATATTTTCATCACCTTAAATTCATGAACATTGACAATAATCTCAATAAATGCATTTATACTTTGTTGACGAGATTAACTCAACATAAACTTTTTCAAAGAAGCTACACTAAGAATAGAGACTTATAAACCATTAAATAAATGAATAACATGTGTAATGAATTATATAGTTATTATATAACTTATGAATATGAAAAAATTTGCTGAAGAACTCATATTTTGCTTCAAAACTGACCTAAGAAACCACTCATAAAGATAGTGCAATAAACATGGTTTTATGCTATAAATTCCTTCTTGGAATAAGTTATCATATGAAAAAAAGATTAAAATCAGCTTAATTAAATATAAAATAATACATAAAATCCATTTATCTCCATAGTTTTCTAAGCTTGATAAATAGGTCCAAGAATAGACCCCTCTCAGATGCATAGGCTATAGTGACCTATTGTCAATATTAGTGATTTTTCATAAATTTTAAGCCAAAAATACATGAAAAAATTAAATTAATTTAAATATTAGTCATAAACCTATAAATTTACAAAGTTTTATATCTTAACTTTCTTTCCTCTTTCTATACCAAACATTTGAAAACTGCCCTTCTAGAGCTGCCAAGAATGTCGATATAGGAGCAAAGTTGGTTTATTCCATTTTTCACCTAAAAAATAATAAAATACACTTATATTAACCTTTTATGACAAAATAAATCCTTTTATATGTTTTTATCACAAATATCCTTTGAAAACCATAATGAATGCCTAAAAAAGGCTTAATTTTGCACTGAAAAGGACAAATTCACTAAGGAGATCTAATTTAAATGTTTTAAAATTTGATATTTAGTAATTAACATGTATAATTATGTAAATAAAAATTTAATTAATCTTATGCCTGATCAAATACCATTAAAACCTTCTCTAGAGAGCACAAAATGGTCAAAAATGCATAAAAACATGTCATGAAGTTAGTCCAAAATGTGATCATCCAGATTATTAATATGTTAGGCCTGTAATGACATATAAAAATGATATTAAACTCATTAATAACTATAATAATCTTATTTCCATTGAAAATGGCTTGGAAAGGCCAAGAAATAACTAGACAAGCACAAGACAAATGAAGGACAAGACCTTAACTCACCTAGTCAACCTTAAGACCTAATAATCATGGTTTATAATGACCACTTTAATGAATTTTAAAGACTAAAATACTGACCAAAAAATTCAAATTGGCATGATATGTAAAGTTTCAAATTATAAGGGTGATAATATGACCTATGAGGTCAAAATTGTCAACATTTTGGTGACTCAACTGGGAAGCATGCCTACTATGCTTGAGAAATAAACCATTTAAATGAATTTTTGACACATAAAATAGTGATAAATTTTATACATGACTTCAAGTACTCTTTGACTTGAAATAATAACACTTATTCCTCCAAAATAAGGAAGGAAACACACAAAGCAAGGTAAACTAACTAACAAAGCAAATGTGCAAATAAAGCACTTATTTGGGATAAAACATAAAAAAATAATATAAATAACCATGAAAAATCATTATCCACTTGGATCAAAAGGTAAATTCCTATAATCATTTCTTCCAAGATATGGTACAAGTTGTAAATTAAGGTGTTTATTGAATATGACCTCTAATGAGCTACTCTTCTTGCCTACTAACTCTCTTAACATCTCCTCAAGTGAGTCATTAATAGAAAACCAATTACTAAAAAAGACAAAATCATCTTATACTTAAATATATTTCTCATACTAATTATCAACTACAACCTCATCAGGTGATACCTCATCTATGCATTGTCCTTGATTAACCTCATCCTTCTTTCCATCTGCTACAAGTTCATCCATCTCTTCAAAGAGCTTTAAATAGTCAACCCAATATATATCATGTTCTTGAATGAGTGGATCTTGATCAAAATTATCATAAACATGCTCTCTAATGGGAAACATATCCCTACAAAGCTCTTTAATCTCTTACATATATTTAATTATAGCTCCAACCACTTTATCTATCCTCCATAGAACATGCTCTTCCTAAAGAAGGGAGTTGGTGGGAGGGTGATGAAATTCATTTATTTTAGAGTGAGTATGAAGAGTATAAGTCTGATCATGATCATATTTTATGATCTTGATTTCAATCGAATCATTTAGGAAGTCTTGGAGAGAAGGGAAAGACAAATTCTTGAAGACTTCTAAATTCTACTCCTTCTACTTGGGCAATATTTCATAAAAATTTAAAACTTCTTTGTCCTCATGGATAAATTGAGCTAGAGGGATGCGTAAGGAAGAATTAGAACTACAAGAAGGTTTATTCTCTTGAATAGGCATGTGAGTCTACTCTTGACTCCAACTAGGAAACTCCTTTGGCTCAAACTAAGCTTGATTAATAACTTCATGAGAATAAGGAACATAAGAAGACTAGTAAGGAATACAAGAGGGATATTTAAATAGATAGTTCATTTCAATTTTTTTCCTCTCCTCAGCCTCCATCTTCTCCAATACAAGATTACACAACTCATTCCTCTCTTTTAGATCATTGGACACATTTTGAAATAAACCATTCACTTCCTTATACTAAGAGTTTGAACAAAATTTTATTGCATATGCTAGTATTCTGAGTTATATTCCATCCATTATTTCCTAAAAATAAGGTTTCTCATATGAAACATCATATCCATATGGAAAATGTGTAATCTAGTCACGAGATTTATATTATTCATAAGGAAGGTAAGATTCATGATCTTGATAAAATGGATCATGATAAACTTGATAAGGCTCATCATAGCTTTGATAAAACTCTTGGTAAGGCTAATTAGGCTCATAACAAGGCTCATATGGATCATGAAAAGGCTGGTATGATTCATATAGGGATGATATGGAAGTATAGCATAGGTATTTTTACTATACACAACCATAAAACAACATCAATATAGTGAAATGAAATTAGACTTACCTGAAAACTATGCCTATACTATTAGAAGAAATTTCTTGCACTTGGAGTCACCAAATACTTCATGAAGAACACTGCTACAACTATAATTCCACCAAGACTAGCTCCAATGTGTCCAACTAGGGCATGCCAAAAATGGTTATCAATAAGGAGTGTGCCCTTCTGAGAAAGTTGTGATATTCCTCACTCTTGTTGGAACATTTAATCTCTCCAAAGTTTTAATGAATTAATAAGGGAGAGAATCTCTAGAGAGGGTTGGTTCCCTTGGTGCTCTCACTGAAACTTACTCCTAATCTACTATCTACTAATTTTAGCAATGAAAAGGGTGCAAAAGTTACTATTATAATGGAATTTAAAGGTAAGATTTAAATTAAATGTGATGCACTAATTATTTTATGACTACTTATGCTTTCAATGAAACTCTTGTGAGATGGGAAAACTTGCACACATTCACTACACTCAAGAAATATTTTTACAAAAGTGTTTCATAATAAGGACTTGACAAACTTAGTATATGTAAGGAAGGATTGAAATCACATCCAATGATTGAACCTAAGTAATTTTAGACACTTAAAATTACCTTTATAACATAAAAAATCTCTCATGAAGGTATAATAACTAGATAATAACATAAGAAAACAAGTATTTCACTAAGCTATATCAATGGCAAACACATACACTTCACTAAAATATCCTAAAAATGGAGGAATAGATATTATTATTTCTCTCAAAAGGTGAATAATTTTTTTTAATCCTTTATTCACAATCCAAAATTAAAGAGTCATTTTTAAATTCTTTAAAAATTAATTCATATAGTAAAAGAAATTCTTGGAGATAAAGCAGCCCTAAAATAGCGAACTTCAAACTTGGTCTAAGCTCCTCCTTTAGTGCTACATAGCATTTCTCAAAATTTAAAATTTTAATTATCCATAGGGTGGAATGAAATAAATATTTTATGATGTTTTGAGGACATTTAAATTTTTTAATAATGACTAATTAAGACTAGACTACTTAGAGAGTGCCTAGATTCTTGCTTCAATCCCTAGATTTTAGCCTTCTTGTCTTGTTTATGAATGGGTCTCCCTCCATAGATGTAGGCCTTAAATTCCATTAAATTATTATATTTTAACCCTTCCTAATTATAATTAATTAATATTTAACACTTTTCTTGAGTTTTTATAATACTTCTTCAACCTTCTTTTGACTTTGTCTTCAAATGGGGTGTAGAAGGAAGAAGAGACCTTTTCCAACTTGGAGACATTTTCCAACTTAATCTCATTAATTAAAAACATCTTAATATTAATTATTCCATGTAAAATTTGGTGTATCATAACATGTATTAACTTTTTAAGGATTTAAGAGGAGTCATATGCATTGATCTAGTCCTCAAACCCCTTAAATCTTTCATTTTTTACTAGGCGTAGATGGCAAAAGTTAGTATTTTCCTCAAAATTAATTAAATTTTGTATATCTTGACAATGGATGACTTCTCAAGAATATACCAGATATTTGATCCATAAATCACTCATCAAGACTTGATTTGACACAAAAAAACTATGCATTTCCCATGAGGTTACTTATAGCCTTTTTTTTTTAAATCTCCTTATCTAGGAGAATATGGAGATAAAAATGGGAATATAAGAACATTTTAAAATACCCTCTATCCTCCTACAAATACATACACAAATTGGTGGCTAAAATCCAAGTGTAGATATCCTTTTTAGAACACTTTTTCACTATAATTAGGCCTAATTGGCCCTCCTAGGTCTAGAAGGTGGAAAACCCGATCTTGAGACACATCACACATGTGAAACTCACTAGAAAAAATTTGATTCACTTTTCACATTGTTAAATGAAAATCCATGTAAATATTGGTGGTTTATAACACTATGCAAGTGCTAGAACCATGAAATGGCCATTAGAAAGCTTACCTTTTGGAATCATTTTCTAATTGGCCCAAAAGGATTGAATGGTTTGAGTATTATGACTAATTTATTATATTTTTTTTTTTATCTTGAATAGGTAAAACAAGTCTCAATCCACCTCCCACATTGATTGGAATCTTTATACACTCCTTAAAACCTCATTTTTATCTCAAAAACATGAGAAATTATAGTTTTTGTACTATTCCATTCAAAGGAATGTATAAAATAATTACATGTGGAGGAACCTATAAGAGTTTAATAAAATATATGATAGGTTTTAGGATCATTATAGGCCATTATGGGTGGTTTATATCTCAATCTTTACTAAGTGGTCTAAATTAGGGTTTTTCATACTTTTCACCCTTAAGGATGATTCATAAAGTTGTGACATCCAAACTATGAAAAAATTCCACAAAATTTAATTTAAAGACACCTTATAACATCCCATAAATCCTTTATGTCCCATGTTAAACCTCCATGCTAATGTGAGCATCTAAACTTGGCCTATTGAGTTCTTCTAGGCATTCTGTGCACCTTATTTTGATCTTGGGCCAAGAAATGGATTATTCATGAATTCCTTTTAAAATGGATTTAACCAATGTCATATCCCATATGGAAAATTTTACAATTATTTTGAGTGATTATTAGAACTTTTAAGTGTAAATCACCCCCTTTTGGGCATTAGGCGTAGACTAGACCTAGTGGGTTTTGATTTCAAATGGCTACTCACCACCACTTATGAGAGGTTTCTTAATATTCCTAGGCATAATTCATGATATTTAAAACTCAAATAACCTTAAAAAACCATACAAATGTGTCTTGTAGTGTTTCCAAGGCCTATCAACACCCACTGGATCAAATTCTCACCATAGCCTGCATTTTAGTTTGCCTAAAAGTGCCCTAGCTATAAAACAAAATAGAGGATATCTACCATATTTATCCTAAAATTTTTAAGTTATGAGATGTTATTTTAGGTAATTAGTACCTCATCCATAATTTTTGGTAATTGTATCACACCTATAGAACCTCAAACCATCACAAACTCCTAGGAAAACTTTTAGAACATTAATTGTGTGTAGGTTTTACAAACATGACTATAAGTTATCCTTCTAGAAAAGTTGTCTAAGATTTGTTTCCTTGATTTTATAACTATAATTTATGTGTGTGTGTATAAAAAATCTTAATATTATTTAAAACATATCAACACTTCATCCTTTATCAAAATTCTAATGCATATCTTTCACTTAACAACTTGAAGGAGGGTTTAAGAGACTGTAGGTATACATTGTTAGGTGAATACATTTTTTGTAGTTATCTTGGATAAAATATTTTTTATTCTTAAAAAAATCATATAAAGTTTATCATTCTATTATATATTACCTTTCATTATCAATAAACCTAACTATAAATCACAGTGTTAGAAAACCCTTGGATTGACTATGTTTGGGGCTGTAACATGTTCTTGATAGGACTTGATAAAGATATTAAGTGTTTTTAATATTATCATGATATTGAAACATTTTAATTCCATTATTTATTACTCATGACCTTCAAAAATGATATTAAACCCCATCATTTGTCAATATAACCTTCATAGACTAATGTCCTAAGGAAACTCCTTATGACTATGATGGCTGTGTAAATGTGTGGCTGTAGACACATACTTTTTGTGTATGAATATATAGGTTCTTGAAATATTCACTTAGTAATTTTATAACATTAATTATACCATATTTAACTATATCTTCTTGTTCATAGACCATCTATTAGGTACTTGACTATACTTTAATTTTTATACGAACTAGGGTTTTGATTTAGGCTTAAAATGAGTTTGAAACCTTGTGATAATAAGTGTGAAGGTAGTTTTCTTGTACATGTTATTCATATATCCACAAAAATTATCCTTTTAAGGTTTAAATAATTAAAACCTTACTATTCCTATTGTACACCTATTTGGCTATAGGTGTCCTTTTTATGAGTTGGTTATAGCTTCCTTTCTCCCTCTTAAGCCATTCTTAAAACTTGAAAAGCTTTTTCCTCTTGATATATTCATAAAAATGTTAATATTAATGATATTGAATTAATATTATTCTTGATCTAAACTTTTTATCCTTAAAAGGTATTAATTATTGCAAGATTATTGTAGGTCACCATTCCTAAAGTAGGCCTATAGGTTAATTTCACAGTGGGATGTAGGTCTCCATTTTGAGCCTTTTGAGTCACTTTAGGTTTTGATTATATTCAGATTTATGTATATAATTTCAATTAATATTTATTATCACCTTAAAAAATTTAATAGACATATGACTACTAATACCCTATGAACTTTAGGATTTATCCCACTAGGCCTATAGGTAGTCCTTTGTGTTTACTATAGGTTACTTTTGTGGTTCATTAGCCTTATTCAAGGCTTTATATGATTTGTCATCCTCTCTTTATCTTATAAGGTAATCACCCTCTAACCAAAACCTTCTTGAGATCTCAAAAACCCTTAAAGCATATTCAAATTATCAAACTCCTTTTTGACTATGGATTTTCTTTGAAAGCTATAGGTGTACCTTTTGAGCCAAAAGAGGATCTTATAGGTGCATTTATAGGTGAAAACCTAGTATCTCATCCCTCCTTGACATTATTTATATCCTTTAATTATCTTAAACTCAATAAGAGCATATAGCATGGATGCATACTCGTACATTACCACCTTAGGGTGTGAAGGTCACTTGAACATTAAAAACCTATAGAAGACACTAAAAAAATGGAATGAACAAATACCAAAAATTGGAGGTCTCTACTCACCATGTTCATCTAGTCACATATCCATTATATTTTTCAAGGTTCTACCCCTAGGATAGGGATATAATGTAATATGCATTTGGACTCATCTAAACTTGTGTCACACTGGTATATGGTATCTCCAAAAGTGGCTAGGGCTTTATTTTAGAGCTTTTACAGAACTTGTCCCCTAACTTAAATCTCTCCACTTGGATTGATCTATCAAGTCTACCTACCAATTAGTGACCCCAAATATGTTTATCACGTTATCATCCAAATAATCAAAATTCATTAAGGTATTTAAACATGCCAAACTTCTCTATACTAAACTATAAAATCTTTGTGTAAGCCACATGTAGGTGGATACATAGTGTATAGGTGAGTGAGGATAGTAAGTGTAAAATATGCATGGTAAATAATCTTATAATCAGTCTTAGACTTTATAAACTTATATAAAATGATCCTCTCCACATTGAGTGAGTTAAAATAGATCATGATGCTCTTTACTAATGTGGTCCCTTGAAGGCATTTGTAGGTATGCCTTAATACTGTAGACCTCATAGTGAAATTAAGACATGAACCATTGCATTATGTATATAGGATTATTTGAGAGACATATGAGTAAAAAATTATACCAAAACCTTGATCACACTTAAATACTAAAGATAAACTCTTCAAATGTCATCAAACCCTTCAATCCATGTTCCACATCTCTTAGACAACTTCAATCAAGCTATGAACATGCTTATCAATTCATAGAGGCTTAACCTCTCTCTCTCCTAAAGGAATTATATCATAATGTTAAGGTCATAATGTAAGTGTCATGTTTTCATCACCTTTAATTCATGAACATTGACAACAAGCTCAATAAATGCATTTCTACCTTGTTAAAGAGATCAACTCAACTTAAAATTTATCAAAGAAGATACACATAGTATGGAGACTTATGAACCCTTAACTAGATGAAAAATGTGTTTCATGAATTATATATTTATTATATAACTTTTGAATATGAAAAAAAATGTTGAACAACTCATATTTTGCTTAAAACTGACCCAAGAGATCACTCATGAAGATAGTGAAGGAAACATGGTTTTATGCTAAAAATTACTTCCTAGAATAAGTTATAAGATTAAAATAAGATTATAATGATAATAATTACCTATAAAATCATTCATAAAAACCATTCATCTTCATATTTTTTTGAGCTTGAGAAACAGGCCAAAGAATAGACCCCTCTCAAATGCATAGGCTATAATGACTTATTATTACTCTTAGAAATTGTTATTAAAGATGAGGCCATAAATACATTAACCAATAATAATAATTTAAATATTAATTACACCCCTAATAATTTCCAAAGTTTCATATCCTAACTCTCTCTCCTCTTTTTGTATTGAGCATTTGAAAACTGCCCTTCTGAAGCTGCCAAGCAGGTCAATATAGGAACAAAGTTGGTTTTTATATTTTTCACAAAAAACTTACTTAAAACAATATATATTACCATTTTTGGACCCAATTAAGCCTATAATATGATTTTATCACAAATATCCTCTAAAAACTAGAATGAATGCCTCAAAAGTCTTATTTTTTCACTAAAAAGGCCAAATTCACTAAGGAAATCTGATTAAAATTATATAAAATGTCTTAATAAGTCCTTGAAAAATTTTACTAGGTGAATCAATATGTAATTAATCTTATACCTAATCATATACCATTAAAACCTTCTCTAGACATCATAAAATGGTCATAAATGCATAAAAATGAGTCATGAATTTTGTCTAAAATGTGATCAACCTGATTATTCATATGTTATGAATGAAATGAAATTGAAACATGATATGACACTCATAAATACCCATATGAATCTTCTTACCACTAAAAATGGCTCAAAAAAGCCAAGAAATGACTAGACAAGCACAAGACAAATGAAGGACAAGACCTTAACTCACTTTATCAACTGTAAGACCTAATAATCATGGTTTATAATGACCAATTTAATGAATTTTAAATACTAAAATAATAACCTAAAAAGTAAAATTAGCATGATATGAAAACTTTCAAATGATAGGGATGATCATTTGACCTGTGAGGTCAAAATTATCAACACAAACCATGTCAATAATCATGTGAAGAGGATGTTCATGCTCCTAAGGACCATGTACAATACTTGGTTTGTATATAACACTACAAAAAAAAGGTAAACCTGCATTATGTGGTGATAATAATGCAAAAAAAAGGTAGTACACTTCTAAATAATGGTTCATAAAGCATAAACAATCAACACTTGAACTCATGCAATGAAATTGAAGTAGACTAAGATTACTATCTACCACCAAGTGGATTACTCATGGATCAACCCCTACTATTTTTACTAGACAAAACTAGTTGGCCATTTATATATGCCTAGTGGAATGATGAAAGAAAAAAAATTAGACCAATTTTGGGATCTCTAAAGCTGATCAACATAGAAATCGGCTGAAGGGAGTTGAAGAGTCACTATATAAGCCTATAAAATTTGCCACACTCCTTTATAAGTTGTAAAACTACCAAAAAATCCTCTTTTTTAAAACTATTCTCTTAATTTAAATGTAGTACTTGCAATTTTTTGTTAGGACTAACATGTTGGACAAGGATTTAACATGAAGGACCTTAAGAAACACTTAGACACCTTGTCCTTCTAGGGAAACCATAAAAACCTCATAAAATGGCCCAAATATGATCGTTAACATGACATATACTATATAAGGAATAAAAGTGACCATGATAAAGCTAATGACACATAAAATGACATTTATAGGACCATGACACACCATATAATATCCAACTAGACCCCTATACAAGTTTTGAATTATAGGGGTTGGCTTTTTTTACTTGATATCAAAATAGTTAACAGGGCCATGAAACCACCATCCATGCCTTCAAGAGACTTGATGTAATCCATTAGGCTATACCTAAGGAATTCCATGAACTATTGAGCCCCTTCCCACAAAATTCATCATTTAATTACCACTAATGAGTCCCACACTTACCAAAATATCCCCTTTCAACTTCAACTCATACCATGAGTTTTAATGCATCACTTGACTCCTATTTTCCCTCATCCTACTTACTAACAATGGTTTATGGTATGAAACATGAGAAAATATAGGGAATTTGTAGGTTTTAAGATTTTTTTGAGTGGTATGGATCTATATAGTATAGAATAACTCAGGTGAATTTAGGGGTCTATAAGAGGAGTTCATTATTGGTATGTATGAAATAAATCAAATTATTTAAATACTTGAAGAGCCCAAAATGGATCCATACTCACCATCAAGTTTATTGACAAGCCTTGAGAGCACTTCAATTTTGTACTCAATTTGTATAGAGGAGAGATAATGTATCCCCAAGATCTTCATTAGAGAAAGTAAACTTGAACACCTTCCAATCATGGGAATTGGTTTTAGGATTGATCCCCTGATCTCTATGGACATTCCCTAATAATTCAAGTGATTTGGTCATCATCTTCATCCACATAGGGCAAAAATAAGAGGATGGTTTTATTGTATTTTTGATATATTTGGTCAAAATGACTATTATTCCTAGATCTTCAAGTCTTGCAGAGAATTTTCATGGTCTCCTTAGTATTTGGTTTGCACATGTTGGCATATGGAGGTGGAAAATGTCCAAACTATCAATGTCTATAAACTAAAGGCAAGTTTCATTGGTGAAGAGAACCATCTAGTGTATGAATCTAAAAGTGAATTGTATTTTAAGGTCTAATCATGGTGTTTTGAGGATGTTCTTATCTTTTCACTCCAATTTGAATGTTTATATGGTCTCAAATATTTTAAATTAATGTTTCCAAGTGATGTAACATGTAAATGTGGTTTCTATTGCATACAAGGCAATGGATTATCTAATTATGGCATGAGGGTTCTCAAAACATAGAATTGAATGTGGTAACCACACCATTGTATCCTTCTATATAGGTTCATAATATTCATCATAGCCCCATAACCCAAGGAATCACCACTAATTTTACTTTAAACCTCTTCACAATCCTTTTAGTAGAGGTTAAGGTTGATTAGCAAATTTTAAGGTCCTTTATAAAGTCCTAGGTTGTATTCTTCATCATGTATACCTCATTAATGGTCTCTAAAGTGTTATATCCTATTAGGTATATTCATAAGGGTGTCCAAAGTTATTGTATACTATCTAAGATGTGTGTTTATATTTCATTTCAGTCCACAAAATAACATCTACCATTTAGTGACTTGTGCACTATCATTTAACTTCAATATAAACCCTGCAGTCCATTTTCAATTTCCATATAACCCCACTATCATCCTCTATAGTCCATCCACACATATTTCCAAGTTTAAATCATGGTATTAATGCCTATATACTCCTTAGGGTTCTCAGTAACCATTAGGTCATGAAGATATGGGCCTATATGGGCATACACCTTATTGAGAGAGTAATGACCACCTACATGAAAGGACCTAAATCCACATTGGTAGAATTCCTTCAACTCTCTATGTGAAGATCAGTCCTAAGCAATGGGAGAAGGATATTAATAAGAAATATGTCCATATTATATGGATTTTTTTGAAATTATATATTTATTTAAAACTTAAATGCAACTAAGAAGCCACTCTCTTATGTTTAGAGAAACATGATACACATGCCCCCATAAAAAGTCAACATGTGTGAACAAATGGCTACAATGGTGTTAACAAATGTTGAGGTCTATATACTACCCTAAATTTAAGGCAAAACATACATCCAAATTTACAAGTTCAAATTGGGAGGAAGGGTAAAATCATGGTGGCCACATCACCAAAGCTAGAGTAACTTGTATGAGTGCATTTAGACTATGTGAGGCTCACATAATTAGTCAAAGTTGCAAGAATGAGAAGGTGAAAAACCAATAAAAGTAACCATGATTTTTATTAATTAAGGGAGATTATATTTATGAAAAATCCACATCAAACACCTTAATTCATTTCTTGATAATGCTCCTAAGTAAGTATTTTTTTTGGTCAAGGTTGTAGACCAACCATACATAAGGCTATGCATGACTATGTATGTAGATGTTTTAGTAGTATTTGAAGACATGATCCTTAAGGATATGAAAAGTTGAAACATGAATATGGGGCTCTAATTACACCCATATATAATTTAAAATAATATTTCTCAAGTTATTATTATCAGCTACTATAGTCCTATGGACTAGGGCATGTTGAAATAATAAAACCTATAGGTAGATCATGAGAGAAGGATGAAGACTAAAGTAGAGTATAAATAGCTATAGAGAGTTAAAAAAGGTTAGGGATAGATGGAAAATAAGTTTTAATGATGAATATAAATCCCCAAACCACTTAAAAGTCATTTAAACCCATGAGACTTAGTTGAATCCTGTTACGGCATACTCATACCCTCCAAATAAAATTGATGACCATGAAATGTATGGGAGAGTGTTAAAGGTCTTATTAAAGTAGTTTCAAGTAGAGGAGAACATAAAAATTGGTTAAATTGGTCTTAAGACCCTTATTGAGTCATAAATTTTTAGATAACCAACTTGAGTCATCACTTTAGATGCTCATACTATTCACCACAGAGGGATTTAGGGTGAGGGCTCTTGGGAAAATTTAAGTACCCCTATGGACTCAAAATACATAAAATAATGAATGAAATTGATGGGCTCAATTTTATGAATGATCCTTAATAAGTTACCCTACTCAAATTGATTATTAGAAAGCTCAAGAGTCACCTTCTAACACTCTTAAACCCTAGATGGTACCCGATGATAGATTTTTTCCATAAAATGCATCCAAATGAATTTTTTTGGCTATGAAATGGTCGTCAAGGTCTCTTCAATTATTCTAAGCACTCAAATTACCTATTGATTATCTCATGTAGGACACATAATATATGTAGTAGGCTTGAGAGAGATATTTTAAACATTCAAGCAAGGAATTGAGAAGGGTTTGTATGAACCATCAATTTATGAGGGAGAATGGGTCCAAAATTCCCCAAATAACCTTATATTAGTCACTTATAACATCTTCTATATCTAACTAACCATACACATAAAATTGGGTGTCTAAATGAGAGGACCTATTGCATGCCACAGAAAGAATATGGCTTGATGATACCATCACAAGTAATCTAAGGACACTCAAATATTATTTTCATGATGAGAATAGTGGAAAGGTACCTCAAAACCCTATTTTAATTCCAAAACTTAGACTCTATAATTAAACATGTGATTTATTAACCTCCATTAAGATAATATCATTTACAATTCATAATAGAGGACAAAAGGGAGATTAAAGGAAACCTAAAACCTATACATGAGTGATCATCAAGTTTTTTTGGAATTTTAGGATACTTTAGGTTTTAGGAGAGTTGTTAATATTGGACGTTTTGGCCTAAAAAAACCTAAAGATTATCTATAAATCATGATTCTCACCTGAGAGACATTTTTACATGATCATAACAATACAAAACCTTTTTATGGGAGGATGACCACTTCAAGAGAGTTAAAGGTGTTTATCTACATGCATTTAGTGTAATTAGTTTGGATTTTTAGACCCTAACCTCTATGAACCATCATTAAGAGTCTTAGAAACTCTTAAACCTCCCTAAAATCTTAATAAGGACCTGAATAGAGATATTTAAGAAAATATGCATCATAATTCATGGGAACCAGTTGATAAATACCTAGATCATGTTATCCACTTAGAGGAGACCATGTTCATGGTACTTAGTTGTATGGATACTATGTAGGCACCTTCATAAACTTTAAATTTTTAGGGTTTTAAAAAATAAGTGAAGGGAATATCTTGGTCATAAGTTCCCAATCATGGTAGGCCTTGGTTTAGGACCTATTTCACCTCCTTTAAGCTATAAATGGTCACTTAATTACTTGAAAGTGCCTCTTCTAAACTTCACCAATTAGCTAGTTTGTAGGGCTAGTCTGGATGACTTAATCATGCAAGAAATATGATTTTGCAAGTGTGATTCGTTTGAAGGGTACATATATTGATGTATAGGGTTAGTTCAAGACTTCATAAATCCTAATCAAGTATATTGAAGGTATGTGTTAACTATCTTAGTCATCCAAATGGTGGATGGATAGAAGATTAGGTTACTAACTGATTAGGCCTACTTGAACTAAAGGAGGGAAGTGATAATTGGCATATAAAGGAAACATGGAGTTAATGAGACACCTCAGGACATCTACAACTACCTATTGAGATAAGTATACCTCATATTGATGATCATTATGAAGGCTTTGGATATTTTATTCATCAAATTCAATCTATAGGTATGGACATCCACTTAATGACTCATGGAAAAGGGATTAATTAAACTAATTTAAATATTGGTAACTAATGGGAAGAGAGAGAGTTATCTAAAGGTGGTGTATATGGACTCTCCATAGGTCAAAATTTTCTAAAATTAGACATCAACACCCAAAATATCTCATTCAAGCAACCTATCCACTCAAAAAATGCATGAGCAGAGTAATGGAGACTATTTGAACTATTTTATGGCCACCTTGGCCTCTTCATGGCCTCTTATATACCTATACTCATTTTTTTTCTCTCATGTAAAAATATGTATATTTAGGCATTGAGCTCTTTATTTTCATCCCTTGGCTAGGTGTAGCAAAGCTTTGACAAAATTGTATCTTGCACCTTGAATCAATAGAGAGAGAATAGTTTCAAACTTTTATATGAGTATTAATGTGTGTTATGATTGTTGATTTGTAGAAAGTATGAGGTTTAGCTTCTTTTGTAGGTCATTTATTTCACCTAATGTCATACTATCATTCTATGTAGGTCAAATGAAGTGTTGATAGGTAGTAGTGGTGTTGAAGAGTGAGTTGATTAGTAGTGTCTCATGCATACCTATATTCTTTGCCTTCAAGTTTTAGACTTTCTACCTAACCTTGATATGAAATATTCATGCTTAGGACTATGTCAAGAAGCTTGGTTAGTTTCTTGTCATCCATTAGATTCATAAGTGTGTTTAAATATAAATCAAGAGAGGAGAAATGAACATTGGTGCATCAATACCCCTAGAATAGGTTTTCCTTTCAAGTTTTCATCTTAACCCTTTTCATCCCAATATAAATATATCTTAGAAGAAGAGTTTAAGTTGATATATTATAGGAGATAGCCCCATAATCTATAGGTTTATTCTAGACTATATGTAACCCATAACCTTTAGGCCAATCCCATGTTAGTCCAAGTTTGAATTAGAATTGAATAATCTCCTTCAAAGGATACAAGTTGGGTTGTTGACAACTATTGTATCTAAATCCTACCTAACAACATGTCAAAATTTTTAGAACTAGGTACTAATATGAATCTAGTGGTAACATATGTGGGACTAAATTGTAATATAAGTACTATTCCTAAATGGAGCTCTAAACATGGCCACTAAATCCATGAATAATTATATCTATTATAAAAATATCATGATCTAAATATACCAAGTGATGTATAGTATAATAGTACACATATTAATGCTTGACCCATTTTCAGCCATGACACTCTAAATAGGATGATGATAAATGTAATCTATTATAAATATTTCATATAAGTTTGAGTCATCATCACGATATTTGGTTCTGAGAAAGTGATAAGAGGCATAATTAGTAATGTAGTATGATACACACCAATGATATTATGTAGAGGGTATGTCCATTGCATGAGTATGATATGATGTTCATGGTGGATGTGCTTGATAAGTATAATGAACACCTAAAATATTTATTAATTGATTATATGTATGTTTTAGAAATGTATCAAAAAATATTTTCATTGCTTTCACTTCTATTGGCTATGTTTTTGGTTTTTTTATAGGAGTGATCACATCAATGATAGTATCCTGTATCAAATCTTGGATATTATATCATAAGATAATGTATCTATTTTTAGTATGCCTAGGGTCTCTATGAGAATCATAGAATGCATTGGAATCATAGTTATTTGAAAGAGGCCTAGTCATATCAACCTCTTTGATGCGAGGAAGAGATAAGACATTGTAATCCAAAAATCATTGGAGAACATGAGTTGGTGTTTCATGAATATTTAACACCCTTTGGGCTTACCATACCACTTTTCATACTCCAATAGGATCTATCCCATATTCCCTTTTTTACAACATTGAGGCCATTCTTCTTGTTGAGGTTGAGTTACCTTCTCTCTAGAGTTCACTACAACACATCATTGATGATGAGGACTACATAGTAGTTCATTTAAAAGATTTATATTTCCTATATAGGAAGTGCATGGATACTTTTATAACCTTTAGGCACACTAGAATAGATTATGTGGCTAATACAATTGATGCATCAAGCATAGAGAATTCATGTTTGGTGACCTTGTATTAAAATAGAATAAAAAACATCAATGCCAAGACTAAAAAGAAGGTAAAGTTTCAACATAATTGGTTAAGGACTTATGTGGTTAATTGATAACTATGGTTATAAAGCATACAGACTCACCACACCATAAAGAGATGAACTTGATGAACTCATGAACATAATGAACCTCAAATGTTTTTATACTGGAGGACTTGAGTTATTATCCACAAGGATTGTTTACGTTATGCCACATTATACCATTCTTTGTATTATACCATATACCTTTTTCCACCATGATTTAGCCTATCACTAGCCATTTATTATTACCTTTATCTTATCAATTTTTTCTTTGGTTACGATTCATTTATTTTTTAGACACTTTTAGTGGTTGATATCAGACGTAATTCCACACCTTGATTCGGATTCACAATTTTTAATAACAATATATGAAAGTAGTATGATAGTAGTATTGGTAATTACATCCTTCATTTGTTATTATATTCTATTTCATTAGTAATACTACTAATTATAACTAACTTTGGAAAAATTAGTATCACTAAACCTTGACATTGTTTCCTAATTATAATTGCCTTTGGGTAAATTAATAACAACCCCTTTATCAAGCTTTATTGTATCACCTTGCCATTATTATGCCACACCTTACCATTTTCCTATTATTTAATCTATTATTACTTAGTTAGATGCCTTACATAGGTATAAATAAAATGACTTGAGGCCTTTTAATACTATGCAAGTAGGGCTCAGTTTACTTTAAGGTCAACTTATCCACCCGTTTATCCATTCTCTCATGTTTTGATCAGTATCTCATAATCAACCATTAAGTTGAGATAATAGAAAAAGCCCCAAAACATTGGAAACATATCCCAAATTTGACTAATGTATACGTATCTATATTGGCTTGAGGTCCACTTGGACTATTTAAGTAGCATTCAGTATTTTTTGAGGTTAGCTCAGCCACCCTTATTGGAACAATCTCACCATTTTATGAGCAACTTTCCTTCTATGAGAACCCTAAGCCACACTCTCACCATTTTGTGTGTTATGAAATTTTATATATCTTAATTTTACATTGAGTTGAGATACCAAAAAAACCCAAAACATTTATCTATTATAAGTGAACTACAGTGGATTGAGGTCTATTTGTACTATGTAGGTAGCACTCAGTGTTTTATGATGTCATTTTAGCCACCTTTTTTTTAGCACCCTAAGCTATTATCTCACCATTTTATGATAACCCTAAGCCACACTCTCACCATTTTACAAGTTAGACTATTATGTGTTTCATAATTCTTCATTGAGTTGAGATGCCTAAAAATTCCAAATATAATTCAAAATTTTTCAAAACCCCTAAACATTTAAAAGGACCTAAGGAACTCCTAAGAATTAAAAAATCATAAAAATTGGCTTAAAATTTTCTTGGATGGACTCTTTTGCCTATCCAATTTCATTTCTAGATCACATTAACATTTCCCTCCCATTTCTGTGAGAACTACATCAACATGAGGTCCATATGGACTATGTAGGAAATACCTAGATACATGGGGTATCTCAAGTTAGCTAAACCACCATCACTATTACACCACCACGTTTTTTAATTATATTTGTTACTTTTTTCCCTAAAGACTATGTGTATTATATATATATCTCACAAGTGATCACTTGTATTTTAGTTTCTTTATCCTTATTGGTATTTTACACTCACTATTTTATGTATAAAGTCATTCAAAATTCTCACTATTTTTTGAGAAACCTCATCCAATGATCTCACCATTTCAAGAGAAACCTTAGCCAATACTCTCACCATTTTACAAGAAACCTTAGCCAACACTCTCACCATTTTAAAAGCAACCTAATCTAGTGACCTCACTTTTTTACAAGTAATTTTAGCCAATGCTATCACCATTTTATGAGCTTGTTGTCATTCCAAGTCATAGATGTCATGAACACTACAAATTACCAAATATATTTCATTAGTACATACTTATCTCTTGCCTTTTAGTATGGTTTTATCCTAAACCATGCTCTCACAACTTAGTGAGTTTTTTGTGTTCGACATTTTCATGATTATGAACATCACACCCTCTTTTCCTATGCACTCACTATTTTATGAGACCATTCCCATATTATTTTATAATTGTCCTATTTTAATTATCATCATTTTTTTTTATATCCCATATCTTGGGAGAATCACATTTGTCTTGAAGTTCACATTGGACCTTGCATTTATGGGACTATGTAGGCAACAACCCATTGTATAGAATATCTAGAGTCAGATCGGCTATCCCTTATTTATTTTATTACCCTTATTTGTTAATTTTTTTATTCCCTATATCCTATGGGAAACCTTGTGCCATCCTATTTGTGTCATTATCCCCTATAGCATAGGAGTAAAATTTTCCATTGTAACCTTTGTTATTGTTTCCTATAGCCTAGTGGTAACATTGTACCATTTGTTATGGTTTTTTTTTTTACCTATATCATTATTTCATATAGCTAAGGATCAACCTTGTACCCAAGAATAACACCTATATTACACATGCATAAACATATTACACATGCATAAACAATTTTTTTTATATTCTATTTTATTGTACTTTGTTTATTACTAGCATTGTTACTAAATTGTATGTAAATTATTGTTTGTTTTAGTTTCCTTTATGTGTCTTATAAAATTTTATTTATATAACTTCTTCCTTGCCTTATTCTTGTTTAGTTATTTAGTTAGTTTAGTTGTTTTATTTATTTATTTATTTTGTTTGTTTGTTTAGTTATTGTTTGTTTGTTTAGTTATTGTTTGTTTGTTTGAGGTGATTATTTATTTTTTGTCTTTTTGTACCTTTATTGGTTACCATAGGTCTATTAAATTTTATTTACAATTAAGTTTTGATTATCCATATATTTTAATTAGGTTGTGAGTGTTTTTATATATTCCTACACTTGGTTTATTTATTTTATATTTACACTTGGGATTTTATTTTTCATATCTTATTCCCAAGTTGTTTATATTTGCATCTAAACTAAGTTTTCCATGCTTAGTATATACAATATTGATAACTATGATGCATAATGTCACAAGATACAATAAACATCAGGCCAATATAATTATGAATCAATGCAGTGGGTAGAACTTATTTGAGACCAAACCATCCAAATACCCAAACATAGTATGAGCCAATGAGTAATTAGAAAAATATGATTTATTAAGTGCTAATATAGTTGTACATATCAAATAAGCATATGTATACATCATAAAACATAAACAAATAATACTGGTAATATAGTAAATGAAAGAACATACATGTTTACACTAAAAATAAACATCCACAATGCTAAAAATGAGAATGAACATGCTAATAAACAAAACATCACATATATCAAAAACAACAGTCCATGTACATAAGCCTATAATGACCCAATATAACTGTTAATGTATCTTATAATACTATCATATACATAGAGAATAAATGCATATCATGCTATCAAAAACACAAAAATATGCCAAAATGCCAAAGAGAAAATAAACAGCTCTAACTCTATGTTTTCATTATCTTTATAGTTGGAGGTGGCCATAGTGGCCCTATTGGTCCTAGTGTCATAGGTGGTCATGGCTATTGCATAGACTAACCTGAGGTTATTGTACTATGATCCCTAGTCTTGGAATAACCTAATCTATTTTAATCCTCTTGGTCAATTTCTAGGTCTAGGACATGTTGGTCAATTTCTAGTCTTGGACTTAGAAATTGACCAAAATTTTAGCTAGGAGTCATTATACATCTTTCAAACTATAATGATTAGTCATGTCATGTATTAATGAGGGTCTCTAGTCAGTTCACTATCTAGTCATATTTCAAACTTGCCTTAGTAGTCCTTGTAGGTCTTTGTACCTCCTATTAATATTGAGTCATGTAGTTTCATGGTGTCTAAAGTACCTAATTATCCCTTATCCACCTTGAAGGGTCATCAACATGATGGAGGTGAAGTAATGAAGGAAAATATAATAGATAGCTTGATAAAGGCCTAAAAGCACACTAGTTATGCATAATTATCAGAAGTATGCCCATTTTTGAGATTTTAAGATTCATTATAGAAAATTTTATGAGGTATAATTAAGGTTTTATTGATTTTTGAGATGTTTCATATGCACTGACATGGTGATCTAGTTCGTAAACCTCTCTTAAAGCCATGTGTTTGAGTCTAGTTAATGGTTTTGACAATAATAAGATGATGTTTTGGCCTTTATTGACCACTAAATCATCCCATATTCCTCCAAAAGACCTCATGATTCCCACTAAACCATCAAGGAATGGTTTCATACCTCAATTGGATCCATTATTACCCTAGTCAATGCTTAATTCCATCTTTCCTTCCTATTTTCCCTCAAAAAACACTAGTAACCTACATTATATGGTTAAAATGAGGAGATTTGTAGGAAAAGTGGCACTTTACAGGTGTTTTCTTAGCAGTATGAATCTAAATGATATGTATCAAATTAGTTAGAGGCATATTATTGTAAGGTGAGTTTAGAGATGTAAAATAGTGAAAATAGTATAATTTTAAATGACTTAAAGGCCCAAAACTATTATTCCTCTACTTTGAGCTCATTGGCTTGCTCAGAGGACCCCTTAGGTTCATGGTTATTCCATAAAATAGAAGTGTAGTGGGGGTCTAAGATTTTGACCATGGAAGGTACACTTAGGGGGATAATAACTCATGGAATATTTCTAGGATTTGAGCACATATCATCCAAGAACATTTTTAATAATTTAAGGGACTTTTGCACCCTCCTTATTTACATAGGCACCATTGGGACTAATTGTTTTCAATATGATTTCATTCATTTGTTAAAACTAATCATTTTTCTTATTTTCTAAGGTCATGAAGGGTATTACTATGGTCATTTCAACATTTAAACCACATGTGTGAGATTGGATATCATACAAATATCCTTTACTAGGTTATTTTCATGATTTATATACCAATCTATGTAAGAGATAAGTTTTAGGTACCTCTGTCAGGAGTTGTAAGGAAGTTTGCAAGGTTGTAGAGATGTATCATGATTTTTAATTCCTTCTCACCTAAATTCAATCTTTAATGATCTTTTGATTTCCTCAACATACTTCATGGAGATAAATCTATATATGGTTGAATAATACTACGTAATGGACTGTGTATGGTCCAAGAGCACCTACAAGATTCTAATGTGCTTTAAGGGACATGAAAAAGGTGATAACATGGTGGTGGTTTATCTTCATGACTTTAGAACATCTTCCCAATCCTCCATAATGGTTCCATAGTCTTTGCATACTTTTTTCTATGCATTTAGCAAACTTAGTCACATTTTTTTAAAGTTTAAGGTTTATTCATAGATTTTAAGGTAATTTTGAGATTCTTAGGTTTCATTTTGAGACCATAATCACCTTGATTTTACCTCAAAAACTTGATGTCTACTTATATATGCATTATGGTATCCTCAAGATCTATTTGGGTTGGTATTTAGAGAGGTCTTATGCTTATTTCATGCCAATTACACATTCATAGGGTCTCACTATAGTTACACTATCATCATGCTATGTTACCACTATGTTTTCACACTTTTTCCATTCTAATGTGTCTACACTATCACCTTCTCCATTCACCTAAATTTCCCCAAGGATAGACCCCAAGTTAACCCCAAAAATATACTTAAACCATCCACACCATTGATATCATCAAGATGGACCTATATGTCCATATGGGAGTAGGGTAAAAAAGCAATATGCACATTTGACACTTACGACTAGCTTTAGGGTTATTATAGCCAAGTCTCATGAAGGATCATGGGAACCATCCCAAGCGTGAATTTTGATATGGACATAATGAAGTATACATGATAATTAAGTTGAATTATGGTGGATTCATGATGATGTTGGTATATTTAAAGCATTATTTCAGTCACACCCTACATATGCATATTCAAAACCATCTTATAGGAAGACTCCTTGGTAGGACAGAACTTAGAGTGACACCATTAATCGAGGTTGGTATCTCCACACATGTGAACTTAGAGAGGAAGATTATATTAAATAAGGAGATAAGGATCATATTTTCAAATTTGTATACCTAATGGTCACTACCCTTGTGAGGGCATGGTGATGTCATCATAACCATAAAGCTACGTAGGTAGGTGTAAACATAAGACTGGGCTTAAATGAACAGAAAGGTTCGGATAGAAGATAGTGTTAAAGGGACACCACCTAGCCATGATAATCACCATAAACATGTGATAAACACATATTATAATCATAAACACCCTCAGATCAAAGACTGTAGGTCATATTCCAAAATGCAAGTTTGAGTACACTTTCTAGCATACAATTTGAGGCTATTTTGAGCAAAAATAATGCTATAAACCCATTACAAGTACAACCAATTTCCAAAATTTTATGATGAATATGGAAATTACCTAATTAATATTCCTATATTCTTAATTTTTTAAGACAAATAGTAGACATACTCACTATTTTATCTCAGACCAAGACTTGTATGTGTAGGTAAACTGTGGGGTTAAGGACACATCCATGATATGAGAGGTCAGAAGTCCACATGGGGTCCATGAAAGGTCTAATTCAAAGGTATAATGATGTTTAAGGTCCAATATAACCCCTACTAAATTTTAAAACTTAGATTCATGGTAAAAAAACCCTTAAGGTGTGTTAACATAGTCATTGAGGTAGTCTTGCAAATGGACCTCAATGATGTTTTAAAACATTTAAAAAAAATTATGATACATTTGATGGCCAAATTGAGGGGTGGAATCATTATTTAGGCCCAAAAAATGTGTTTTAAGAATCAAAAGGTGGAAAAAATAGTCTAAATAGCCAAAAAGCTAGGTTGAGCCAGTCCACCTGTGTGCAAACATTTTGAGGGGCATATTCACATGCTCACCCACTCCACCACATGCCTCCTTTGATCCAAATATTTTAAATTAATTCAAGTATCCATAAGTAATAAACATTCATGGAAATTTTAATGGCAATGGGGGGTTAGACTATGTGAATGATCACTAAGAAATTAGGGACTCAAAACTACTTGAAACTAACCCTAACACCAACTTCTAATGCTCATATATCCATGGACCCTTTAAATGGGAATCCATCCTATTCATGGTAGGAGGGGGCTAAATTCCCTAAAAATCTATTGTCTTTGTTGTAGGTTTGAATTTTCATACTCTATAAACCATCCTTAAGATGGTGGATACCTCCAACCATACACAAAGCACAAAAATTAATTGATAGTGAAAATTCACCTCAAAACCCCCAAAATGCAAGTTTCCTACTATTAAATAATCTTTAAGGTCCCCTAGGTACCACCATGGCTCCATATTTAGCACGTACAGGGTCATGATTATATAGAAGAGGCTTAGAAAGACTAGTTTAAGCTCAAATAATAAGGTGTAGAGGGTGTTCATGTGAAAAATGAGTTTGAGAAGGGATAAGGAATATTAAGGCACCTATATAAGTCTCCTTGGATGTCCCCATGTTGACCTCCATGACTGGTCTAAAGCCAAAAAGTTGTAGGTTTTAGTATAATTGACTATGTGCACTCCTAGGAGGGAAATTGGTATGATTAGAGCAAAAAAACACAACTTATAAAGGATATAAGACCTTTTCCTAGTCACATATGAGAGACATGGTTCCTAGACCAATGTGTAGTTTAAGGTTTATAGTAGAGGTGTGTAAATAGTATGATACTCAAGACCCACCATGATTATGCCATCAAAGGAGTAGATTAGAGTATAGTGTGAAGGGTTGAGAGGTTGTGAATCTTCTTTAGGGGCATTGTTACATTTTTATAAATACCTTTGGACCAACCCAAGCCTTGGAGAGACCACCATAATGCACCCTCTCACTTGTAAACCTATAAAAGCCATCCAAAGAGAAAACCCTTTACATAAAGAGAATTTTTGGGTACCTCCCACAACTTGAGGGTTACATATGGAGAGCCTAGATGCTTATGGGTTGTGAGAGGGATTGTACTATTAAAATTGGTGTAGTTAGTTGATAAACCCAAGCTCAGACACTCAAGAACCAAGCCTAAAACTCCCAAAACCCCTAAAACCTCCCTTAAACCCTAATAGAAACTAGTATAGAGAGGTTTCACTAAATATCCATTATTTTACTCATAAGTGCCTAGTTTATCACTTGGAACCTATAGGCAACTTAGAGAGGCTTAAGCTTATTATATTAGATGGTATAAAAGGTGTATAGATGCTTCATGAAAGGGAAACATTAATTTTTTTTGTCAATTTATATGTTGTAGGGACTAAGAAAGGATTCTAATCATTGAGGGAGTATGTGCAAGACTTTTTATCTTTATCCAACATCAAATCATCTAATGAAACTAATTAGAAAAGTTCTTACCATCCCTTTCAAAAGTGTCAGTCTGTGAGGTAGTATATTTAGCCTACTAATGCAAGGCTAAGGTATGTTTTAGGTAGGAAATTCTTCAAGGACCTCAATACCAATGCACTAAGTTCATTATAAGTATTTCCTAAGTTTTATCCACTAAAATTGAAGCCTAATTTTAGCTATTAATCAATGGAATAGTGAATATGAATAGAAATTTGGAAAGCTAGTTATATAGGCCTACTTATTAAACAAGTGGAAGGATAGTTAATGGAAGGTGGGATTATTATATTGATTGACCATTTCAAGGAATTATAACTATAATTTGGGAAATCCTACACTTGATACATTACTATAGGTCATAGGTAGTTTCATAAAGCATTTGGCATGCATATTGATGCACAAAGGTTGTTCAATGCCCAAAAGGACCTAATTACACCCCCATATGCATTAAATAAATACCAAAAAATAGAATATGGAAACTATTTTAAGGAATTTAAAATCATTATTAAAGATAGTTGAGGTATTTATAGCCACTTCAATGCCAAAATGGTCTCATTAAGGGAGTGTCAACACTCAAAGAAGGAGAAAATACTTGTGTAACTACCCTATGCCATTTTGGGTTCATTGATGACCCCTTATAAACCTAAATCCATCTCTCTTATGTTCTATTTTATCTATAAATATAGGCATTGAGATCTTATTTTCCATCCCTTATCTAGGTGTAGCAAAGCTCTACTAAAATATTTGTGTAGCTCTTTTAAAGCAATATAAGACAAGTTCTAATTCTATTGAATGCTAGGTGTACTTTGTTGAAGTCTAATCTACAATATGTATGTTTTATATTCATCATATGTATATCCTTAATGCAAATTTTTTCAAGTTTATTTGTTTTTTTGTAGGTTGTGTGAAGTGGTAGCTAGTGAGGTTTTTCTTGAAGTGTCATAAGATTGTAATATCTTGCACACATCTATGCCTTTCTAATCTTCAAGTTATAGGTCTCTTATCAACCTTCATATAAAACACTCCAGTTTTAAACATTGTTGAATAAGATAATTAACCCTTGTCTTCATTATATTCATTAGTATTAATGAAAGTGCATAAGCTAAGAGTGGATCATTGATCAATTGGTACATCACCATATAGGTTAGATTCTAATTTTAGTTTTCACTTCTCTCCCTTTTCCTTGTGATAGATTTAGGTTTTAGGAAAGCATTATATTATCATATCAGGGGAGGTAGCCCCTTAAAATATATAGGTTTGACCTAAAACTATACAACCCATATTTTTAGGTCAATCCCATATTAGACTAGGTGTAAGTAGAGGACTTGAACATTTCTCTTCTCAACTAGGGTGCAACCTAGAACTCAAATAGTTCTAGCACATCTAGTAGAACTATAATAAAATAACTTTGACATCATCTTGGGATATCTTGGAAATATGGGAGAACAATTGGAAGTCTTAGAACAATCATCAGTAGATTGGAGGGCAAGTTCATGCACCAAATCTCCACTAGGTCTATCTCAAAAGGTAAGAAAGTTCAATTCATTGAATTTACATTAGACATTACATGAATGGAGAGGGTTCATGTTTCACACCCATACCTAGCACCCCCAAAATTCTCCCACATATCCAAAATCTAAAAAAAATTGCCCATACGTAGTCTCCTAAATTTCCACCAATCCCAATGGCAAGGCCTAGATTATAAGTTTTTATACCCTTCAATGGTGGTATCCCTCTTAACCTTCAGTAATATGATGATATACCTACTACCTCCTTGAATATTTTACCATAATTTATAGGTGTAAAATCCACCACACCTATAGATAAAGTATATGACATTCCAAACCTTTGCTTAGTGTATAATATCACCTAAGGGAATGTAGCCATGAGACTGCTAGCCACATCCTTGAAATGCAAATCACTGCAATGGTATAAGGGTATGACTCCTACCTCAATCAACACTTGGGATGAGCTTGGTGAGTGTATTTTTAATAATTTTGAGGATAGGAGTGACCGCATGTCACTACTAGAGCAACTCACCTCAATTAAGAGGGCACCTATGAATTTATGATTGATTCAACTATTGATTCCAACAAAATTGGGATAAAATCCCTATCATCATCAAACACACACCCAATTATGCCTTTATTTACTACTTAAGAGCATTAAAATTATATTCATCAGTCATGATCTAATCCATGGATGGGAAAAATGTTCTTGAAGCTTATGAGATATCTATAAGGGTATAAAACTATTTGATACAAGTAGGGAAACTCATATCAAGACCTATCATGCCCCTCTTTCCTAAGCTCCATCTAACTCTAACTACCACTGCTCCATTACCTACCCCAAGCAATCACATACAACTTGATAATATTCAAGTGAATAGACTTGGGAAAATTGAAGGCTTGTTGAAAGAACAAAACAATAATCTAGTGGCTTTAGAAAGGTAAAAATAAACCTCATATAGACTATACCAAGGCCCCTACCAAGCTCAATATCATTCTTAGTCCTAAAAAAATCCCCTTATCTATCAAATAAACAATCCCAAGGCCAAATCAATTGATATGATATTGATACTCCTTTAGGAAGGAATAACTCCACAATGTCTCTTCGAGGGGACAACCTCCAATATCCTCTTAAAATAGAAGACTCAATAATTACTTGATATCCTTACCATGATAATCATCTCCTATATATATACATCTATCTAACCCATGGATGGGTAACCTCCTAATTCCAATGTAGGTCGACCATTACCCAATGTACTACTTCCATAAGTTACTCTATTATCCTAATATATTGTACCCATATAACTAACTAAGAGGATGTGTTCCACATGTCAACATCTCCATCAACCCATATAAAATAATATATCATATCCCTAGGTACATAGCATTACTTCCCTCCTTGACATGTTTCATCCTTGAAACATAGGAAGAAACCAAATAATGAGTGTGCTTCAAATCATTGCACACTTGTCTCTAATATCAATCATCTAACCATCCATATGTGATATTGGTAGGTGATATCTCTCCAAGATTGTGTCCAAAATCCATTGTGATCCTCTAATTTTGTTCATGATCATAATTAGATTGCTTTGGTGTCTAAGCATAATTATTCCTCTTTTTATTCCATGTACCATATTCCACTACGCTTCTTTGATTCCAGCCATGACCATAGTAGGTATTCTTCCATACATATTCATAGTGATTTCCCCATTCATTCCATGTGCCATATTATTATTTCTTTGGATTCCATGCATATCCATAATGATTGGAAATTTTATTTCCTATATAGATAAAATGATTATTGTTATGACACTTCCTCACCTGGTTCCATGATTGTTTCCTCTCATGATGATGTGGGTGTATATATACCTCAACCTTTTCCAATATCTTGACCTTATCCACATTTTATTCTACCTCTTATACATTTTCCTTTATTCAATATATGCATAAATACCCTTAAGGTAGGGAAACACCATATAATACTCCTTTAGGAAGGAATAACTCCACAATGTCTCTTTGAGGGGAAAACCTCCAATATCCTCCTACAATAGAAGACTCAATGCTTACTTGATATATTTACCATGATAATCATCTCCTATATATATATACATTTATCTAACCCATGGATGGATAACCTCCTAATCCCAATGTGGGTTGACCATTACCCAATGTACTACTTCCACAAGTTACTCTATTATCCTAATATATTATACCCATATAACTAAGGGGATGTGTACCACATGTCAGAATTTCCATCAACCCATATACATCAATATATCATATCCCTAGGTACATAACATTACTTCCCTCTTTGACATGTTTCATCCCTGAAGCATAGGAAGAAACCAAATAATGAGTGTGCTTCAAATCATTGCACACTTGTCTCCAATATCGATCATCTAACCATCCATATGTGATCTTGGTAGGTGATATTTCTCCAAGCTTGTGTCCAAAATCCATTGTGATCCTTTGATTTTGTTCATGATCATAATTATACTGCTTTGATATCCAAACATAATTATTCCTCTTTTCATTCCATGTACCATATTCCATTGTGCTACTCTAATTCCAACCATGACCATTGTAGGTATTCTTCCATGCATAGTCATAGTGATTTCCCCATTCATTCCATGTGACAAGTATTTTTTCTTTGGATTCCATGCATATCCAAAATGATTGGAAATTTGATTTCCTGTATAGACAAAATTATTGTTGTTATGACACTTCCTCACCTGGTTTCATGATTGTTTCCTCTCATGATGATGTGGGTGTCTATATACCTCAACCTTTTCCAATATCTTGACCTTATCCACCTTTTCTTCTACCTCTTCCACATTTTCCTTATTTGTCTCTTGAGTAGATTAAGTGTTCATTTGTAGTGTCTCTTTACCTATATCATCTGAATCTTCATCATGATCTTCATTACCTATTTCAATCTCATCCTCATGATCTACCTAGATTGTTATTGGTGCCTTTTTAACTATGATTTATTGCAAAGGGATATTTTTTTTATACCAAAACTTCATGAAGTTTTTTTGAACATTAATATTCATTGTTCCCAAAGTCTCTAACCATGGATATTCAAGAACTATACCCATATCATCCATATCCAAAGCATAAAAATCTGAATGCAAAACATATTTTTCCATAATGAGCTTCAAATATTTAAATAGTGAAATATTATTACCATCTACTTGAACCTCCTTGATATTATTTGCTTGAACATGTAGATGATTGGCCACATTCATGTTAATGAAGTTATACTTGCTGGTAGGGTTTATGGACATAATAACCCTTTTCTTTTGAATGCATCCATGAAATTAAAAAATTGACCCAAATTTCTTTGGAGCCAAATAATTTGAACCTTTATCATCTAATTCTTCTTCTTCTTCTTCTTCTTCTTCTTCTTCTTCTTCTACTTCTTCTTGTTCTTCTACTAATTTTTCTATTTCTTCTTTTTCTTTTTTAGCTTCTTCTTCTTCTTCTATTGCTTCTTTTTCTACTTCTTGTTTTATAGCCCAATGATCTAAAAATATCTGTTCCATTTCTTTCCATGAATAAAACCTTTTTGTATAGCTCAATTGATCAAACCAATGTAGTATTGGCCCAAAAAAAAGGAAGTAATCATCTTTGCCCAAATATTTTTGTAAAATGATTCTCCAAAAGGAGCCACCATTCTCAAGCATCAATATCATCTTCCCCTGAAAATGTTTGTAACTCCATGATCCACAAAAAAATTAAGGTTAATGAAACTCTAAAATGTCAAAATTGATCCATAAAATTGCAACAAATCACTTCAAACAACTCAAAAAAATTTGAACTTTTGATTATACTTCTCTTATATCAGCTTACATCTCCAGTAAAAAATTTGAATAAAAATTTCCCATATTTTGAAAGATATATCAAAATTATTATAAACCATAAAATAGAAATAACTCCCTTAAAACGAATAAAAAAATATCAATTTTTTTACTGTGACTTATTTGAAATATTATCCATATCCAGTAAAAAATTGTGAAAAAATTCACAACCAATAAAAATTTATTGATGATTAAAAAAAAACTAGGGTTTCACTCCATAAATTTCCCAAATCAAAGATCTAATGCGACTTGTAATGATTCAAATATTAAATATATGTATAAATACCCTTAAGGTAGGGAAAAACCATATAATACTCCTTTAGGAAGGAATAACTCCACAATGTCTCTTTGAGGGGACAACCTCCAATATCCTCTTACAATATGTAGAAACCCCTATTGCTTGTCAAGTAAGGCTCTCCTGCGTGTGTTATAGCGGTGTGGACCTAATTCTTGTGGCTGAATATGATTTCTAAACCCTTAGGATGGTAGGATTTAGCTCTGATACCATTATAGAAACCCTTGTTTCCCCTAATTTTTGAACTGAATGTTTTTTGACTATTTTTGTGTATTTTGATTTTTTTGGTGTTTTTGCTTGAAATAAAGAAGAATGTAATTTTAAAAAATAATTTAAAATAAATAATAAATAGTAGAATAATCTCTTAATTGGCTAATCAATGATCTTATTATTCATCCAGATGATTACAATAGAATATCTCTATCTTGCATATAAAAATAATATAAAAATATTGTTAAAAACTTGATTTTTCTAGAAAACCCTAAATTTGGTACAGCCGGTATAGCTATAATAAATACCCCATTCTCCATGCTTCTGAAGGTACAAAAAGATGATAGAAGTGTAAGTGCTCAAAAGGGTATCATTAGTTTTTCCAAAAAGAAGGCATTTTGCCCTAAGAGAGAGAAAATGCCCCTATTGGTACTGTATGGTCTGGTACAGTACCATACAGATTCCATACAGTGGCAAAAAAAATAGTATGGCCTGGTACGGTAGTAATCTATAACCTTATAAAATTGCGCTAATATTGATAATATTCTTTTCGACAATTTTTGGATCAAAACCCTGATGGAATAAATCTCTGTGAAGCTCTGTGATAATCTCTGTGTGAAATTATCTCTCAACTGGCAATAGATCAGCTGATATCTCACAACCTTTGAATTGCACACACTAAAGATTGCATGTTATCTAATGTAAATAGAATATTGGAAACCCTTGGCTCAGTCTTCTCAGAAAATACTTAGCAAAAATTGTCTTCAACATGAATAATTAATAATATGACACTCCCTCCAATGAGAAACCCTCATATCCTCTAAAAGGTGTGCTTGGCCTAATTAGGGTTTCATAATTAAGAATTAGGGTTTCATAATTAAAAATAGGCCAAATAATTAATATTTAATTAAATCAATCAAATATTAATATCTCCCTCAATACATGTCCGAAAGAGCCCGAACAAAAGCCAACTAGAAAATTTTTGCTAGTCAAAGCCAAGCCAAGCTCCATCATGACCCTCTATCCATCCTATCAGCCTACAAGGGTCACATAATAGGCTAATCCTTTGACTAATTGATGCTCATGAAAATGGGGACATTACACAATAGAAGACTTAATGCTTACTTGATATCTTTACCATGATAATCATCTCCTATATATATACATCTATCTAACCCATGGATGGATAACCTCCTGATCCCAATGTAGGCTGACCATTACCCAATGTACTACTTCCACAAGTTACTCTATTATCCTAATATATTGTACCCATATAGCTAACTAAGGGGATGTGTGCCACATGTCGGCATCTCCATCAACCCATATACATCAATATATCATATCCCTAGGTACATAGCATCAATAAATCTAAACATTATAATAGCTATAATCCCATAAATGTAAGTATCTTGAGAGCCTTGGTCCCCACACAAAATAAACTTGCACAAGAAGGCCAATAGAAACAATCAGGAGGGTAGAATGAGATGGTAATGGCTAAAAGTAGAGAAACATATTAGGATCTTAGTTGACATCATGATCCCATTTATACGTCATGACAGAATTCCTCCTCCACCATAAGGACCTTCAATGAATTAGGGTAACATTCTTTCCATGATATCATCAAATACTTTAAACCAATAGTAATAAAATATGGGTAAGGAACCAACTGATACCACTTGCATGAACTTTTAATAAGGGGAGCATGTATCCAAAAACATGGGGTAGAATGAAAAAAAGGTAGATGAATCAGTTGTATGCTATATAAGGGATAAGAGGAGGATGATGGATGATAGTTTGGGGTAGTCTAAGTTATTTTATACACCTCCAAAAGTTATTCATTATCCTAAAATTTCAAATATAACCATTAATTCCCCTGTAATTCAACAAGTACCTCAACATCATGGGTAGTATCATAAGGCTCTTTTTGTTCCTTAAGTCACTCAAGTGTCAAGTGACATTTCCAATTCCAAGATGTAATCCAAATGTTCTAGTTCTCCATTTAACACTATAGACCACATGAATAATTCCAACGTCAACATTTTTATGTGGGATGCTATGTCCATTTCAAGACAGAAGGATATCCTTCAACAATATCTCTCCAAGCTATCTCATGTGAATAAGGTAGACAACAAGGTAAACACTATTTTTATCAATAATAATCAGTTTAGTCAAGTTCAATCTCTAAGTCAAGTTCAATATCATAATGTTTTCCAACCCCCTAATTTTGTTAAGCCCCCTCCATTTTACTTATTATTCATCATAAGGGACTCTTTTCTATAATTGCATGATAGATTTGGGTGCTTCAACTTTAGTCATGCCTAAAGCCATATTAATAAAGCTTAAAAAAGTATGTGCCTAATGAAAAGGATATTATTTAGTTGGATGGTTCTCCCACCAAAATAGTAGGTGTCTTAAAGGACCTTAAGATTACATTAGTAGCCTACCCCAATTATGTCATTACTCAAGATGTTATGGTTATTACTTACCCCCATAATTTACCCTATGCTTATCTAGGGACTTTACTATAAAACTTTTGGGGTTAATTATCCTTTAATTGATCATACATGGTCTTTAGGACTAGATATGGGACTAAGGCCACTGTTAAGTCTAAACCTATCTCTAGGTTCCATCTAGAGCCCTATATGCCCAACCTTATAAATGTCAACTGCACCAAACTTTATGAAGATGAGAATGTGAGTGAACGAGAGCCTAATGATCATCTTGAGGGTATATCTGATCTCTACATAGATGAATGGGTAGCTATCAACCATGGATTTGATCCCTATACCAAAATTGAGGGGGGAAATTTAGGAGTGTATTGTATACATGAGGAAGGTGCTGTTATACCTTGTCTAACAAGCACAACTCAAGAAGAATATGGTTTATGGAACTTATTATTTTATGTCTCAAGGTCAAATAATGGTATTGGGAATGGATTAATGTTGATTTCACCCTCAAATAAGAAATAATACTCAGATTTAAGATTCTAATTTAGCTATACCTCAAACATAGATGAGTATGAGGCTCTTCTAGATGGGTTACAAGATGTAAGAAGGTGAGTTATCAAACTCCTTCAAGTCAAAGGTGATAATGAGCTTATTGTGGAAAATTAAGGGGAATAATTGCAATCAATAACCATTAGTAGAAGGCCTATAAGCACCATGTATGGGACCTCATATAATATTTCTTGGCATTCAACATATAGTCCATATCAAAAAAATCAAACCAATATGTAGATAGGCTTGTAGACATTGGATCCCAGTATGAGATCGTAGAGGGGGTCAAAGGAAGTCAAACTTAAGATAAGATAAAGGTTATATGCAAGCTATCTATACCTAAAAATGAGGTGATCTAGAAGGTGTTTGATAATGATGAGGAAATTGTGTGTTTTCTCATACAAGATGTATAATTCTACCATAAGAATCAAAACAAGTTCCAATACCAATATGACGATCAGATGGTGTAGTTGAGGTCTAACAAATTGCCTAAGGGACTTGTGGCATTTGAAAGCATATTAAATGAAGTTGAACAAATGAGAAAAGATAAGGCATGTATCTAAGATAAGGAGGAACATTATGAAAGGATAACAATCTTTAAGGATAAGTTGTTGAAGTTGGGAAAGATTAACATAATAGAAGAGAGAGTTGCCTTTGTTGCTTTGTGTCAAGAATATTCTGATGACTTTTCATGAGAATAAAAGGATTTAAAGGGATAACAAAAGAGAGACTTGCCTTTGTTGCTTTATGTTAAGAATATTCTAATGTCTTTTCATGGGAATACAAGGATTTGAAGGGCTTTGACCCCAAACTTGATAACACAACATTTAATTGAAGAGCAATGCAAAACCGATCAAGCAAAAATAAAGGCCTATCAATATAAAGGTAGAAGAGTTAATGAGAAGGGAATTGTTCAAATTGATTGAGTCAGTGATAATATTTCCCATCAAACATTCCTCATGGGTGGCAAACCTTGTGTTAGTGAGGTATAATAATGGGAAAATATGCTTGTGTGTTTGCTTTAGAGACCTAAACAAGGTGTCTATAAGATACCACTACCCACTAATCTCAATGAAAAAAATCTTTAAAATGTTACAATATATTAGAGGTTTTCATTTCTTTATGGATACTCTAGTTACATTTAGATCATGGTTAAGGAGGAGGATAGGCATAAGACTACCTTCACCATAAAGTGGGGCACTTATGAATACATGAAAATGCCTGTTATACTATCCAATACACAGGAAAATTTCCAAAGGGAAATGGATGTTGCCTTTGATGGATTAATAAATGACATGGTGCTCATTTACCTTAATGAAATCATTATTTTCTCAAGGGACCCAACATACCACATATGTCACTTGAAACTAGTCTTTGGAAGATGCAAACAGTTTGTAGTGTCATTGAATCCTAAAGAATGTCTCTTTGTTTTTTATGAGGGTAGGTTATTGGGCCATGTAGTGTCCAAATATGGTATTTCCATATAACCTAATAGAGTTGAATCTATTCTTTCCTTACCCCTTCTTAATCACAATAAAGGTCTAGAGAGTTTCTTGGAGAAGATTAATTTGATAATAAGGTTTATCCTAAGCTTTGTAGAGTTGGTCAAGCCTATTACTCACATGGTAAGGAAGCATAAGGAGTTTACATGTAGAAAATAACATAAGAGGAAATTTTAGACCATCAAATAGGTCATATCTCATGCCCCTACAATCATTAATTCTAATTTTAACAAATAATTCTACTTGTATGCCTTCTTTACATCATATGCAATCTCTGTCATGTTAATGCAATAAAATGAAAAAGGCATAGAATAGTCTATTACCTTATTTAGTCATGCCTTAGAAGGAAATGAGGAGAGGTATATTTTTGTATAGAAACATGTGTTTTCTATAATGAGAGGTTTTAAGAAATTTAGGCACAAGGTCTCTAATAGCAAGATCATACTCATGGTAGTATACCCAAACATTAAGGAGTTCATACTAAATAGAGACCTCAATGAGAAGAGAAATGGGTGGGTAAAAAAATGCATGGATTATGACCTTGATGTTAGAGTAAAAAATAAAATAATTGGTATATATTTATGTGATCAAATTTAAGAAGAGGTAACACAAGATAAATATCATGTGTTGGTAGTCCATAACAACCAAAAAATAGCTGTAAACAACACACCTTTCAGTTGGACACATGATGTGAATAGGTTTATTCAATTAGGATAATGTCCCATGGGGTTATATATATCATAAAAAGAGTAACTTCAAGTTGTAAAGTATACCTTATATCCTGATAGATGGACTAATTTTCAAGATAGACATAGGAAGCATGCTTATGAGGTGTGTGGAATCATGCCAAATGGACAAATTGCTCAAATAGTTCCATGATGTTCCAGTTGGTGGAAACTTTTATACCAAGACCATAGCCTCTAAGGTAATTATATTTGGGTATTTTTTCCCCACATTTTTTATATATACACACTCTTTGGTAATAAAATGTCCAAATGTGCCATGATCATTAGCAAACAAAAACTAGTTTCCCTTTCCTTGTAACCAATACAATTAAAACAAAACTTCATGTGGTGGGGATTGTATTTCATATGAATGATACACCCCAATTTAAGTAAAGGACACAATTGGATCATCATATCCATAGAATAATTCACAAGGTGGGTGAAAGCAGATACCTTTAAAGAAGATAATGAAAATTATACTTAGACTTTTATAACAACCTTGTGATTAGATTTGGTGTACCCTCCACAATCATTTTTGAAAATGCATTGGCCTTTAATATCATAAATGTATGTGAGTGGGATATTTCACATGGAATTTAACTCAAATAATCCTATAATTATTACCCATATGCCAATGGACTATCAGAGTCCACAAATAAGAACTTATTGAGGATCATCAAGAGGACTATGGAAGATAGTTAGAGAGTGGCATACTAGATTGAGGACTACCCTATGGGTAGATAGGGTGATAACAAATAATTATAATAGACACTCTACATAAATCCTTTTATATGGGAGAGAAGAAATACTTCTTATCTCTCTTTAATTGCCTACACTAGAGCTTGCCCAACAACTTGATTTTTTAAAGGATGATGTTATGCAAGTAAGGTTGAATTAATTAAGACAACTAGAGGAGATAAGGGATGGTACCATGCACATCATGTGATAAAATAAACACCAATTGAATAATTAATTTAATAAAATAATCTCCTCTAGAACATTTCAACAAGCTGATATAGTCCCCAAATATGATCAAAACCATGGAAAACTAGGAAAGAACTCCAAATTTGATAGTCTTTGGAGTGGGCCTTATATCATCACATATTTCAAGGAGAGTAATGACTTTTAGATTGATAAATTAAATGGAGATATAATTTGATAAATTAAATTGAGATATCATTCCCATCCATATCAATGGAAGGTATCTCAAATGTTGTTACTAGTTTTCTATTATGTTCCCTTATACATAAGTAGGTAGGTTTGTCTTTTACATCCAAGTGCCCTTACAAAATGTCTTGTTTTTTGTTTGGTTCTAATATTTGGGTATTGGTGTGGTGTTTTATTATTTATTTCTTGATTTTTTAGTGTGTCTCATTCCTTCAAAAGTTTAAAAGGTGAATTAAAAACATATGTCTCAAGGTTGCTTCATATGTCTACTCATCATGACAAAGTTTGATCAAATTTATGGGTTTCATGACTAGCAGGTTGGTTAATCTAGTTGAGTCACCAGAAATGTTGGTCAATTTATTGTCCTAGACCTAAAAATTTACCAACCTTTAATTTAGGATTCATGATCCATATTTGAAACTATATTGATTAGTCATGTCATGTAGTAATGAGGGTGTATAGTCAGTTCATTGCTAGTCAAATTTCAAACTTGCCTTAGCGGTCTTTATATGTCTTTGTACCTCCTATCAATATTGATTCATGTAGTTTCATGGTGTATAAATTACATGGTTATCCCTTATCCACCTTGAAGGGTCATCAACATGATGGAGGTGTAGTAATAAAGGAAAATAGAAGAGATAGCTTGATAAAGGCCTAAAATCACACTAGTCATGCATAATTATCAAAGGTATGCCCATTTTTGAGATTTTAAGAGTAATTTTAGAAACTTTTATGAGGTATAATTAAGTTTTTATTGATTATTAAGATGTTCCATATGCATTGTCATGGTGATTTAGTTGTTAACCTTATCTTAAATCCATGTACTTGAGTCTAGTTAATGGTTTTGACCATAATAAGATGATATGTTGGCCTTAATTAAACACTAAATCACCCAATACACATAAAAAATATCTCATGTTTCCAATTAAACCATTAGTTAATAGTTTAATACCTCAATTAGATCCATTATTGCCCTAGTCAATGCTTATTTCCTCTAATATGGACCCACTGGTGATAATTTGTGACCTTTCATCTCCCTTAGGTCATACCAATAAGTAAAATGTTATATTTCCCTCCTATTTTCCCTCCAAAACACTAGTAAGATACATTATAGGGATACAATGAGGAGATTTTCAAGAAAAATGGCTCTTTGTAAGTGTTTTCTTGGTAGTATGGATCCATTCTATATGGATTAGCTTAGTCAAAGGCATATTATTACAAGGAGAGTTAAAATATGTTAAATGGTGTAAATATAAGAGTTTTTCACTGACTTAAAGGCCCAAAATACTTTCTCCTCTACTTTGAGCTCATTGGCCTGCTCAGACGACCCCTCAGGTTCATGGTTATTCTAAACAGTAGAAGTACATTGGGGGTCTAAGCTTTTGACCATCAAAGCTAAACTTAAGGGGATAATCACTCATGGTATTTATATAGGAGTTGAGAACTTATCCTATATGAAAATTTTTTAATAATTTAAATAACTTCTTCACCCTCCTTATCTATATAGGCACCTTTGGGACCAACAATTTTTAAAGAAATTTGATTCATTTGCTAAAACTAATCATGTTTCTTATTTTATAAAGTAATGAAGGGTATTTATATGGTGGTTTAAAAATTTAACCCACATGTGTAAGCTTGGATATCATGCCAATATCCTTGATTGGGTTCTATTTTAGGTCTATAGACTAGTCTATGCAAGAGAAAAGTTTTGGGTGCCTCTGCTAGGAGTTGTAATCAAGTTTGCATAGTTGTATAGATGTATCATGGTTCTCAATGCCTTCTCACATAAATTAAAAGTTTAATGGTCATATAATTTCCTCAACAAACTTCATGGAGATTAATTTATATATGGTTGAATAACACTACATAATGGACTATGTGTGCAATTCAAGAGCACCTACAGGATTCTAGTGTGCCTTAATGGACATGAAAGAGGTGAAACATGGTGGTGGTTTATTTTCATAACTTTAGAACATATTATCAATCTTCCATAATGGTTACATAGTCCTTAAATAAATTTTTATATTCCTTTATCAATCTCAATCATATTTTCATAAATTTTAAGGTTAGTTTGTAGATGTTAAAGTAATTTTAAGATTTACAGGTTTCATTTTGGGACCATAAACACCTTGCTTTTGCCTCAAAACCTTGATGTATGATTATATATGTTTTATGGTATCTTCAAGATATATTTGGGTTATTATTTAGATAGGTATTGTGATCATTTAATACCCATTCCACACTCATAGGGTCTCACTATAGTTACACTATCATCATGCTATGTTACCACTATGTTGTCACACTTTTTCCATTATAATATGTCTACACTATCACCTTATCCATTCACCTAACCTTACCTAAGGATTAATCACCCCAAGTTAACCCCCTAAAATACAATAAAACCATCTTCACCATTTATATCATCAAGATGGACTTATATGGCCATATGGTAATAGGGTGAAAATGCAATATGCACCTACAACTAGCTTTAGGGTTATTATAGCCAAGTCTCATGAAGGAGTGTGGAAACCATCCCAAGCATGAAGTTCAATTTGGACATGAAAAGACATACATGATAATTAATTTTAATTATGTTGGAGGTGTCATGATATTGTAATATTTAAATCATCATTTAAGTCATACCCTACCTATGCATATTCAAAACCATCCTATAGGTAGTCTCCTTAGTAGGAAGCAACTTAGAGTCACACCACTAATCTAGGTTGGTATCTCCACACATGTGAAATAAAAGAGTTATATTATATGAAAAAATTAGATAAGTATCAGATTTTTAGATATGTATACCTGGTGGTCACTACCCTTGTGAGGGCCTAATGATGCCATCACAATTATGAAGCTACATAGGCAAGTGTAAGCATAAGACTAGGGTTGAATGAACAAAAAGGTTTTGAGGGAAGATAATGTTTGAGGGATAAAAAATAGACATTTTAATCATCTTAAACATGTGATAAACACATATTGTAATCATCAATTCCCTCATATTAAATATTTTATCTCATAATCCAAAATATAAGTCTGAGTGAACTTTCTAGTAGATGGTTTAAGGCTATTTGAGCTAGAATAATGATATAGACCTCTTCCAAGAAAAAAAAGGTTAAAAAATTAAATGAATAATGTTTTTTATGACCTAAATAATATTCCTATATTATCACTTAGATTATAAAAATAGTGTAGTTACTCATTTTTTTATCCCAAACCAAGACTTGTTTGTGCAGGCACATAGTGGGGTTAAGGAAACATCCATGCTATGAGAGGTATAAAGTTAACATGGGGTCCATGAAAGGTTTTGTTATAAGGTATAATTATTTTTAATGTCTCTTAAAACCCATCATAAAGTATATAAATTAGATTCATGATCACAAACCTTGAAGGTGTGTTAACACAATCATGCATGTAGTCTTGCAAATATACCTTAATGATGTTTTAAAACTTATGCAAGTTGTGATCCATCCAATGGAAAAAATGAGGGGTGAAATAATGATTAGTGAAAACAAATGGTTTTCAAGGGTTATAAGGTGGAAATAATAGTATAAATGCCCACAATTCTAGCTTGATCTAGTACACCTGTGTGTAAGCATTTCAAGGGGTATGTTCACATGCTCACGCACTCCACCACATGCCTCCTTTGATCCATAGATCCTAAAGAATTTAATTATCCATAATCATTAAAAAATCATGGAAATTTTATTTACAAAGGGGGGATAGACTATATGAATGATCTCTAAAAAATTAGGGACTCAAAACTATCTATAACTAACCCTAAAACCAACTTATAATACTCATATCTCCATAGATCCTTTACATGGGAATCTATCCTATTCATACTATTAGGGGGGATAAATGACCTAAACATCCATAGCCTTTATTTTAGGATTGGATGTACATAATATTTGAACCATCATTAATATCATGGATAAATCTAACCCTGTATAAAGCACATATATGACCTAATGGTGAAAATTCACCTCAAGACCCATTAAAATGTAATTTACAACTATAAAAACATCTTTAAGGTCCTTTGAGTTCCCATGGGCACCACCATGGTTCCTTGGTTGGCATGTCTATGGTCAAGATTGTATAAAAGAGGCCTATAAGGATAACTTGAGCTCAAATAACAAAGTTTATAGGGTATTCATGTGAAAGATAAGTTTGAGAAGGTAAAATGACTCCTAATGCACCTAGATAAGTCTCTTGGACGTCCCCATGTTGAACTACATGACTTGTATGAAGGTAAAAAGTTATAGGTATCAATATGCTTGACTATGTGCACTAAAAGGAGGGTAATTGGTATGATGAGATAAATAAAATCATTTTATAAATCATATAAGAGCTTTTTTTAGTCACATGTGATGTAGACATGGTTCCTAAAATAATGTGTAGGTCAAGGTTTATAGCAGAGGTGTGAAAATAGTATGATACTCAAGCTCCACCATGATTGTGCCATTAAATTAGTAGAGTAGAGTATATTTTAAAGGGTTGAGAGGTTTTGAATCCTATTTAGGGGAATTTTTACATTGTTCTAAATCCATTTATGCCAACCCAGGCTGTGGAGAGACCACCATAATGTACTCTCCCACTTGAAGACCTATATAAGCCATCTAGAGAGTAAACCCTTTACACAAGGAACATTATTAGGTGCCTCCCATATCTTAAGGGTTACATATGGAAATTTTAGATGATCATGGGTGATGAGAGCACTTGCTAGATTATAAATGGTGTAATCAATTCATAAATCCAAGCTCAGACCCTCAAGAGTCAAGCCTAAAACTCTTAAACCCACTAAAACCTCCCTTAAACCCTAATAACTAGTATAGAGAGGTTTAACTAAAAATAAATTATTTTGATCACAAGTGCATAATTTATCACTTTGACCTTGTAGGAAACTCATAAAGGCTTAAAATTATGGTATTGGATGGTAAATAAGGTGTATGGAAGCTTGAGAGGTTAAAATTACAATGTTTTTATCAGTTTTTATGTTGTAGGGGATAAGAAAGGATTTAAAATCATTGATGGATTATGTGAAAGACTTTTTATACCTATCCAACATCAAATAATCCCATGAAACTAAATGGAAAAGGTCTTACCATCCCTTTCAAAAGTGTCAGTCTGTGAGGCAATAAATTTAGCCTGGTAATGCAAGGATAAGGTATGTTATAGGTAGGAAATTATTTCAAGACCTCAATATAAATGCACTAAGTGCCTTCAAAATATTTTACAAGTTTCACTATTTGAGTTTAAAGCCTAAGTTCAGTTTTTGAATCAATGGCATAGTGAATATGAATAAAATTTTAGAAAACTAACTATACAAGCCTACTTATCAAACAAGTGGAAGGTTATAGCGAATGAAAGGTGGCATGAGGATATTGATTGACCATTTAAAATAATTTTAAATATAATTTATGTGATTTACACCAAAATTAGATATATTAATACATGTTATAGGTAGTTTCATGAATCATTTGACATGCACATTGATGCACAGGTTACTCAATGCCCAAAATGACCTAATTACACCCCTATATGCATTGAATAACTTCCAAAAGTAATAATGTTGAGATATTTTATGTATGGTCAAAGAATTATTGAAGATAATTGAGGTAGTTAGAACCACCTCAATTCCAAATTGGTCTCATTAAGGGAGTGTCAATACTCAAAGAAGGAAAAATGCCTGTATAACTACCTCATGTCATTTTAGGCTCATTGATGACCCCTTCTATTCCTAAATACATTTATATTTTCTTCCATTTTATACATAAATGTAGGTATTGATCTTTTGTTTTCCATAGATCAGATGGGCATAGAAAAGCTCTGCTAAAATCTTTGTGTAACTCTTTGATGCAATATAAGACAAGTTCTTATTTTGTTAAATGTTAAGTGTACTTTTTTGAAGTTATATGTACAGTATGTATGTTTTCTATTCATAATCTATATGTCCTTCATGTACCTTGATTCAAGTTTTTTTGGTTTCTTAACATTTATTGAAGTGTTAGCTAGTAATGTTTCTCTTGAAGTGTCATAAGATTGTAGTGCCTTACGTAGATGTATGCCTTTCTACCCTTCAAGTAGGAGGTCTCTTATCAACCTTCATGCAAAACATTCATGTTTGAAACATTGTTGAATAATTTGATCAACCCTTATATTTATTATATTAATTAGTAGTCATGAAAGTGCGTAAGCTAAGAGTAGATCATTAATCAATTGGTGCATCACCACATAAGTTAGATTATGATTTTACTTTTCACTTTTCTCCCTTTTCCTTCTGATATATTTATTTTTTAGGAAATAATTATATTTTCATATCAGGGGATATAACCCCTTAAAATATACAGGTTTAACCTATAACTAGATAACCCATAGTCTTAGGCCAATCCCATATTATATTTGGCATTAGTAGAGGACTTGAACATTTTTTATTATCAACTAGGGTGCAACCTAGAACTCCAAGACATCCCTATAAGCATCTTATATCTCAAATGTGGTAATTTTTTCATTTTTAGGGATGGTGGTCTCATATTCTCAATGATAATAAGATGCCTCATCCTTAGCTTGAAAGATCTAGAGTATTATCTATGAAAACTCTACCTAAGTGTTGGATATTTGAGCCTCATCCCACTCATTTTAGAGTCTCTAAACATCTAACAAGGCTTGATATTTATTTGATATAGCCTAGTCCTACTCTATCAATAATTTTTTTTAATATTTGGACCATCTATGTGACATTTACCTTTAGTCTAATAATCACTGACTAGAGGTCATTCATGTCCTCATCTCATATATCAATTATAATATATAAATACACCACCTACCTCTCCAAACCCATGTTCTCCCCTACCTTGGTAGTAATCTCCTCTTCAAAAATAGTAGTATCCTTACCTAGGCTAGAACAATATTAATACCCAATAAAACTATCATGTTGGGATACAAGACTATCATGGCTCAGGTTTCATCTCCTTTGTCATCCCCTATGCCATCCCATTTATCAAAACTAAATACAAATTAAAATTCAACTTATCTATTAATCAATCCTAGCTCAAAGAAGATAAATCCTACTTACACTTCTAATTTTTGATACATTAGATATTCATGGTCTTAACCAAGATGGATCAATTAGACCTAACCTAGAGATATTTTACCATAATAAAGTCACTATGGAGGGTTCCAAAGCCTTCAGTCAAGCAAAAATATGCAATAAACCTATCTAGGTCCTAAGTTTTTATATTCATAAATTAAATGAAAAGGAAAGTAAATTCTAATTTAGTGCTCACCAAAGCTTGTGGCATAAAATGGTGGTTATTAAACATAAAAGTAAACATGCATAAGATAATCCTAATTAAGATATGTATATGTAAGTCCCTAATGCATGGAGAGAGAAATTTATTCAAAATCAATTACTTATGTTATTTATATCTAATAAAATATAGGTGTGAAGTTATAGATACTTGCCTTGAAGATAAACCCATATAGACTCAATCTCTCCCTTGGACAAAGGTGCTTCACAAGAGGTTGTTTTGGTTTTTGAGGATCACCAAGAAAGACCAAAGCATCCAAGAATTTTTCAAAAGATAAGATTATTATCCAAATGTAAATCCTAGGCTATAAATCCTCAAGTAGAATGGTAGAAGAGTAGATTATAATTAATCATAAATGAATAATTAACTCTTGTCATGTCTATAAGAAATGATGAAATGAATGTGTATATATATCTAAATCTAACCCTAAGCCTTTATAAAAGTTTAGCCAATAGGATTGACCCAATCAAATCTATGTCATTATTGATAAAAGAAAATTAGGTCTTGGTGTATGTTGACAAGGGGCTAACCTAGACCCTAAATAAGTTATATCAATTAAAGTACATGGTTGATGGGGTCGACAGTGCAACATAAACTATTGGAAAGGGTTTTAAGATTAGGAAGGGGATAATAAAGGTGGAAAATGAATAAAAGAGGGTACAAAAGAGGAGACAAAGCTTAGGAGATTATTTTTAGGAGATGTTTATGTAGGTATCAAGTGGTATTATAGGGATAAAAATCCTACAAAGTACTAATGGTCTATCCACCCCTTTCCTAATGCACACCTTAAGACATGCACTCAGAGATATGGAGATTCAATGGGTTCTTGTAAGAGATAAATCATCATTAATTGATACAGTTTTAAAATATTATGTGTATGCATATTCCCTACTTGATGCTTATCACATGCCACTTAGGTGTTATAGGGGATGGTAATTCAAGAAAAGAACATATAAACACACAATACTGAAGCTAAAAAATTACAATATTTAAAAGTATAAAATAGCTAAAATTAAATGACTATAATGGAAATAACTAAAAATAAAATTAATATGCATACCTTGACTTACCTTTATCACTATATGGCTATCTATTTTGTTTTTAGTTTTGATCATGGAGGGTGTAGACACTAATTTTGATAAACCCAAGAATGCAAAACTAAAAACCAAAATCAAATAAATGCAAGAAATTGAAGATAAGTGATGTAGTTTAGATGAGATGCACTTAGAAATTTGGGAAAATAGGGTGACAAATACAATGCTAAGACCAAATTACCAAGTCAAAAATTAGAGTAAATTAGGTAACAAATAAATCCAAGGCTACTAGAGACTGAAAAAACTCAAATAAGTAAACCTTAAGTAAGAAAGTTAAACTCACCCAATCAAACCAAGGATACATGTCAAAAATGGTAATCAAACATCAATGTGAAATCAATAACAATCCTTAATTAAACAAATATGGGAAAGTAAAATGTTAAAACAATATCGATGAGCGAGTAGTAACAATCCTTATTCAATTTTCAATGGAAAAAGGGCATAGAAGTGAAACCACATTGGTGAATGAGGAATAAAAAATCAACCTTACTCAATAATGGAAAAAGTACATGAAAGTAGAAATGGACTCAAATGTATATAATAAATGGAAGTAAAATAATTAAAAATAGTAAAAGAAAGCAAATAAAGTCTATAAATGTAAAACCAAGGTGTAAATAAATTAATCCCTAATCATTCAAGCATATTATTTTATTTTTAAGATAGATAAAATTGAAACAATGGAATGCTAACATCTTTTTAATATATGAAGAAGAAGGAATATTTAAGAAATGGGAAAAAATATTTAGAATCACACTTTCCTATCAAGGGAGGAATGAAATGGGTGGAGAAAAAAGTTAAGGAAAAAACAAGGTCGAGAAACTCTTTATCACAGTCAAGACACTTAAAATAGGTTTATCAAAACAAGAGGACTTTTGAAATTAAGGAATATAAAAAACTTCTCCTATCTACACAAATCTTAATTCAACAAATGAAGTATATAGATCATCCCATGAAGTCTATATGCATGAAAATAAAAATGGAAATACCTTCCCACAACATGTTCCCATTTCTTAAAGACCCCTTATAGAGTCATTAATATACTAAAAAAATTGGATACTTTCATGAGAAAGTAGATAACACCATAGAGTTTGTTTTTGAATTCTCCTAATCCAATCTATGGGCCTAACACATCCCAATGGAACTCAACTCTATCATGAGTCCAACTTTGGAGTTTTAGATTCAATTAGAGATAGGGGATGTGCTATTTATCACATATTTTGGTATGATTTTGAATTTTAACTTTGTATGTTGCCTTTTATATCATTGCCTTTTGTTTCAAATGATTTAGATTTTACCTTTTTTATGGATTTTTATATTCCTCCTCCATAAGGATTTAGATAATTAAACATGGGTGCTAAAGATGACTATAATTTGAAAACTTTGGACTTGGTTTATAAGAAAGATAAATTAGAGAGCATGGTGTCTAAGAGTCTTATTAATTTAGGTGAAATAAAAGTGCTATCTTGACTTCAACCTTGGTTTATCTAGAGTGGAATGAAAGGAAAGTAAATTAAGAGGAATGAAACTTGGAATAATTTGAATGAATTAAAATTAAAAAAATGTGACAAATGGTGAAAAAGGGATACACTGATAGTGAAGTGTGATCCTTATCATAAAAATGATGGAATTGTAGGAAAACATGCTAACACTTTATTATTTGTGCAAATTTTATCTATAAAAGAAGCAAAATATAAAGATGAGAACAAGGGATCATAATCTTATAACCATTGCTAAAAAAATCTATAAAAATAATAACGAATTAATTAAATACAATGATTTTATGAGGAAGGCCCAATCTTATCCATGGTCTTACACTGCAACCCATTAAAGAAAAACCCAAAAGGGTGAATAAAGCATGTGAAAATATAATGAGAAAGATGGTATTTATGAGGAAGGCTTGGTATTATCCATGGTATTACACTAAAAATAATAAAATAAAAATTAAAGGGGTATAAAAATTATTGGAAAGTAATGAAAGAATAATAACAAATAAAATCATGATGAAGACTAGGTCCTATCTATGGTTTTACAATGCAACTCATGAGAAAAAATCAACTAAAGGACCAAATAAAAAGAACTAAGGTATAAGGTAAGACCCATTTAGATATATTATAAATTTTTTTATAAGGATATAATATAGAAAGCATGAAAATAAGGGTAAGGTCTAAGAAAAATACTTTTATAAAAATTTCACATTGGTGGGCTCTTTGAAAACATGGCCTTCATTAGTTTGAAGGTGATAGGTGCTAGGGCCAATTATCTCTTTTAATAAATAAGGGCCCCACCATTTTGGGATTATTTTTATTATTTTTTATGAGTGTATTATAATTTAAGTACAATACCATCAACATTTAAATTACAAACTTTAATCCTTTTGTTGTGTTGTTTGTCGATGCAAGCCTTGTATTAATAGTTGTATTGAAGGTAGAAAGATGATGTTTGTCAAAGAAGATCGAGAGTGTCAAAGAAATATTCATGTAATTATTCATAAAGTATGATACCATGAATATATATATATATATAGAGAGAGAGAGAGAGGGAATCTCAACTTATAATGGGAAGACTAATTTAGAACCATAAACTAGAAAAAATAGGTTTGCCCTAGTGGCAGTGCATATGCTTGTGTGATAGGCTCAAAGAATAAGATATATATAAATATTTTAATCCATGAAAGTTTCATAGATTATATTTTGTATTATTTTATTAATAATCTTTTTAGTGGCCTCATCTTATCGTTCACATTATGGATGGTAGGGCATGGAAATTTTTTGATTAATATTTAATTTAGTACATAGTTGTTTAACATCTTTATTTTATAAATTTTAACCATTATCATAAATGATAATATGGGGAAATCCAAAATGACAAATAATTTTATTTAGGATAAATTTAGAAATGGTTGTTTTAGTGACATTAAAGAGAGGCATGGATTCAACCCATTTGGTAAAATACTCAGTATCCATGATGATAAAGACATGTCCATCCTATGATCTAGGTAGTTTGCCTATGAGATCTAATCCCCACATTAAGAATGGCCAAGGAAATTCCATAGTTTAGATCTTAACTAGCAGTTAATGGATTAGATAATCATGAATTTATCAATAACTACTCTTTTTAATAAACTCAATGTCATCCTTTTCAAGAGTAGGCCAAAATTAACCCACGAATAAGCATTTTTATGTTATATCATGTCCATTATAGTGACTACCAAAAATTACCCCATGTGCTTGTTCAAGGAGAGAAGGAACGTATTATTTCATAACACAATATATTAGGATACCTTTAACATTTTGATAATAAAGGATGTTATATCAAAAGACATATTTGAAAGCTTGTTTATGAATGTGAGTCTTTTCATGAGAATCTATGTTTGGAGGATAGGTTTGATGCTCAAGGAATTGAATTATGTCTTTTTACCATGGTATATATCAAATGGTGATAGCCTCAATATGGTATATAAGTGAATTTGGTTTTTGAATATAATATGGGGACTTTCTCATTTGGATAAGAAAGGTAAAATTAGTAAAAACTTAATGTAGATGAAAAAGAGATGTTAAAGAAGTAAGTGAATCAGTGATTGAATTTTGATCTCAAGTGATGGGATCGATGGTAAAAGAAGTGAATTATTTGTCAAGGGTAGTAGATATTTTATAATAATAAATAAGTTTTTCACTTTTGCATTTCTAATCACCATTAACCTATCAATAAATGAGTTGGGAGTCACCCAAAATGTGATGATGTATAAATAAAGTGTTGTTCTCATTCCTAGGATTAATGCTTCATATTCTACCATATTATTACTAACATCAAATTTAAGGATAAATTCTAAAGGGATAATTATACCAAGTGGAATAGTGAGGATACAACCATTGAAGGAATTTGGTACCATTAGAATGAAGGGTCCAAGCATATTCATGTAAATTGACATTATTTAGGTAGTTCTTTGATGACTAATTTAGATTTAGTATAATTATGAAGGATAGAAGACTCTTCTAGATTATTTTCTTAAAAATTAGTAGTGAAATTATGGAAGTAATATTTAAGAGATATATATTTATTAAGACCTTAAATATAGAGGATATTAGTATTTAGGAGACTATCTTAAAGGTGGTCGATAGCAGGTATGGGAGTTGTTATGATTTGGTCAGTAATGATTTATCCTTTGATAATTTTTTGAAAAATAATGTGGAGATTAAATTATATTTTAAGGACCATCCACTTTGTAATTATGTCTCTAGGAAGAAAGTCGTTAGATAAGAAGTGATAGAGAGGATTAGAATGAATGATAACATAAGTTGTTTGATAAAGCATATAATGATGGAGATTTTTAGTTATAAAATATAGACGGGGCAATAATGTTCTACTTTTGTATGAAATTTTTCATATTCAATGAGGCATCAAATAATATAATAAATGGAATATTACCTTTCAATATCATATTATTGGGAAAACATTACTCCAATTGATAAGAGAGTGGAATAAGTATATAAGATTAAAGGATGATCTTTAGAGGGTGGACGAAGGGTAGGTGGATGAAGTAAAGATTATTTCATATTATCAAATTATTTATAACAAGGATCCATCCATTTGATATCATTACCTTTATTGAGAAGAGAATTAGTAGAATATATATGGTAAGCCATTTTAGGGACAAATCATCTTATTACCCTAAGCTTTCCAAGGTAAGTGTGAATATCTAGAAGGAAATGAGGGATATGCATGTTTAAAATAATTTTGATATTAGTGGTATCAACATCAATACCATGAAGAGAGACAAATAAACCTAGAAATTTTATATATGTGATGCCAAAGACAAATTTTTAAAGATTAAGTCTAAGTTTATATTTGATGAGATGATCGAATATGACATCAAGATTAGAAAGAAGAGTTTTGTGGCTTTTAGACTTGAAAATGAGGTCATACACATATGTTTCCATAATGTTATGGATAAGGTCATGAAAAATGTGGTTCATATCTTGTTGATAGTTATCTTCAACATTTTTAATCCCAAAGGGAATTTTAACATAACAATAGATGCCCTATTATGTGGTGAAAGTTATTATATGTTGATCTTTTTTGGCAATGTGATTTTGATTATAACCCAAAATAACCATCCATAAGGGAAAACATTTCATATCTATAAATGGAATATATGATGACATTTATGGAAGGTAAAGTTAAGTTTTCCTTTAGACAAGAAAGATTAAGGTTAAAAAAATTAATGCAAATGCAAATGACCATGGTGACTTTTTTTGAAAAGGGACAATGTTTGATACCCATTCTAAATAGTCCATAGGCTTGATAAATTTAGCATTAAGATGTTTAATGATTTTTTTATGACATAAATTGGAAAATTAAAGAGTAAATTTTCTCTATTTTTATCATATAGGTTTGGAATTAGGATAGGTGATTATGCTTTGCACCATAATTCTAGGATCAATTCCAGGCATGTCCTTTTAGGACCAAGCAAAAGTTTTGTGATATTTATCAAATAATAAATTAAAGTTATAATGTTTAGTTGGTGTAAGTTCTCAATAGAATATGATTAATTAAGGGCATGATGGAGTACCATATTTGATCCATGTAGTTTTTTCAATAAGAATAACAATTCCATCTTAGAAATGATATGGTGTGTTAGGTAAAGAGTAAATGGGATTTATTTTAGGATCAAATATAGATATGAAGTTATTTAAATAAGGCTATTTTTAATTTAAATACCCAAGTTTATGATGTTTCCAAGGGATTTAAGGTTATTAGGCATGGATCAATTTAAGAATGGCTTCATTGCTAGGCAAAGTGGGAAGAGGACCATAATACTCCACATCTACTTTGAGATCAATACTTTTATTACCATGGAGGTCATATTTAGAATGTAATTGGCGTAAATCTATGGCCTTGGCATCAAGTGTAATCTTAGGTGTAGGTGGAATATGATAAAAAGGTTTATCTAATTTGATTGGTTTATTACTATTATTATTTATAGGGAGAGGATAAAAAATAATGACTAGTTCGATAGGAGATATAAAAGAGGCTAGAATTTCTAGAAGTTTGGAGGGTAAGATTTGTTCTACCACCCAAGGTGTATCGAGTCGATAATTAGAAGGATTCACATAACCATTAGGTGATAGCTTGAAATCTATATAAATGGTATGAACATCATGATTGAAATCATGTAATTGAACTAGAGTTTTATAATAATGTTGAAAATCCAAGTCTCTCATGATTGAGCTTGGGCCAAGATGTAATTATAATCATAAGTTGGAGAAATTGTGCATGTTTATGATTTGGTAGTAAATTCAAAAGGGGAGATGCCTAAATCATGAAATTTATATGGATACATGATTAAAGGATCTTATAATAATTTATCCACTCCATAATCATTACAGGTGAAGTAATATTTGATGTAAGATGCTTCCTAAGAATTACATGGAGGGGGAAATTAGTGATCTCATCGATCTGAGGAATGGTTTGATCATGAGGAAATAAAGAGGGAGGTAGCCACTTAGATATGTAAGGAGGTATCTTGGTAGTTTTTAAGGTAATTTATAAGTCATTAGGCTTGTCATCATCATAATCAATAAGAGTGACATGGAAATATAGGTTTATGTTGATAAATTTGAGTAAAGGATAATTATTAATCTTGATAATGGTGGGAATTAGATATTGCAATTTGGGATTTGGAAGTTGAATACTCCATGGTTTAGGATCAGCCTCATGTTTATAACTATTGCCATTATGAAGGAGCTTGATGCATTGGCTATCAAAAGAGGTGACAACCCTCATTATATGAGTCCATGGGAATCCTAGGAGTATGTTTTAAGATAAGGGTAAATTGAGGACCATAATATTGGTTCATATAGTCTTAGGTCCAATTGTGAGAAGGAGATAAATACAACCAATTGGCTTTTGAATAGTTTTGTCAAATCTATGACATGTCAAGAGAGTTTGTTTTAAGATTATCTTTATTATAACTAGGTTATTGGATGAGCCATAGAGATGTCACATTAATACCAAACCCTTCATCTAATAATAATTTTTGAATGGGGGTGGTATTAATGTCTATTTTAATAAAAAAGGATGGATCATTAACATGAAATAAGATCTCATCATTGATCATGTCTTCTTTGAGGAACTCTATGGAGGGTTTAAAATAATGACAAATGGATTCAATGGTATTTGATTTGGTTATTTGAGTCTCATGAGAAGATGGTTCCTCTTCTAAGGAAGATGGATCTTCAATTTATTGAAGTTGTTTCATGAGTAACTTATGATGATAAGGAGAGGTACGAACTAACTCCATAAGAGATATTTTTTAAGGCATGGAATTGAATTATTATAACAAATTATAATTGGTTTTGAAAGAATAACTAACACAAGGCTTAAAAGATAAAATAGGTTTATGAAGAAGAGAATTGGTTGGGGTTTCAGAAGGAGGAGATGCTTCTTCATTGGTTTTTGAAGCTAAATTAGTAGTGGTAGTATCTTTGAGGAGTTGATATTCCAAATATGGTTTTTTAAGTTTGGTGATAGAATAGTTATGAGCTATTTTACATCAATAATTAACCTTAACTGCATTGACATATTGGTAATTGGTTTAATATTGGTCATAGTTAAAATCAATGTCACAAACATCCTTTTTGTCTTATTGAGTGTTAGACGTGGAAAAATATTTTTGGTTATTAGAAGAATAATCTTTCAGAGTTTGTAATTTTTGAGAAGCATTAATGTAATATTGATGATGGATTTGAATCATGTCTTCATGATTGAAGGAATCACCAAACATATAAGAGAAAAAAAAAATTGTAATCCCTCTACATGTCTCATGAGAATGACTGATTTCAGCATGGAACCAAAAAAATTGATTAAGATCATACCATTTGTGAGGATTATTGGGATAAGTAAATGGTTTATATTATCCTAATAATTATTTCATTTGTTGTACCATTAATGTAATATGAGAAAGTTGGGGATTATCAACTTTGGAAACTCTTAGTTTGATTAAGGAGGATTGTCAATTATATCATTACTTGAATTTTGAAAAGATACTTTAATGAGTTTGGTATTAGGCTCAAACTATTTAATTAATAAGTCTTGATGCTTAGCTTTGTCAAGAGTTTCATTTAGAATTTGAGGAGAAAAATTTCAAACCTTATGTTGAAGTGAAGGAGTTAATGTTGTTCTAAAGAGTTTTAAAATATTGTCATTAGTCATGTTATGATTGGCCCTATGATCTATATATTCCATCATTTGATAAAATTATGAGCTGATTTAGTGGGAGATTTCTTAGAATTAATGAAATGGCTAAGGTAATTATCATGAAGATCATTGTGTTAAAACTCTTTAACTAAAGGATTAACTAAATCCTCTAGTTGTCATATGTAATGTTTGGGAAGTTGATTGTACCATTACAATACATCATTGATGAAAGTTTTAAATAAGAGTTTAGTTGTGTAAAAATTATTAGTTTGGATCCACTCCTTATGAATATTTCCAAATTCATTAAGAAATAATGCAGGGTCTTTAGTCCCATCATATTTAATAGTTGGAGATATGTTACCAATATCAATAGAAATAATGAAAGGGTTTAAAAGCTAATTTTGGATGTGTTGAAACATATTATTATGCATGATAGGTTAGGGAATGGAATTTCCCATGTCATCTCTTAGAGAGGGAGGAATAAAATTTTGATTATTTTGAGGGATAAGAATAGGAGGTTAATTATACATGTTGATAAAATGATGTTGTAGTTGCATAATTTGGGAGGTGTTATATGTTTGCATTATGTTTATCTATTTCATGATCCATGCAAGAATATGAGTGGTATCATTTGGTGTATTTGTGTTTATAGGAGGACTCCTCAAATTGGTATTAGGGGGAGGGTTGGTAGGTAGTGGATTCCTTGTGGGTTTATTGGATAGAATTGTGTAAATTTCTTCCACATTATGGTGAGATGTTTGAAGATGGGAATTGTATTGAAAGGTATGAAAAGGATCTAATCCATAAATCTTATCTTGTGGAGTGATTTGAACCATATTGTAATATAAAGATGAGGGAGGAGAAGTACTTCAAGATGAAGATCATCTTTGGAGGTAAAAAGAGGTAGAAAAGAGAATCCCATATACTATGTAAATGGATTTAGGTTGTCCATGAAGATTATGATAGAATATATCATGATGCTTGATGAAATAATCTAAGATTAAGAAATAAGATTAAAAATGGACATATTTGTCTAGATAGAGAATAGAATCAGCCAATAGGTATAGAGTTAACTAGGTCGATAGAGTTATGTATAAATTTTTTATAACAAAGGGATAAGGATACAAAATCATACAAGCTAACTATGTGTTGTTGAACAGGGAACTAAATAAGAAAATAAGGATACATAGTCATGCAGGTTGACTATGTACTGAAGGTAGGAAGGATAAATAATGTGTAAGAGATTACATTAGCTAGAATTATAGTGTTTTTAAATAAAGGAAAAATATTCAAGATAATTTTTAATTAATATGAAAGTAAGCACATAAGTAGTTGAATCAATGTGATAGATCCAATTAGAGCACATAGCATAAACCTTTCACTAATATTTTCCAATGCAATTTTTGAAATACATCATACAGTGATCAAAGATAGAGTAGTAACTAGAAAGTGAATGCTAACTAATTAGTCACCTAAGTGTTATTAAGTTGTAATAAATTTTAATTTTAATGTGATAGGAAGTTGGCTGAAAGAAAGAAATATAAAACAATCTATGGTTGGTTTTAGGATGTTTGGGATGAAAAGGATATGGATTAGTAATGGTATTGGATTAGTATTGGGGCCTACCCTCTCATTTCATAATCCCATAGTGATAAGGGTATCAATTAATTTGATAATATATACTATCAACCACATGTTTATACTTTGCTAGAAAACCATGTTTTTTTCCTCCTTGGTGATGAAATCTAAGTATGTAGGCCTTGGGAAGACAAATGTTTAATGTTTTTTGAATGAAAAGTGATTTGGTAGTGTCTATAAAAGAGAAAAATAGTGTGACTAAAATGGTAATATTAAAAACACCTATTAAATATATGTGAGTTACTCTAATCATGCATACATTTTAATAACAAAGGTGAATTAATATTAGAAAATAGAGGTTAATTCCGTGATTAAGAATAGTATAGAGTTGGTCTAGGTGACATTGTATGTAAAAGTTGACTAGGTTTCTACTATACTACAAAAGCAATATATATATATACAATCAAATAGGTTGACCCAATTTTTTGTAAGGATGCAATTTTATAGAATGCAAACTTGTGAAAAATAGTACTGAAAGAAGAACAAAAATGATAGAGAGAAAAGAAGGAACCTTGATGGGCTCAAAAATATTTTAGATTGAAATTTTTTATGTTGTGATGTTCAAATTTTATTTCAAAATTTTACTTACTAGGATGATTGGTTTGACTAAGTTTAAAAAACCTTGTATGCTGAATAAGAAATGGTGAAGATAGTCGACTAGTTTGACTATGTTTGTAGAGTTATACATTGATAGAATATAATATCAAATGGAATCAACTAGTTTTATTATGTACGCGAATATGTAATATAAGAATAATAAAATGCCAAACTATTTGATGTAGTAAATTGTATTTATAAAAGACTTGCATAAATAAAAAAGAGTCGTTAGAGTAACTATGTGTTAAACCTACATATACAGAGTTATAACTATACCAACTAGTTAGAAATATTAATATAAATATAGATAAATATAATATGATGAAAAACATATGGTGTGAAATAAACCACCTACAATTTTTTGATTCACATCAAGTTCACCATAATGTATACAAATAGAAATGCAATTAATTTAGACATCCATCCTAGCTCAAAGAAGATAAATCCTAATTACACTTCCAATTATTGATACATTAGATATTTAGGGTCATGACCAAGATGGATCTTCTAAAACTAACCAAGGGATATATTACCATAATAAAGTCACTAGGGAGGTTAAAAATCCTTGATTCAAGCAAAAGTATGCAATAACCCTAGCTAGGTCCTATGTTTCCATATTCACAAAGTAAATGCAAAGGAAACTAAAGTCTAATCTAGTGCTCATCAAATCTTGTAGCACAAAATGGGGGTTAGTAAAAATAAAAGTAAAAATGCATAAGATAATCATAATTATTCTATTTATAGGTAAGAACCTAATACATGGAGAGATAAATATATTCAAAAGCCATTAATTATGTTACTTATATCTAATAAAATAAAAGAGTAAAGTTAGAGATACTTACCTTGAAGATGAACCCATCGAGGCTTAATCTATCCCTTGGCCAAAGGTATTTCTTAAGACTTTGTTATGGTTTTTAAGGATCATTAAAAAGGACAAATAATCCAAGACTTTTACACAAGATAATATTATTATCCAAGTGTAGACCCTAAGATATAACTCCTTAAGTATAATGGTGGAAGAGCACATTTTAAAGAAGTGCAAATGAATAATTAACTCCTATTATCTCTCTAAGAAATTGTGAAATAAATGTGTATATATAGTTGAATCTAACCCTAAAATTTTATAAAAATTTAGCTGATAAGGTCATCTCAATTGAATCTATATCATTATTGATCAAATGAAATTAGGTCTTGGTCTAGGTTGTCCCCTTGTCTAACCTAGACCCTAAATAAGTTTTATCAATTATAGTATAGAGTCGATGGGGTTGACAGTGTAACGTAAACTATTGGAAAGGGTTTTAGGCTTAGGAAGGATATAATTATTGGAAGAAAAATTAGTAAGGGGGTTGAATTAGTGTTTAAAAAACACTTTCAATTCTACTTAACATTCATGAATCATGAAAGCAACATAGTGATATAACAGTGCATAAAGAATCATTCACATGATCATAAACAAGAGAATGCATATATGAGTAAGAAAACCTCAAGTGGAAGAAAAAAATATGATATATACAAATGGAATATGATTATATGTAAAAAAATAAAAAATTTAGTTGATCACCAACTCAACTTGGAGTACCAACCCTAAAAAAGTTAAGCACCCACTTGACTAGGCTTTAACAAGCATCTACCTTCAAGGGAACACTGACTCCCTAAGTGACTCAGCACCAAATCCTCCACCTAATTAATTTTGATCACCTTCACACATATAGTATTATTTTTATAGTCTATAACTCATTTTAATACCTCTTTTTTGTCAACCATGTATCATATATTTGCTTGTTTGCACATACTCAAATAGTCCTAAACTACCTTGTATATATACTAGTCTCATGGTTACACACAACTTGGTCAACACACACATTTAACCTCTTATTTTATCCACATAATAGGTCTTATTACATATTATTAAAAATTTTAAATCAAAATTTGAACCCATTTTTGTATTCCATAACTCAATTAGGCCTTACTCCTCCTTTAGGCCTCATGAAGAATTAATTACATTAGGTCTGCCCTCTTAATGTTAAAAATCAATATTCTTGGGCCTAGATGGAATTATTAAAAAATAAAAAAACCATTCAAAAACTTATAAAAATAACTCTTATGACATCCTTCATTCTTTATTAGACCTAAATCCTTCATTCATGAAATCTGTTTTAGGACAAACTGCCCTATTAGTCTTATGTACCTCAAAATTTTATCTTACAATAATGAATATTAAACACCATTAATATACTCAACCATGAAAAATGAAACATGAAGATAGATTATACATAACCTCAATGCCATCACCAAATGTTTGAAACACCTTCACTTAGGAATTAAGTGCTCAAGAACATCTTTGTAACTCTCTTACTCAGAATTTCCAAATTACTTCAAAAATAGTCATGAATAATTAGACCTCCAATACCTATGTAGATATTTTTATTGACTCATAAGGCATAAAAATGGTTATATGAGATTTATATAACATCCTAATATATAAAATTCATATGGTCTAATGGAAAATATTGGTCTTTCAAACCAATTCCTTGACCTTATGTCTCATAGTCCTGCATGAACCAGACAAGCCATTTTATGAGCAACATATCACCACAAAATTTGAACTCTAAAGATTTTCCAAATAATTATCATGACATAAAATTCATAAATAAATTATTCATGCATTTTATTGCATCAAAATATCATGTACAAACCCTAAAATCTATCTCTTCATCTCTACCTAGGTTTTACATTATCCACACCATCAGGTTTATCTATGACTAGTTTACTTGGATGACCAATTTACATCACTTGAATGATATAACCTATCCAAAAAAAATTGTGGACATGTAAAATGAGTCTCTATCTTATTCTACCATCTATTTTCTCTTGAAAAATTTAACTTTTTAGAGTTACAATAATTTCTTGATAAATAATGTTGTACCTATACATTTTCTCTCTCATCTGACTAACCACCACCACCTACAGGTAATTAGGAGAGTTGAATAATGATCCAATATATTATCTAGGAATTTTAATCCATCCTAAGCTAGTTTGAATAAAATATTTCATATCAGGTCCTTTTTAGGGTTTTAGGGAGGTTTAACACATGTTCTAGTGTTAATTATTGTTCATAAAGGACTGCCACTTGAATCCAAAACTAATTCTTAGATATATTATCTAAGAACCTTACCCATATCTCCTAAATAAATCATACTCCCATGTATAGGTTACACATGCCAATGAATCTCTGAAAGTTCTTCTTAAGTTTGAGTACCTCATTTTGTGAGCTTGAGAAGGCCTAAAATAATGATTCATGCACTTTTATTTTGAGTCTTGACCTTAAAATTTGTGATCATACATAAAAAAAATTATCTCACCTCTATCCATGCTTGCATGTGCATAATTGTCTTAAAATCTTTTCTTCATACCTCACTAGGCCAAGTAGGGTTTAGGAATGGTCTGGTTGTAGACTTAGAATGAAGTCCCTACCCCTATAAGATCACCCTAAAACTCTCATGAATGATTATATGCCTTACTCACATGCTCAAAAAATTCCATAAAACCTTCACAATCTTGTGTTCATTCGTTCCACTATGCATATACCTCTTCATGTTATGACTATGCTTCCTTTGAGCTTGACATAAATGACCTATACCTTCCATGCTGAAATTAATAATGATATCAATAATACAAACATAATACATTAGTTTTCTTTAAATTCTCTATTTCTCTTTATCTCATGACAACACTCTTCCATGCACCTTATCACATCATACACTGCCAACTATCCTTAATCACCTTTGTCATCAACCTTCACAAGATGTACCTTTGACATAAATGATAATAATCAATAATCTCCCCCTTTGTCATTCATGGAAAAAAGTCTCATAAACTTCTATCAATAGGCTATTTCTCCCCATTATAAGCTTTCTATCCCTTTGACATTAATGACAAAGAGTTTCTTACAACTTCTAGGATAAAACTTATTGCAATTAAAAAACTCAACACATAAGATTATGAGTCTATGAAGCATCATACAAACATGCTCTCCCTATCTCCTCCATACCTCCTTAAAAATAACATAGATACATAAAAACATTCACCTACTCTAGGTTATAATGAACCACCTGATTATCTCCCATTACCCTTGACTTAATGTATTGTAGAGGCAAGAATTACTTCCAATTATTATCTTAGATACTCAAATGTTACCTTTGGAAGTGGATTGGTTAGACTGTATTCAATCTAATCAGTCATATAAACATATTCAAGTTTAATATTTTTTTCACTTACCTTATCTCTTAGTAAATTATACTTGATGGGAATGTGCTTAGTTATTGAATGCATGATAGGATTCTTTGATATTATTATGGCACTTGTCTTATCATAATAGATAGGACTAGAACTATCATACTCCACCTTCTAGTCTTTTTAAGGTCTATCTCATCTATAGGACATGATTAAAACATGAAGCTACTATAATTCACTCATCTTCAATAGTAGATAATGACACTAATTATTGATTCTTACTTATCCATGACACTAGACACTTTCCTTAGAAGAAAGCTCCTCTACTAGTGATTTTCCTATCATCTAGAATCCTTGCCCAATCTACATCTATATATGTTTCTAAATTAAAATCCTTGATCCTTGGATACCAAAAACCCAAAATCCATATTCCCCTTGAGATACCTAAGTATCATCTTGACTATTTTAAAATGATTTTCTTTTGGATCTACTCAAAATCTTCTCACAAGACCTACTGCTTGCATGATATTAAGTCTAGAGGTAGTAGTGTATAATAATTTTCCAATCATTGAGCTATATTATGTCTGATTGACCTTTGAAGATTCATCCTCATTACTTCACTTATACCCTATGATCATAGGTATGCTAACTACCTTACAATATTCCATTTCAAATTTCTTCAACATCTCTCATATCTACTTAGCTTGTGAAATGAATATACCTTTTTCTATTTGAATGATTTATAACCCAAGGAATAATGATATTTTTCCCATCATGTACATCTCAAACTCCTTAATCACATATATAAATTCCTTAGTCATACTCTCACTATTTCTACCAAATATGATGTCATCCATTATTGTAGAAAAGTAGGGGTCTTAAGTCATAGGCCTTGTCAGGTACTTATCTAGTTGTCTAAGTTGGATCTAGACTTGTTACAACATGGAACAAGCCTTGAATAACCTTATATATCTCAAAATTTTCCACTTTATCATGTTATAACCACTTCACATAAGGCATAAGCCTTATGTATTCACCCAAAGTGAATTAGAGAAAGGATTGGGGACCATGTTGGGATAGTTATGCCATGACACAACTCTATCTTCTAGGGTTTTTGATTAGTGAAATGATGGTGGGACATTCATGGGTGCAATATGTTTAGGGAAGGATCCAATTGTCTATTAGGTGTAAGCCTATATGATGTGATTTTAAACATTCGTGGGTGAAAGCCTTTGGTTTCTTTAACTTAGTGCCATTTAGGTGCTTGGAGGGTTAAAATGGGTACTTATAGGGGGACTTATTCTAGGGTTAATTATTTGGAATAGGTATCATTACAAATAATGGGGTTTTTCCTATGCTTAGATCATTTTTTATATAGGGTGTTGATGTTATCATCAGCTACAAGAATGCCATGAATATGATAGGTCAAAAACTCACTAGAAATTATCATTCATAATATAAAGTTAAACCTTACAACTATTTTAAGCCTTGTGAAAAACCATTCATCATTAAATAGAGTTAAAATACATAGTATATATATATATAACTAAGCAAATGCTCATCTTAAATATGATAAAGTCCCATGGGCTCACAAGTAAGCTTGGGAATTACAATGGGAAGCCTCAATGATATCCTAAACTAAAATATAAGATCTAATGGCAAACCTAGCATCTAGAATCAATCTTATAAGCCTTTGATACTCCAATCTCCTCTCCCTTGCTAGCTATATTTAACTTAGCTTTATATTGTTTTGAGGCATCGTAGTGTCATGGTGAATGGAACATGTCGATTGCTGAGTTGGTGATAAATGTAATCATTTTATTAATTCCACTACCCTTTTTCCATTGAGTTTTGATTGTCCTATGTGCTTAATTCTTGATGATTATTGAGTCAAAAGGGATTTATTTAGATGCCTACTAACTGGCACCACAAGCTAAAAAAATAACAATCATACCAAGTGATTACCTCACACCCAAGTGTCTAATATGTTGTCACATGTCCTATACTTAGATGGATTTCATGCCAAATATTATCCCATTTAAAATTATTATTCCACTCTTAGAATATCCCTCTATTTCTTGTGGTGCACAAAACTTAGGTTTGTGTTCCTTTAATTCTTCTCTAAAGTCCTTAAAGCCCTAGATTGTGAGCTTGAGTTCTTCTATAGTGCCTTCTATTTTTGTGGAGGTAACATTGAGGGAAAGCACATTAGTTTTCTCCAAATATTTCCTAAATTCCTCTAACCTTTCATTTTCCTTTATTATGCCTCCATCCAAGATTGTTCCTTGTTTGTAGGCCTTTGTTTATAAAGCGTGGAAGAGTTATTCCAAGTCCTACTCTGGTATCTTGATTTGGGAAATCAAAGTATTAACCAACACTAATATTTATGCATGCTCAACCCTACTTATATTATATACATGTGCCATTAGTGAATCCTTCTCCTCTTTTAACTTTTTGAGGTTCATGTCAATGACTGATGCCTAATTAGATAAATTGTAAAATATTGCATTGGCCACTTCTGCAACATATTTAAGCTTTGTGAAGAGGTATTCCACCACTTTGAGCTTTATGATAAACTCTTGTTTTATAGTGGTGTAATATTCCTCTTCTTATTTTGGCACTAGATATACCTTCAATCTTGGGATCATATTCTCCACTAGTACACACACCTTATTGACCTCTAAAAAACTTGAAGTGTCAACAACATCTAGGACGGATGGCTCATCTTCTTCTATGAACTTAACCAATTGATGCAACTTAAATTTCATGGCCTTGATCTCCTCCTCTACCTCTAACATGATCTTATTATAACTTGAGACTCTAACATCATTAATGATTTTCTTTCATGATACCTTAGATGCCATTTAGATGAGGGTGTTAGCTGACCTTACTAGATTCATTACACAAGGGTTGATAATAAGGGAGTCATGCCCTTAATCTAGTTAATATGTGATTAGTATTTCCTTCTATGGTACCTCAAAATAAATATCATCTATATAATTATTTAATGAAATAGATAGTTGATTTCACATTCTTATCATGGTGGTTCTAGAGAGCATGTATTCCATCATATAATAATCCTCATTAATAAAACCCTCCTACACTTTCTCTCTTAGGCTTAACCTAAGGCCCTCTTCTTTAGTGATGGTGAGCTCCATCTGTTCATCTTCTTTGGTATTAGTTCTTTCTCTAGTACCCTCCTTCAAGGTCTATCCTCTTTGATCCTATTTAGGTTCTTTGGACTTTCCCCTTTATCTACTTTTTATTCTTGATCAGCACCAAATTCACCCTCTCATGTCTATTGAGTCTTTATTACACCCTCTATTTGCTCTCTTAAGACACTAATATCACCTTCATTATCTCTAGGTGCCCCTTCACTACTTGGGTGAGCCTATGGTGTGGATTCTCTAACTATGCTAGTGGGGATGTTAGGCACCTCTACCACTTTTTCCCTTATGGGTTATGTCTTATAGCAAACCTCTTTTATTCATCTTATTTCTTGGACTTCTCTTTTTGGTCCTTCTTTATCACTAATTTCCTCTTCTTCAATATCATGATTATCTTTTCCTCTTCAGTCCTTATCTCCTTCACCTCTACTTATGAAAATTTCCTTCAATGTCATGCCCTTAGCCTTCATGGCCTCTATTTTCTAATCTATCTCTAGTGCTACCTATATATGGTCCTTAATAAGGCCCATTTTCATCCATTGGTTCCTCTTTTCCTCCTCAATTCATAGAGGCTTCGTTGTGGGTTTTTTGGTTGGGGTACTTAATGGCTTTTCTTCTTTCTCAAACACAATAGTAGTTATACCTTAGAGAGCTTCATGAATTTTTGTAGCATTGGGCTCTTCCTCTATGTCTTTTTATTAGATGATGTAAACCTACATCCCTCCATCTTCTTCTTTTTCCATCTCTTAATTCATCCCTTTCCCTTATTCTTCCTTATTTGCCTCTTGCACCTCCATCTCTACCAAGGTTATCATGGGCATCACTACTGGCCTATTAGACTTATTTTTCTTCTCCCTTGGCTTGGGTGAATCAATACCTAGTGTGAAGACCATGCACTTATTCTTAGGTGTAGAGGGAGTGGCTTCATCATTGAAGGTGATCTTCAATTAGATGTGCTCTTGTATTTCCTTTAGGGTTTATCTCTACTTATTTTAGGGGCATTTTCCTTGCATCACTAGCATCAACTCTCCTTATTCATCGACTAAAAGGGGGAATCATTATCTTTGTCTATACATGCACCCTTTTTCCTTGGCTTCATCTTATAGAAAAGATTACCGATGTAACCAAGGATGAATTATACTTCAAGGGGATAAATGTTGGTTACATTTTAGTCATCTTCCTTGTCTTTGGTTTCTTTGCCTCTTAGGCACATGTATTGGTTCCTCAAACTACTTATTTATGCATCCACTACCTTCAATGGATGTCCACCTGCTATGCATTGGGGATTATTTTCATTACATCTTTGAAGTACTTGGATGAAAATGTATAAGGAATTTTTAGCCATCTAGAGTGATTACCAACTATGAGTGTTAATAGCAAAAGTCTCCATTCTAATTAGGCTCTAGGAGAGCTTCTCAAGAATGCACCATTCCTCTTTGAATGCTTTGATATATCACATGTACCATCCCATTACTTGATCTTTATATTTTAGGGTGAAGGAAGGGGGAAGTATAAGTTTGGTATTTCATCATTAGGGAGTCATTGTGTGTTGAGAAGACCCACAGGTTATCCTCATCACCATCAAGAATGTCAATATCCTCCCTCATAATTAGTAATAATATGGGCCCCCACTAGAAGATCTCTCACATCCTATGACATTAAATAACATTCTTTATTATGTCTTCTACAATGAACTTGTAAATATTACATTTAACCCCCTAAACCATGTGGTAGGCGATGCATAGGTAGGCCTTTGTAATATCTAACCACCAACCATTGGTGTAAAGTTTTGAGCTTATGAGGTGAAAATTTTCCCTCATTCCTAGGTCCTATATTTCCTTAATTGGGAATGTGAAACCTCCCTTATAGTATCTAAGGATTTTCCCTACCATTTTGACCTCAACATCATCCATCATCATTTTGTGGATGTTTGCAATAGAGTTTGGGAATCTAGTGATTTGGTCGATAAGGCTTGTAAATAGCCTCATGCACCTCCCTAAAAAGTAAAATTGGTCCCTGTAGGTTTATAAGAGGAGTAATTACATGAGTTCTTCCAAATTCCTAAAACTTATAAACTTATAGAGTTGAGTCATACTAGTGGTCACCAGTTTGTCCTAGATTGAGACATTGAATAGTGTTTCATCTTCTATAATCTTTGCCTATATGTCTACCACCTAGTTTTTCACTAAGTCTTACACATTGATTTAAGTATAGTGGTTATACTCCTTTAGGTGGAATTTGTGCATGAATGATGATTAGTTTTCTCCCATCAAAACCTCTTTGAAAAACTACATGTCCTAGTATAACATCTTTTCAAGTACCTCTAGATCAACTTCAGTGATTATTACTACCTATATTAGTAATATTACAATTTTTGTGATATCAAATTCTACTTCTACTCATGATTTATTGGCTTCTTTATACACCTATTATGGACCCAAAATCATCCACTTTTTCCCCATCCTAAATTGGATGGTATTGAAATATGGTTTATTTATCTTGCCAAAGCCTTCAATCTTTGTTGACACTTCTCATAATCATGAGGTCTATGACTATGTGTTTGAATCCTGAGCTTCATGTGTCACAAATAGTGGACTCAATGTCAATATAACTTTTCTTATATCAAGTTAATGTGAAATTCATTCCCCTTGCTTCTCTAATCCAATTTTACAGAGAAGGAAATTTGATACTTTACTTAACCATTCACTTTTGGCATTTAGGGGTGCTCACAGTATCATTGTATTAGAGTCTCTTTGTTTTGTCTCTCTATTTTGTTGTTTTTTCTCTTATTGTTTATTCTAAATTCAAATTATCACAATATTTTTAACAAAAAATAGTCAACATTTCACTACTTTATACCTCTACTCTCATCTACTACCTTAATTTTAGCTAATTAATGGCATGATAATGCTTATATTCTTTAAGATTCACTATGACTTATAAATCCGTAAAATTTTACTATCATTTATGCATTCAATGTGGATCTTTGTGCCTTTACCATCACCTCATTAAATTATTCTAATGGTTTTTTGGTGAAGTGATGTGTAGTTCAAATGCTCACTTCCCACCTCACTTTGGGTAGATTCTAGATTGTCTGCACTATGTTCTCCAATACTTTATTCACTTCACATGATCTTCACCTCCAATATGGTAACTTGGGCATAGTGCCTCACATACACATGATTCAATTTCCTCAATCCCATTTCATCTTCCTTATATTCTTTCATTTTGTGTGTATTTCCTATGTTTGTTAAATTTTCAACACTTTCATATCTTATCTTGGCCTATCCTACCCCATACAAATCCCTTGCACTAGCCCTCCAACACAACACTCTCATCTGATCTCTTATGCATGATCATGTTTTGCATATTCATTCTATATTTTGTGCACTTGTATTTTATGCACCTATCTGGGTTCACATATGCTTTATGTTTGATGAGTGCCATGTACCTAGAAACTCAGGTGTCTAGCTATAGGTTATTAGAAATCAACCTCATTTAACTTACCTAACTCATATCATGCTTAGAAGCATCAAATGAGCCCTTTTATGGGCCTCTTCTTGAATCTTTCATGTGAATATTTAGTGTGCCTTATGTCTAAATATGACACACTTCACATGCCCATAACTTAGGTGTTTAGCCTTAAGCACTTAGAGAACATCTATGCTCAACTCACCTAACTATAATTATGCATCCAAGTACCAAAACAAATTTATCGATGGCTTCAATGTATTGCTTCTTCACTTATCACATCAAAATTAAAAATTAACCCAAATATAATAAACTCATTTGGCTTGTGTCAAAATTTATTCTAGTCAACACAACACAACCAATTCATAACTAAGAAGTTAGTGTTTAATGGCAAAAACACTACCCTATTGTTGAAACAACTTCAATCAATTGTTGTTGAAATGCCTAGGGAGAATTTTACCTAATAATATGTGTAGTTTACATGAACTAGTCTCTAATATGTTGTGGATGACATATGGACCCATCCACCTTATCTATATCTTGCCTATGTGCTTGATATACTTAGATCTATAGAGTAAAACTAATGTACCTTCTACTAGTACCTTATGCTTTATATGCTTATCATGCCAAATTTTCTACTGTACCTTTTCTATCTATTCACTCTACCTTATTTGGGCACACACCTCATCTAAGTGCTCCAAATCCTTCAATATTGCATTCAATGATTCTTGGTCATCTAATTGACTAATTTATGTAATGTACAATGATTGCCTCAAGAAATCCATCAGCATATTCATATCAATGATAAACATTAGTTGAAATGGTGTAGCCTTGTTTAGGCATTTGTAGGTTATTGAATATGCCCATAACACTAAAAACATTTGATCATACCAATATTTGTGACTAACATCACATATATTTTTGAGGCACATCCCTAGGGTCCTTTTGAATACCTCAATTATGACATTCACTTGGTGATGATAAGGCATTGTCTTATGGTGTACCACCATGTATTCTATTATCAAGATCTACATAGTTTCATTAGTGAAGTGTGTGCCCTTATGACTTGTCAAGATGAGTGAGAACCCATAAAAAATTATGATATTCTCCCATATGAACCTTGTGGCTATGATGGTTGTGAATTTTTTAGTTTTTATGTCCTTGATCCACTTACTGAAATAGTTAGTGGTTATTAAAATGTATCTCATGCCTATACATCATATTATGGGATTAATTAGTCTAACAAAGTCAATGGCTAATTTCTTGAATGGTTCTTCGGAAAGAATGGGGATAAAGGCATCTCATCCCTATGGTTGGGCTGCCATATGCATTGGAATAAGTCACATGCCTTGGTGAAATCTTTCACATCTTGAAACAAAATTGGGCACCATAAGCCTAATTGTAATACCTTACATGTTATTACATCTCTTTTGTAGTGGTCTCCTACTACCCCCTCATGCACCTCATGTAATATGGACTCCCTTTTGTGTTCTAAGACACATCAACATAGGACTTCATCTCAACCTAATTTATATAATTCCCCATTAATGAGATGAAAATGAGTGGAATGAATAACAATATATTTATTTTCTTTATTGGACATTATTTGGGGCACAAATCTAGATTTTAAGAAAGCAACTATATCCACTAAGTCCTTAAGGGTATGTTAGATTAAGTAAAATTATGTATCTAGCATATCATCCTCAATAAGCACTAATTTATCACTAGAGTCTATATGGGATAAATGGTCTGGGCCCAAATTATATTTTCTAAGCTTGATGATAATTGAGAACTAGAATTATTGGAACAAAATGATCCATATGCAAATGTACCCATGGAGAATGAACTTATTCACAAGGTATTTAAGTTCCATGTGGTATATAAAGAATATTAATGGGGTCACCAATAAGTATTGTCTAAACTTTTACAGGGTGTAGACTATGGTGAGTGCCTCATACTCAGTTGTGGTATAGTTCTGCTCTACCTTCATTAAATTTCTACTAGCAAAGAAGATGGGGTAATCTATTTTATCTTTACCAGGATGCACTAGGATTTCACCAATCATAGAACCAAATGCATCAACACGGATATGAAATGGGGTGATCCAGTCATGAAATTATAAAATAGGTGAACTAACAAACTTGAGCTTCAAAGTCTTAAAGTCATCTTCTTGTGCTTTACCCCAATAGAACGGGCCATCCTTGCATAAGAGATCTTCTAGCATCATTTTAATCTTTATATATCTCTTTATAAGTTTTATCTAATACCCATAATGGCAAAGAAAGGTTTGAACATCTTTTTGTGTGGAAGGAGTCTGGAGTTGAATGATTATAACAATATTTGTGAGATCGATGAGTAGACCATATTTATAGACAATGTGCTTGAGTAGGATTACAAATGGTGTCATGAAGATGCAATTATTTAGGTTTAAGGATATATAAAGATACATATGCCTCTAAAACATTAGGTGTAGGTTATCAAAATGGTCCTTCATGAGGCCATACACTGTCTAGTCATTTAGGTAAGCCTAGAGGAACTTGTGAATGAAGTATTTAAACATGTTAATCACTAATATAGAGAATATAGTTGAGAAATTCTTGACTCCAAAAGGCATCATGTTATAATCAAAATAACCCCATTATATTTCAAACATTATTTTTGGCTTATCCTCCTCCTCAATCTGGACTTGATGGTATCTAAGGAACCCATTAGTGAAGGTATAGATTTCATAGCCTACAATACCATCCAAGACTTCATCTATGAATAGAGTCAAGAAGGGGTCTATGATGTAAGAGGTGTTCAAAATTTTATAATTAATGAAAATGTGAATGCACCAATCCTTGTTGATGCTAATTACCATCAACCTCATCTACTTAGACTCTTGCATAGGGTAAATGACCCCTATGGCTAGAATTATATCGATCTCTATCTTAACCTTGGCATAGAGGTTGGGATTCATACTATAGAGGTACTTCTTGACTAGTATTGTGACATAAATTATATTTATGATCATTTTCATGAGGGATGGGTGGGTTCCATTCATATCTTGATAATTCTTAGGGAATTTTTTTAGAAATTCCTTCAAGAGATCTATAATGCATGTTAATTCTGTGTTATACTAATAAGCACCTAGAGTAGCCATATTTATCTCTCCTTCTATGCTAATGTCTACCTTAATGGCCTTTAATGGTACATGGTAGGGTTCATTATTTGCTTGTTGTGAGTCTTTGACTTTTTGATTTCCCTTAATTATCTCTATTCAAATATGGGCAGGGTCTTCTTTTCTAGGAGTGCTATCATCTATTCAACATACAAGCTTCCTTTTGCTTATTAGGGATTTCTAGTAGCACTCCTAATTTTCATCATTTTCTTCATTTGAGTCACTATTGAGCATTTGGTCCTCATAAAATGTTAAGATCACCATCCCTTTCTCCCTAAACATGTCTTATAGGTATTCCTCAATAATTGTGGTATCCTTGAACACTACCCTTTGAATCACTTATAGTGGCTCAATCAACCCTAAGTTATATGAGGAAAAGGAGGTGTGCACAAAATTATCCTTAAGGGAATCCCAATTGGTTGTTACATAGTGAATTTAATTAACCACATACCATGCTTTCATCCATGTCTTAAGAGTTATATAGAAGGAATGTACCCATAATTCCTTTGGGGTAGTTGTGAAGTAGTCATTCCATGTCTCTTTTCATAGGCACCCATGCACCATGGGATCAAAGTCACTAAAATATGTTGATATATCTAAGTCCTTGTTACTTCTCCTAAATTTAGCATAAATAACTACCTTCACATACTACCTACCAATGAGTGATAGTGATTTTCAATGTATACACTAGTGCACCCATTATGTTTATTTCTTTGGGGATACATGATTCTAGATTATGGACATACTTTTCTACTAGGTTGATTCCTTGAAATTTTGTGAGAGCTGTAAGCTTACCTTTTCTCAAGTAAAGTACCTTATTTCATTTCTTCTCATCACAAGGGATCCATCATTTTAGATTATGATCAGTCTAGACGTAGCCAATCCTCACAGGATTTGGTGCCTTTACATGCACAAAGTGGTATCTTTAACTAGTTGCCTTATAAGCCTCTTTAACCCATCAAATTCAAGAAACATTGGTGGTTTCTAAGGATGACTCCCCATCTTCCTAAGAGATAAATCCTTAATTAATGGGGTTGATATTTTTGACACCTTACATCATGATGTTATATATATGGTTGATCTCATCCTCAAGATCAATGTTCTCCACATAATGGGATCCTTGGTCATTTGAGAGGGGAATCACTACCCTTTCTTTACCATTCTCAAAGGTCACATATCAATTTTTGAAGCAAATATCAACATTGTTTACATATCACCATGGCCTTCTTAGAAGCACTAGATAGTTATCTTTTTCAAACAACTTGATTACCTTAAAGTTAGCATGGAATTTGATGCCCATAATAACTATAATGGTACCCTTAAAAAAATTGATCAATTACTCTTGGGTCTTATTGGTCATAAAGAGTAAATTGGGGGGAAGGCCTTAGGGTTGGCCTACCCATCATTTCTCATTCATTATTGGTTAGGATATTGACCTTTTAACCTATGTTAATGAGGACCTCATAAATGGCCCATCCATCGATGGTGGCTTTCACCAGGAGTTATTAGTTTAAATTTATAATTTAGGTATGCCTAAACTCTCAATCCTTTTTCATGCATGACACAAAAAATTAAATTGATTATTTCCCTATATATTTTAAAATAAAATTCTTTAATAGGGGAAACATCCCTTTTATTTGTAGGAGGTGCAAGATATTTATTATTTATTTTAATTCAACCTCATGACCATCTTGCTACTTGAGATAGGTGATACCATGCACCTTTAGATCTCATGCCAGTTGGAGCTCTCCTTGTAGGTTTTGGATCATGATCATAGCCTATTTTAACATTTCTTTTTGGCACATAGGGTCTAGATAAGGCATAAATTTAGGTTTAAGATACATTATATGCTTAGTGTAACTCAGCTTCCCATATTCTAGGTGCAACTCTAGTACTATAAAAACTAGAAATTGATTGGTGAGTCTACTTCAAGTAGTCACCTACACTTTGATTGGCTCTATGTGGATTGGTTATGCCTTTGGATTTCATTTCTCTACCTTAGGCTCATGCCTAATCATCTTCATGACCTTGTTTATATTAGGCCTAGGTTGGGTCAAATTTTTATACATTTCAAGACATTCCTCAACCTTATTTTCTCCTTTAAAATACCCACATATTGGATGAATAGGGTATTCATACTGATAGCTCTTGATCAAACCAAAATGTAATGTGATCATAGTGGGATATTTTATCCACTACATCCACCCCCCACCCTTGGGAACCTCTTTACATCCCATAGCCTATGTTCCTATAGACATATCCCTCATTTATTTGGGCTCCCTACCCTCCTATTACTACCATTTTTTCTATTTACCTCTCCCCATGTTCTTATGTATCTCATCAATTATGTGACAATAAACCATGGTATGAGTATAGGCATTACATAACTGGTAATAGGTAGTTATGATAACCAAATTGGTATGTTATAATAAAGGGAAGTTTTAAACATCATGTACCTCATGATAAACTTCATAGTTGAGAAGCAATGTATGCATATTATTTTGAGGGAAGTTATTCTTGTTATGACATTCTATCTTGTTGTCGATGCACCATAACCCACTTTAAACATTTTATGATAAACTAACAGTCAATTTTTTTAGTTACGAGGCCATAGATGCAATCTATACCTCCATAAAAGGGCCAATTATTATGTTGACACTTTCAATTACCTTAGTTTTGATCATGGCTTCAAGTGCTTCTTGAGGGTCTATGAATGTTTTCATGGAAAACACACTTCTAAATGGTACTAGCAATCCCCCAATGAACCATTATGCATGCTAGAAGGGGTGAGTATCATAAGATAACTTAGAAATAAGAGTATTAAATATATCATTGTATAATCACATGTTATCTAATAATACCTAGTTAAAGTCTTTGAGTAGGATGATGCTCTACTGATCAAACTCAAGTATATCAAATTATTTCAAGAAGGCTTCCTTTAGGGTGGTATAATCAACCATAGCCTACTTAGGATCAAACTTCCTAAATGAAGTATGGGTATGATCAAGAAAAGTTATCATAAATTGGGTTATTAGGTTATACCCTAAGTGTGCCATTTTATTTCACACTTAAGCACATTCTCTATGACATTTTTTATGCCTTAATACTTGAGAAAATGTATGGCCATTTTGTAATAAATATAGGGTAATGAATATTTGGTATCTGAGGCACTTATCCTCCTAGTACTTTTCTTAGAAGTGGTCCTCTAACACCTCCTACCACTAGGTCAAGTGTCAGTCTCATCATTACCATTAGTGTCATAAAGATGCTAACACCATAGTACCGACTAGTGGTGTTGGCCCATTTCCTCCAAGTTGTTTCCCAGGATACATAGCTAACATTGGCTAGATTGGAATTCTTGTACTCATGTTTTTTCTGGTTAAACTAGTACCCCAAGGTTTAAAGGTATCCTCACTTAACTCTTTATAAGGAACAACTTTTTCAATCATAAAATTATGGTTTAATTTTATAAAATGGTCAAAGTATAGGTTGATAATGGGGTCAGTTATCAATATTTTATCTTCCTATGAGAGATCTAGTGCATGAGCTCATACCATAGGTCTAAAAGGGGTAGGTGCATCCAATGCATCTCGAATGGTCAAATTATTTAGGGACCTTGTGTATTCTTCACCTATAAACTATGGATCTTATTTTATGGCTTCAAGGTTTGCCTCTTATGGGAACTAATACCATTCAATATATCATTCCCCATTCCCTTCCCACTCACCACAAGTCCCCTCAGCACTTCCACATTCTAGATCTTCCATCATCTTGGGCCTCTTCTTGTTATAAGCCTATATCTTGAGCTCTTAAGTGTCAAATTGCTTGTCACCTTTCATTGTGCCTTACATACACATCCCCTTATTCCCTATTATGTTGATCATATATGAGAGGATTTTAGCCTTTCATTCATGGTTTCAAATCTATAATCCACCATCAACTTCTTGAGTTTGGTTCCAAACTCTCTCACAATTTTACCTCTAGGTTTGCATAAGAATTGATATTTTTCTTATTTAGGGTAGGAGTATGTCAATACTACAAATTCAATCACATATTAATTCAATACCCCTTGTCACCATTTATCTACAACTCTAGTCCAAGTGGTGTCTAAGTTTTCAAGCCTTTCTAGGTATTTTTTATCCACTCAAGGCACTATCCATATCTTTGACTTTTGTGTGTTGCATAAGTAGACAACCATCGATACACTTGCTCTGGTAGTTCATAAAAGAAAACCTTATACATGACATAATATATGTGGGTTTAGACCCACTTGTTTGGTTTTTGTCCTATACAATTTAGATGCCTCAGCACAAAGTTGTCTTCCACTCATTCTAGCCAGTGCTCAATGTTCTTGAGGGAGAGTCAAAGAATCATTATAGTACACCATTGTAGCAACAAAATTCAACACTTCCTAGTACTGAAACCAAAATGTTGTAGAAAAGTAGGGGTCTTAAATCATAGGCCTTGCCAGGTGCTTATCTAGCTATCCAAGTTAGATCTAGACTAGTTACAACATGGTATAATCCTTGACTAACCCTATAACACTCAACATTTACCACTTGACTATGCTATCATCACTGCATATAAGGCATAAGACTTATAGACTCACCCAAATTATAGTGGAGAAAGGACTAGGGCTTGTGTTGGGCTCATTATGTCATGACATAGCTCTATCCTTTAGGGACTTTGGTTAGTGCAATGGTGGTGGGACATTTATGGGAATAAGCTATTTGAGGAAGGATTTAACTATCTATTAGGCACAAGCCTATGTAATGCAATTTTAGAGATTTATGGGTGAAAGCCTTTGGTTTCCTTAACTTAACACCATTCAAGCACTTAGAGGGTTCAAAGGGGTACTTAAATGGGAGACTTAGGCTTGGGTGTGTGATTTGGTGTAGGTATAATTGTGAGGTGTAGACTATTTCCTATAGTTGGAGAATAATTTATATAGGGTGTTGATGTCATCATGAGCTATAGGAATGCCATAAATGGAATAGGTCAAAAACTCTTTGGAACTTATCATTCATAATATAAAGTTAAACCTTAAAATTATTGTAAACCTTGTGCAAAACCATTCATCATTAAATAGATTTCAAATACATAGTATATATATATATATATATATATATATCAATATAACTAAGTAAATGCTCATATTAAAGATAATAAATGCCCAAAGGCTCACATAAAAGCTTAGACATTACAATGGGGAGCCTAGATGGCATCCCAAACTAAACTCTAAGATCTAATGAAAAACCTATCATTTGGAATCAATCCTACAGGGCTTCATTATTCTAATCTCCTCTCCTTGCTAACTAGATTCAGCTTGGCTTTATAGTGTTTTAGGGCATATTAGTGCCATGGTGAATGGAGCATACCAATTGTTGAGATAGCACTACATATAATCATTTCATTGGCTCCACTACCCTACTTCCATTAATATATGATTATTCTATGTGCCTACTTCCTGATGATGATTGAATTAGAAGTGAGTTAGTTATATACCTACCAATGAGTGCCACAAAATGAAAAAACAATAATCATACCAAGTGATTGCCTTGTTCTCAAGTGTTTTTTGTGTTGGCATGGATCCTATACTTAGAAATATTTAGGGCCCAACATCCACATAGACAACCACTATTAACTGATGATTTATTATGTATTTATATACATATTACTATTTGTAACTCCTCGCTTGAATCCTTGGTCTAATAGGTACTTGTCTAATTTGGTGTACCAAGTTCTAAGAGCTTAATTTAGATCAAAAATATTCTTTTTAAATATACATACATAGTCCTTGTTACCTGATAATGAAAAACCCTCATGTTTCTCTATGTATACCTCATCTTCCAAGTTCCCATTCAGAAAAGCTAATTTAACATCCATCTAATACACCTTGAACCCTTTGAATCTTGCATATGATAGAAACAATATAATAGCCTCCAATATTTATATTAGAGCAAAGGTCTCCTCAAATTCTACCCCTTCTACTTATGCATACCCCTTACATACCAATCTAGCCTCGTTCCTAGTGAATTCTCCATTTTCATTCAACTTGTTCATAAACACCCATTTTGTGCCAATGAAATTCTTGTTTTTAGGCCTAGGAACTAGTTCCCAAGTCTCTTTATTTTCTATTTGGTCTAAATATTCATTCATATAACCTATACAAAACTTGTCTTTAATTTATTCTACAACATTATTAGGTTTCATATTAGATAATAAAGTAAAATTATCTTGATTTAGGTTACTTACTAGATTTTTCCTTGCTTGAATACCTACATCCTTATATCCAATGATTTTTGATTCAAGATGGTCTCTTTGAATCTATCTTAAAAGACCTTTTAAATATTGTCTTTCCTCAACTTCTTCTTATTCCTCATCTATCTCTATTTTTTCTTCTTCATTTTTTAAGTCCAAATTTTCTAATGCATTCTTTGATTGAGAATGTGACTTCTTAAAATTAGTCTCATCAATTTTCACATTAGTGTTTTCCACTATCTTCTACAACCTCTTATTATAACATCTATAGGTTGAGCTTACTAATGAGTATCCCAAGAATATTTATTCATAAAATCTTGAATCAAAGTGTTCCACATTAGCAGTTCTACCTTCCTATAGTTCATAGGGGGTTTTATTTCCATTAATCCTTATCTATCCTCTATTCAAAATGTAGACTACAGTGCTCACTACCTCTCTATAGTATCCATCAGATAATATTTATTCATTTATCATAGTCCATGCCATTTTTTGAAATATTCTATTATTTCTTTCCACTACCCCATTCTATTGAGGTGTCTTAGCTACTAAAAATTGTCTCCTTATCCCATGAACCTCATAGAAGTCATAAAATTAATTAGACCAAAACTCTCCTCCTCTATCAAATCTTAGACATTTTATATTTTCATTATTTTCATTCTCAACTAGAGCCTTGAATGCCTTGAATTATTCAAGATATTATAAATTTTATTTCAAAAATGCTACCCATTTCATTCTTATGTAGTCATCTATGAATAACATGAAATAGATATCTCCTTGAATGATTTGGATTCTTGTAGGTCCACAATGTTCAGTGTGTATTAACTCTAAAGGCATTTTAGTAGAATAATCCTTAGACTTTAACCTCCTTATATTTTGCTTATTATTGACCACTTTTTAGTCCTAGGCTTAGAAAGGGGAAAACCTAATGCCCTAAATCTTGATCCATATTTAGTACTATGGTTGTCATTCATCTTATGACTTATGAGCATTGTTTGAATAGTTCACTATTTTGTCATGTCATACCTTTTCTTTATCACCCTTCATTCCTTTTTTCCAACTTAAATCAAGTAGTATCATGATGATCAAACATTCTTAGATGGTCCTTGATCACTTTGATTGGTCTCCAACATGTAAAAAATTCCATGGTGAAGGTGAATTAAGGAGGCAATTTGATAGAGGCTCATAAATACATTGGTTCTATTTGATAACATGAGGTATTTTCACTTTCAATATTTTATCTAACATCATGGAAGGTGTCTTATTGTTCATTTGAGGTTTCTGATAGGTCATAAATGTATTTTATATGTATTAACATAATAATTCAATTGATATCCCCTTTTAATGTCATAGATGAGTGAAAAGTCAATACTTTTGGTCATAATGAGACCTAATAAGGCCTTAATAGACCACTAAGTCACCCCAAATTCCTCTAATGGACATCATAAACCTCATAAAGCCACCACTAGATGATTTCATACCTCATTAAATCCATTATTATGATGGTCAATCCCTAATTCCTCCCAAATGGGCCCCACACATGCCAAATAGTGACTTTTCAACTCCTTGAATTCATATAATCAAGTAAAAAGAGACATATGACTCCTATTTTCCCTCCACAACACCTACTAATGATGTTTTAGGTCTGAAATAAGAAGAATTATAGATAAAATGGTAAGTTGTAGAGGTTTATTAAGTTGTAAAGATCTATATAGTATGGACCAACTTAGGTGGAGTTATTATATAATAGAGGGAGGTTAGGAATGTCAAATGTAGAAGAGATCAATGTTTTCTACTGCTAGGGAATTTCAAAACTATCCCATCTCTTTATCAAGCTCATTGGTAGACTCAGAGAACTCCTCAGGTTTATGCATGTACAATACATATGAGATAAAATGGGGCCTCAAACTCATAACCATATAAACTAAAATTAGGTAGGTTCCACCCATGGTAATTTATCTATGGATTAGTCTTATGAACCTTATAAACATTCCTTAATAAGTTAAGGAGTTTATATGCCTTTTTCATCTGCATAGACTAAGTTGGGTTGAATAGTTTTTAGGGTTTCTTTCCTTGTCTACTCAAAAAAATCATGGATGTTGTTTATTTGGGTCTTTAAGTATCCTTATATAGAATAATTATCACTTTATTCACATGTGTTAGCTCATATGGCTAGCATACCTTCATGACTAGTTATTGTGTGTGATTTGAAGATAAGTTTGTGTAGTGGATAGAGGTTTGATGTATTCATCAAAATTTACTAACTAGGTTGAAGAGTTTTCATAAGTATTTCAATGTTTCTAATGCCTTATTTCTTAGGTTTAATGTATAATGTTATCTTTTCATCTTATAATATCCCAAGGATTAAGAAAATGTGTATATTTGAATACCATTATATGACAAAGACTATGTGTAATTCAATTGCATCTATAGAGGTTAAAATGTAAATAAAAAACATATAAAGATGAGTTATATTAATGATGGGTCATCCTCATGCCCTTGAGAATAAGTTTTTGAAACCCTATGGTGGCCTCACAAGCATAGAAACCATCTCCCTTGTCTACAAACCCACACAGTCCCTTTTAGCAAAGTTTAAGTTCTTTTACAAAATCTAATGTTTTTATGAGTTTCTAAGGTTTCAATTTAGGGCTATGTATACTTCATTTCTACCTCCAAAGTTCCATGTTTGCTTAGGTATGTGTATAAAGTTTTGTAAGGTTAATTTGGTTTGTCTTAGAAAGGTTCTTATTCTCTATTTCACACCATTTTCATATCCTTTCCTTTTCACAATGTTTTCACTACCATTTATTCTATGTTAACCCAACTTTCACACATCACACTCCATGTCTCTCCATTTCCACCCTCCAATTAACCACCTTTCACTCTAAGTCTAGATCATGTTAATGGAACCCAATAACCCCTTATAACCATAAGAATTAATGAATCCATAGGATGTTAAACCCATATGATCATATAATGAACTAAGGAGACAAATGTACACCTACAACTAGCCCTTTTAGGCCTATTATAGCAGGGTCTCCCAAAAAGGCACAGTGTATATCATTTAAATACATGGAGATTGATGTGAACATGATAAGATATTAATTTTAAAAGATAACTAGAGATATGAAGGTGTCAGCAGGGTTTGAATGGCTATTGACCACTTTTATCTCATGCAAGCATGATACTCAAACCCTGTAAATAACAAGCATGTATGATTGTAGACTTACAATGGATTTAATGCATGTGAAGATCCATACCTTACTTGTGGTAATAAGGTAATGTTTAATCACAATAAATTTAAAGGTTCATCTACTAAAAAGGGTAACATTTTGTGGTTATCACATCTGAGAAGGTATATTAACATCTAAATAGGCTTGAAATGCCATAAGCATATGCAAACATGAGTCCTAAGCTTGAGAAGGTTAAGGTATACAAGGAAAGGGATGTTTACAAGTCATAATTTGAGAATGAAACTAAACCCAAGAATAATATAGGCACCTCCATGATCATAAATACCCCAAGAGGAAATGTTGAAGGCCATATTCAAAGTGTTCATGTTTAAGCACATAGTTAGTAGTTAGTTTACTACTAGTCTAAGCCAAAATGGTGGTTTAAGGCCTTGATAGGCATAGAAAATACTTTAAAATTTGTATGAATGATCATCATGACCCATTCAAGGCACTCATATATTCACTTGGGTTAGATAAATAATGGGTATACCCACTATTTTTCCTTAGACCAATCCTTGTCTATCATAGTTGTTTAGTGAGTTGAAAAGTGCATCAATGTCATGAAGGGTTTGTATATAGTATAGGATCCACAAGATATTTTTTTCAATGAATAATTATGTTTAAGGGTTCCTAAAACTCCTCCAAATTTTTAACACTCAAATAAACAATAAAGTGCCTTAGTGATATATTGATACAGTCAAGCACACAAGCCTGCTCACATACCCTAGTGTCATCTTAAGATACCTCCAAGCCCTTGAAACAAGTTACATTTTTAGGTTTGGGTGAATTAGTATTTTTAAGACTTTATAAAAAGGTTTCAAGTTCTAAGAGGTGAGAGAGTTAATCAAGGTGTCTTCAAACCCTGCTCAAGCCAGTCATCCTATGCATAGTCAATCTGAAAACCATTTTCAAATGCTCATCCACTCCACCACATCCATGCTCAGGGCCAAATATCCTAAATAATGTTAAGTATTCATATGAACAAATATCCATGAAATATTGGTTATCATTTTGGAGCTAACCTTTATGAATGAACCTTAGGAAGATAACCACTCAAAATTGCCTACAAAAAACCCTAATGTCATCTTCCAACATTCATATATCTACACATACTTTACATGGGAGCCCAAACCATTCATGGAAGATGAGGAGATTAGTGACCTATACATTCATGGAAATTTTTTCTCATTTTTATGTTCATACTATATGAACCATTGTTAAGATGGTGGATCTCTCAAACCTTGTACAAACCCCATAAGTTACCTGATGGTGGATTTTGGACTTAAAACCCATATATATGAGATAATTTGACCATGAAATGACCTTTAAGGTCTCCTAAGGTCCTCTGAGCATCACAATGGACCACTAGTTAGCACATGTAGGGGTCAAACTATACAAAATGGGCCTAAAAATTCTAGTTTGAGCCCAAAAGCAAAGAGATTGGAGTTGTTTATGTGAATAATGAAGTTGGGGAGGAATAATGAGTCCTAAAACATCTGATCAAACCTTCAAATAGTCATCAAAGTGACATCCATGACTGGTTCAACAAATAGAAAGGTAAAAGTATTGGGATTAATTTATATGCATCCAAAGGGATTCAAATGATGAAATCAAGCTAATGATGTTACTTCCTAAGATCTCTAAGGTAATTTTAAGGTTATATATGATTAAATATTGGCTCATAGGCTTATTATTGAGGGAAAGTTTCATGATTTAATTTAACAAAAAGATCAATCCACAACCTCCACTATGACTATGCCATCAAAAGGTGAAGCAGAGGATAATTTGAAAAGTATGAATTTTTATAAACTAAATTTTGAAGGCCATCATAGGGTTTCAAATCCATTTATATAATTTAAATCCATGGATAAACCATTATATTAGACCATTCTACCTATAGACACACAAAATTCTCTTAAAAGGTATGTTATTATTACAAGGACCATATTCAAATGCTCATCACTAATTTTATGATATGCATGGGGATTAAAATGTTTTGGAGAAGGTGGGGAGGTCCATTGGATTATATTTGGTGTAATTGGTTTAGATATCCAAGCTATGATCTCAATGAAACGTCCCTAAGACCCACAAATACTCCTAAACCTCCATTATACCCTAATAGTGACTCAGCTTGAGAGGTTTAATTAAAAATGCATTAAAATTCTTAGGAATTACTTATCTAACACTTGGATCATGTTTCCATATTATAGGGGCTCTTAGCCATGGATCTTGATGGTATGTAAACTATACAGTCATTTCTTGAAAATGAATTTTCATACAGTTTTAGGAATAAAATGTGTTATAGAGCCTAACTAGAAGTTCTAAATTATGGAAAGGGTAAAATAAATACTTATTCTACTCATTCAATGCCAATTTTATCTATGAAACCAATTTAATGTGTCTCTATTGGCTCTTCCTAAACTATTAGTATGTCAAGAAGTTCAAGTGGCCTAGTCATGTAGGACTACTGAGTTTATAGATGAAGAATACTTGAGAGATATAAATTCTAATACATAATGGACTAACCTAATAATTATCTAAGTATTTTCAAATGAATTGGGATCCTTTTTCATCTATTTGATCAGTCAAACAATGAATATGAGTAGAAAGTTAAAGGATAAACAAAATAGGTCTACTTATCTTGCAAGTAGAAGAGTCTAGTAGGCAACGAATGGCATGGTAGAATTGATGGACCATATTCAATCATGGGTAAATATAATATAGGTGATAATATCCAAAAATTAAGTCAATTTTGATAGGTTAGAGGTAATTTCAATGACCATTCTACATGCACATTGAAGGGAGGTTTCCCAATACCTCTTGGAGGCTTATACACACTCCATTTATGTTGTGAAAATTCCATTAGAGGGATTATTAAGATATTTTAGTCATGTTTAAGGTATGAAAATATTATAATTTTAGATTTAAAACCTCCATACCTGATCTCAATGCCAAAGTAAACTCATTAAAGGTATGTCAATGCTTGAGGATGAGGAATGGGCATGTTGTAACTCCCATACAACACATTGGCATCATTTATGGCCTATCCCACACCTAGATTATATTGGAAGAATAACAAATAAAATGTGGGAGTTAAATCATTTTTTTTTTTACTTAATCCTATACATGATTCATTAACCATTCAAACTAACATAGAGATATAGTAATGCATAAAAAAGTAATTTAATAAGCATGAAGCAAGATATCAACACATGAACACCATAGGTTATGTTAGAAAACCTTATGGGGGATAAAACATAATAAAAACTACTTTTAATACTATATTATAGTCAATATATCAAGTTTAATTTAGCACCAACCTAATAAGAAACACCAAGCCATATAATTTATCTAGCACCAACTAGACTTTAGCAAGTACCCTCTTGAAAAGAGGATACAACCCCTTAGGTAACCAAGTACCAACTCAAAAACCTCTAGAATAAGCACCCACTCAACTAAGTAATTTGATTCCACCTTGGTCTTGTTGTCTTCTACAACTAATGATGTCTAACTTGTAATCTTTCACACACAAATCTGCCTCTCACATAAGATTCAACTACCCTTCTTCACTCAACTAGCCCTCATAATCTAAAATATGGATCAACACATCATGATATCAAACCTTATTATTACTTGAAAACATTCAACATATTAGTAACACATCATTGATCATGTTTATAATCTCTTTAAGCTCCATAGGTCATTACTCAATGCCCTTCTTCTATTCATGTCTTCAATCTTAAGTTCTCTTAGACATGCCTCTCACACTTTACCTTTATTAATAAAAACTTAGATATAAACATGATTGTAGACCCTCTGATGATTTTTGTATACAATTAAAAATGTATCATTTCTATAAATTAATCTTGGATTGGATGGGATAGGGCACACCTACACTTCCAAATAGAGCATACAATTTTTAAGCAGGAGCATGACCAATGTGAGGATTCACTAGACCTGATTAGGGGATCACTTCTCACAACACACCATGTGAGATAGGTTTACAAAGCCTATAGTCTAACATAATCACATAAAATCCAAAAAATATTCCTATGATTTAATATTTCACTAATCTAATTACAAGAAAAGTAAATCTATTCTAGTGCACACCAAAGCTTGTGGTACAACGTGGGGGTTAGAAACAAAACAAATAAATAACCAAACTAAAAATTTATAGAAAACATATACTCATATCAATGTATAAATAATTCTAATACATGGAATAGAAGAATACATATACTCTATCTTGCTACTCTTATAAAGGAAGACTAAAGTTAGGAATACTTACCTTTGAAGATGAACCCATCAAGCCTCAATCTCCCCCTTGGCCAAGGTGCTTTGAAAGAGATTATCATAGTATGTAAGAATAACTAAGATAAATCAGCTTTAGGCTACACAACCTATCAAAAATCCAAAATACTTGTCCACAAGATGAGATCAGATCTGCAAATAAAATATTGGACCCTAAAGATTTATTCCCCAAGTAGATAGGTCAATAGGTAGATGTTCATTCACACTTCTTTGCTTAATTATTTTCTCTTATCAAATGGTAGTAAATGACCTTTTATATATAGTGGTAACTTTCCCTAAAAAACTTTAGGAACATCAAATATTCTAGGTTGACTTGGTCAACCAAAAACATTTTCAAGCTTGACTCTCTAGGTATATGCTAGGTTTACCAAGAGGCCAACCAACCAAAAGAGATCAAAGGTCCCTAAACTGTACTAGGTTAACTTGGTCGACCTACCACAATTGACAAGTTCAAATTATGCTAAAGTAATAAATGAAGGATAAAATATAGTAGATGATGGGAATATATAGAAATAAGAATAATAATCTTGGGTTTAATGGTTTTAGGAGGCTAGAGTGTGGATGGAAATTAGCAAAAGGAATGACAAACTTATGAAGTACAGATGGTCAGTCCACCCCTTTTTCAATACACCCCTTAAGGCATGAACTTAGAGATATTGAGACTCAATGTGTTCCTACAAGATATAGAGTGTCATTAATCAATAAAATTTAAAAATGTTATGTTTATATAGGAGGCAATTGGAGATAGTAGAGATTGATGTCATCCTTGATAAGCTAGTAGAGAAGCTAGAAGAGGGATGGATGATAAAGATATTTCTTAGGCATAGGTTGAGATAGATGCGATCCATGATAGAAGGATTTGAGATAAAGAGGTAGCCTATGGAAGAGGTACTAGGAGGCCATGCAGATGGGGAGACTATGCTATGTGGTCACATAGATGGTGAGACTATAGTGGTCGAGACACATATAGGAAAGAAAAGATGGTTAAATTATTTCTTTAAGTTTTTATTTAGAAGTAAATAAAGATAGATATTTTGAGATATAACAGTGATCTAATATCCATCTAGTGTGATTTTGTAGATGTAACTAAGGATACAAAGGAGAGATGGGGGCCCTAGAGAGGGGATCACTCCATGATGTATTGGATGAGACTCTATAGCTATATGACCCTACTACATTAGAGGACCCTAACATACCATTTTCCCCAGATCAAGTGAGTTGGTTTAGACTAGATGGGGAGGTAGCGAGATAAATACAAGCACATAGAGAGAGAGAGAGAAGATGTAGCCACTGATAGGGATAGGTGTAGGAGAGATGTAAGTATGGAAAAACTTGGCTAAAGAGAGATAAACATCTAGCCATAGTGACATAGATGATAAAGATCCAGACATAACTGATACAGTCACAGGTGTAGGTAGCGTATGTATAGGGATAGGTAAAGGGACTAAGATCCTGAATGGCCTCTTTATAATGTACTATTTAGAGGATTTAGATTGAGGCCTTAGTAGGCATCATGGATAGGCCTTGAGATAGATAGGATAGATCCTAGACATAGAGCTAGAGCATTGTATATGGTTTTATTTGTTGTATCAAATTCACGATATATATATATATATATATATATATATGGATCATTTTGGCATATTTATATTAATTGTGTATGTCATCATTATGGTTTATTATGGTTGTGTCTATGGATCTTTTAGATATATTTTTTATAGCACATGTATTTTAGCTTTTTTGTATATGCTATAGGAAATATATGAGATGTGGTTTCTTTTCTAGAATTATGTAGGACACATGCATGGTTAAAAAGAAATAGGAAAAAAGGACTTAGAAAAATATAATCATTCAAGAAAATGTTTTACACACTATTTCAAGATATAAAATGTGTAATAACAAGAAATAACTAAGTATAAAGAACCAAGAAATGATAAAACAAGATGGTAAAAAGGGATTTGTTTTTAAACTAAAGTGAAAGATTATTTCACCAGATTAAAACAAGTAAAATCATTTTAATTTGCATTAGGAAGTATGACAAAAATGTAATAAAATGGAAGGCATGTAAAAGGGCATAAATGGAATAAAAACAAATCAATTAAGCAAATCAATTATACTAAATCATGCTAGGAAGTATAAAATAAAAATAAAATTGGAAAAAGATTGGTCTTAAATTTATCACACTAATTTAAGATGGGAAGTATGAAAAATTCAATAAATGGTTATATTCTTACATGCACTCTAAAAATAAGAAGATAAAAAGATAAAAGAGAAATGAATTAAGCATAAAACATAATAAATCAATCTAGGAAGCATGTCAGTAATGTGTAACTTCATAATCAATCAAATCTTATCTCATATTTGACACATGTAATTTTGGATTATGACTTGGGTATTGCAATTTTTTTATAGGAATGTTAGGTCCTATCCATGGTCTTATAAATCAACTCATAAAGATAACACCATTGGGGTGGAATAAATAGGAAAAATTAGTAATCAAGGATGTGGGTAATAGGAAGGAAAAATATGGTAATTTGTGAGGATGGTTGGGTCCTATCCACAATCTTATAATGCAACTCACAAATGAAATCCCAAGGGGAGTGATAAGTAGACACAAAAATATTTATCAAGAGGAAATATGAGGGATATAAGGAATGTAAAAATAAAAATTTAGGCATCTTACAAGAAGACCTTAGGAGATAGGAGGTATACTAAAGACATGAGAAGACACTAAGTGATGAGTGGTTGTCTATGTACAAAGGAAACCTATTCGCTATAGACACAATGCTTTGTAGGCAAATAAGCATGCTACTAATATCAACTCATGAAGGTATATTGGTAAAATAAAAATAAAATGGACCTATCTTCCCATGATGTGTTCTTCATTCTTTAGGACCCCTTATAGAGTCATTGGTTTACTATGAAGATTGCGTACTTTCATGAAAAAGTAGGTATCACTAAAAGATTTTTTTCTCCTCTTATAATCTACTAGCCTACCACACCCCAAAGGACCTCAGCTCTATTATGAGGCTAAATATAGAGTTTGAGATTTGACAAGAAGAAAGAGATGTGTTTTGAATCACATCTTTTAGTGTGCTTGGACATTTAAGAATAATTTTGCCTTTTGTATCATTTCCTTTTGTAAAAAGATTTAGCTTTTAACTTTTTATGGATTTTTAAGATTCTTCTTCCATATGGACTTAGAATGACCAATCATGAGAGATGTAGCGATACACATGAATGAGCTATAGGCTAAGGATAAAATAGTCTAAGTAACCAAGTATAAATATTGACTAGGATACTTAGGCTTGACAATGAACTAGCATGTGATCTCAAGTCTCAATCATGTATATGCTTAGTTTGAAAAAAAAGGAAGAAGGGAAAAAGGAGATCCAAAAAGTGGACCAGTGTAAGGAGGTAGTAATGAGTAGGATTTTTTACTAATTGATCACATGTAAAATGGAGACAATGACCAAAGGGAGCAGGGTTTATATAACCAAGTCACAATGATAATTAACCATGAAAAATTGAGATAAGAAAGCACACAATCATGAAGAGGAAAGAAAAGAGTTTTGAGAAAAAATCAAGCAAGAGAGAGAAATCAATGATAAATAAATGCAATCATATGTGAAATATAAATGATAAAATAAGCAAGATATAGTACAACAAGTAAGATCACCATATATGATAAGGAAAAATTTGACACAATGTCAAATGATATAATAGATAGATAAATATAAGATCGGAGCACACATCCAACCCAAATTAAAATGTGAAATCACCATGCATATGCTCATAAATATTGATAAATCTATCCACACACATTATCCAAGACATCTAGCCACAGTGACATAGATGATAAAGATCCAGACATAACTGATACAGTCATAGGTGTAGGTAGCGTATGTATAGGGATAGGTAAAGGGACTAAGATCCTAAATGGCCTCTTTATAATGTACTATTTAGAGGATTTAGATTGAGGCCTTAGTAGGCATCATGGATAGGCCTTGAGATAGATAGGATAGATCCCAGGCATAGAGCTAGAGCATTGTATATGGTTTTATTTATTGTATCAAATTCATGATATATATATATATATATATATATATATATATATATATGGATCATTTTGGCATATTTATATTAATTGTGTATGTCATCATTATGGTTTATTATGGTTGTGTCTATGGATCTTTTAGATATATTTTTTATAGCACATGTATTTTAGCTTTTTTGTATATGCTATAGGAAATATATGAGATGTGGTTTCTTTTCTAGAATTATGTAGGACACATGCATGGTTAAAAAGAAATAGGAAAAAAGGACTTAGAAAAATATAATCATTCAAGAAAATGTTTTACACACTATTTCAAGCTATAAAATGTGTAATAATAAGAAATAACTAAGTATAAAGAACCAAGAAATGATAAAACATGATGGTAAAAAGGGATTTGTTTTTAAACTAAAGTGAAAGATTATTTCACCAAATTAAAACAAGTAAAATCATTTTAATTTGCATTAGGAAGTATGACAAAAATGTAATAAAATGGAAGGCATGTAAAAGGGCATAAATGGGATAAAAACAAATCAATTAAGCAAATCAATTATACTAAATCATGCTAGGAAGTATAAAATAAAAATAAAATTGTAAAAAGATTGGTCTTAAATTTATCACACTAATTTAAGCTGGGAAGTATGAAAAATTCAATAAATGGTTATATTATTACATGCAATCTAAAAATTAGAAGATAAAAAGATAAAAGAGAAATGAATTAAGCATAAAACATAATAAATCAATCTAGGAAGCATGTCAGTAATGTGTAACTTCATAATCAATCAAATCTTATCTCATATTTGACACATGTAATTTTGGATTATGACTTGGGTATTGGAATTTTTTTATAGGAATGTCAGGTCTTATCCATGGTCTTATAAATCAACTCATAAAGATAACACCATTGGGGTGGAATAAATAGGAAAAATCAGTAATCAAGGATGTGGGTAATAGGAAGGAAAATATGGTAATTTGTGAGGATGGTTAGGTCCTATCCACAATCTTATAATGCAACTCACAAATGAAATCCCAAGGGGAGTGATAAGTAGACACAAAAATATTTATCAAGAGGAAATATGAGGGATATAAGGAATGTAAAAATAAAAATTTAGGCATCTTACAAGAAGACCTTAGGAGATAGGAGGTATACTAAAGACATGAGAAGACACTAAGTGATGAGTGGTTGTCTATGTACAAAGGAAACCTATTCGCTATAGACACAATGATTTGTAGGCAAATAAGCATGCTACTAATATCAACTCATGAAGGTATATTGGTAAAATAAAAATAAAATGGACCTATCTTCCCATGATGTGTTCTTCATTCTTTAGGACCCCTTATAGAGTCATTGGTTTACTATGAAGATTGCGTACTTTCATGAAAAAGTAGGTATCACTAAAAGATTTTTTTCTCCTCTTATAATCTACTAGCCTACCACACCCCAAAGGACCTCAGCTCTATTATGAGGCTAAATATAGATTTAGAGCTTTGACAAGAAGAAAGAGATGTGTTTTGAATCACATCTTTTAGTGTGCTTGGACATTTAAGAATAATTTTTCCTTTTGTATCATTTCCTTTTGTAAAAAGATTTAGCTTTTAACTTTTTATGGATTTTTAAGATTCTTCTTCCATATGGACTTAGAACGACCAATCATGAGAGATGTAGTGATACACATGAATGAGATATAGGCTAAGGATAAAATAGTCTAAGTAACCAAGTATAAATATTGACTAGGATACTTAGGCTTGACAATGAACTAGCATGTGATCTCAAGTCTCAATCATGTATATGCTTAGTTTGAAAAAAAGGAAGAAGGGGAAAAGGAGATCCAAAAAGTGGACCAGTGTAAGGAGGTAGTAATGAGTAGGATTTTTTACTAACTAATCACATGTAAAATGGAGACAATGACCAAAGGGAGCAGGGTTTATATAACCAAGTCACAATGATAATTAACCATGAAAAATTGAGATAAGAAAGCACACAATCATGAAGAGGAAAGAAAAGAGTTTTGAGAAAAAATCAAGCAAGAGAGAGAAATCAATGATAAATAAATGCAATCATATGTGAAATATAAATGATAAAATAAGTAAGATATAGTACAACAAGTAAGATCACCATATATGATAAGGAAAAATTTGACACAATGTCAAATGATATAATAGATAGATAAATATAAGATCGGAGCACACATCCAACCCAAATTAAAATGTGAAATCACCATGCACATGCTCATAAATACTGATAAATCTATCCACACACATTATCCAAGACATCAGATAAATATCTATGAAGATAAAGACAAATTGTTGTTAATGTTTAATCAATCTTCAACAAATACTAGGAAAATACTTCTCTTCTAATATCCTCCATAGAATAAGTAGGAAAGCTCAAAGGATTGTGTTGAGGAGGGAAATTAGGAAAGGTATGGTTAGGAGAATTCATGGAAGTAGGTTTTATTAGGGATGGAGGAATAATTAGTGGCAAAGGGTCCATTAGTTAGGGAAGGTCCACAAGTGAAGGAATCATGGGTGGAGGCATAAAAAATGGTGAAGGGACCACAAGAGGCATTGGAACCACTTAGAGGTGGATCCATGGGAGAAGAAGGAGGATATTTATTGAGAGAAGGACCTATGAAAAGAGTGATAGAAGGCTTGGGAATGGTTATAAAATGATCCTTAAGATGTTTTTGAAGGATGTGGCAATGATTAGTATGATGGGTGACACATAGATACCATAAACAATATACCCCACCATATTTAGTTAGATATTCAAGAAGTACCTTCAAGGGAGGTATGGATTTATCTATTGATAGGGAAGAAGGATGTAAGATGTCAATATATTATTGTAACTTGTGAAAATGGGTGGAAGAATGATTATATATCCCATGGAAGCAATTTATGAGTGGTTTTAGTAGAAGCACTCACAGAAAGAGGTGTAATAGGAGTGGAGGAAACTAAAGAACACTTTTCATCCCATTTGGTGGATAGAGGATCCATCGTAGGCAAAGGAAGCAAACCATCAATAAGGGAGGATGATGATGAGGAAGGAATTGAACTAGGCTAAAAAAAGGGAGCAATAGAATCAAAAATAGGAGTAGGCTCAACAATAGTATGAGTCAAAACATGCTCGACTATAGTGGGCTCTACTAAGGGAAGAGCATGATCTACATAAGGTCTAAGGAGAGTGTTACTAACCTCAAGGGTAAACCATTTATGAGGGTTAAGGTACCTATAAAAATGGTATAACCTGATCAAAGCATAATCCATGAGCATAGTCCTACATGGCTCCTTAGAAATTAGAGGTGTCGGCACCATCTCTACCCTGTGATAAAGGGGAAAAGTAAAAAAGAAAGAATTATAAATGAAGGAAAATGATGAGATTCATGAAAAGACTCAAGTAAAGAAGAATGATTACAAATAATTTTGGCATCATGGGATTGTTTAAAACTACCTAATAATGGATCATCTAAGGAATAACCATTATTATAGTCTAGGTTGTGAAGGTCAATAATACAAATAGGGATGAACTTATCATTTGATGAAGTATGGTGAATAGAATGCCTATTATTGGTCAAGACTATGGGAATATCATCGCATGGAGGCTTGTGAGAGAGAGGTTGAAAAGAATCAAGAAGATATGAGATGAGATGAGGTGAGAAACTGTAAGTTTTGATATTTAGGTTAATCTCATTGGGCTCATCATCATAAAAATATAGGAGGTTAAGAGGAATTTTATTTATGAGCTTAGGATGCCCACTATAACCTCATGTTAAAGTAATAAAAAAGTTAAGATTTCAAGACTCATGGAGTGAAATTCTTGGAAAAAGGCTCAAGAGTAATATTATTGAAGACACCATGATCTTGGACTTGTTTAAAATTCAAAGGGTTAGTGTCACATTAAATCCTAAAAATGGCTCCATTATGAGGGAATTTAATGCATTGGCAAGTATAAGAAGCAAATACTCTCATATAATGAGTCCATGGCCTACTATTCAAGATGCCATAAGAAAGGGTAAAGTTAAATATCATCACCTTCACATGAATAGTGATAGGTGGGATAGTAATGGGAAGCCACATGCAACCTAGAGGAGGCATTTGACTTCTATCATATCCTTGGTAGCTGTTGCATGTAGAATTGAGATGGAATTATAAATACCCAAGAGTATTAATGAAATTGAGAGATGAACCATATGTGTTATAACCCTTATCAATCAAGGCATGATTAACTTGGATATCACCTATTTGGACACTGATAAATAATGGAGGATCATCAACATGAAGTATAATATTATCAAGGATCATAGAGGATATGATAAATTTTAAAGAAAGAGAAGTGTCTATAGTTTTATCAACATTGATAGACATCTCTTCACATTGTTATAATATATTATCCTTAGATCTAGATAAAGCTACCTCTTGTCCTACTATGGGAGGATGAGGGACATTCATATCAAATAAGATTTACATAATATGCTTTTTATGATGTGGAGAAGTCCTCATAAGCTCAAGGAATGGAATTTGGGATGGGAGATTAGTGAGCTCCACTATGGGATCCCACTCATCATAACCCATAAGAATGTTTCTAGATATAGGTGCATAATGGTTGAGAAGGTTTTCAAAAGGAAGAACTGAAGTGCATTAAAATAAATATTGATAATAATGAGAAGGTTTAAGGTTTTAAATCATGTTGAGATGATGAAGTAGCTGGTTCAAGTTGATTTAGAGAAATGGTAGAGTAAGTACTAGTAGAATCTTGATTATAATTAGTATTGGAAGATGATGGGAGAATGGTATAAATATAATGGGAATTTGTAGTCATATAAAATGAAAAATTTGGTTACTTTAGTATGGATAAAGACATCTAATCCATAGGTCCTCATACTTGCTTGCACAATCCTTTTAGGCTTTTCTTTCACTGATTCTTAGTCATCCACAACCTTCCAAACTTAAATCTTACAAACCTAGATAACTCTTTTAAGACCAAATCTATCCCCCTAGGTCTAATTCCCTCTAGAAAATAGTTCCCAAGTTGGATAGGAGTGCTAAAACCTAGGGTGTCTTATTTTTGGCACTGTCATCCAAGTGTACTTTTGGTCCTAATAGTCATATTTTCCTGAATCCTTATCCTAATTCATGTTGGCTTAACATGAAATCATATAAACCATGATCATTAGTTTCCCTATAAAATGCCATTTAAAGTATATTTATAAGGGTTGGAACTCATTCACAAAAGAGAAGCAAGAATACAAGAAAGTGCATTCAAGCCCACCAATGTTCATGCTCCACCACATTGGACTACTGATCCACTTTCACCTATTGTTGATAATGAAGTTATCCTCAAAAAATATTTGATTTTACAAAATTTTAGAGAAAGACTCAAGGAATAGCCCCAAGATCATACTCTTATCTTGTAATCTATCATGGAAATTAAAAAGGTTAATTAAGTTGAGTCTTCTCAAACCACATAACAACTAGTTGAAAATGACACTATGAGGGAAACTATGTCTCAACAACCCTGTATAGCAGCCCAACCTTCTTCTATGACACCAGTTACAACTAGAAAAACCCTATTTCCTAATGTGTTATCCCTTGTGTAAGAGATAATATCTCTTCAATTGAAGGTGCAACATCTTGAGTAAGGTATCTCTAGACCTACATAGGCATTCGATTCTTTTAATTTACTACATACACCATTGGCACATCACATTGCTTTTACACCCTTACCATAAGGTTTTTTTCAACCCAAGATTACTCTTTCTGATTTAAAGGGTGATCTAAATACACACTTGAGATATTTTCACCTAGCATGCTTGTATTATGTACCCAATGACTAGCTACTTACCAATCTATTTCCATAGAGCCTAAAGGATTATGATTTATAATGGTTCTATAGTCTACTAAATTAGTTGGTTTATACATTTAATCCTTTATTTGACATGTTTTTATCACACTTCAACATTAACATTTGTGATAAGGTTTCATATGCTCAAATTGATCAATAGAAACAATGACCAAATGAGCATCTCAAGGACTATGTTCTTCAGTATAAGACCATCTTGGCTAAGATGACTAGTCCAATGGTAGATCAAGAGTTATAGAACCTCTTCAAATAGATTCTTTTACCAGCACTTCATGAATTAATTATGTTTAAGTGATTATCTTCCTTCACTTAATTATCTCATACACTAAAGGAAAGAGAAGTGAAACTCATTTCAATGGGAAAAACTCAAGTATACAAGCATTCCAAACACAACTAGTAAGAGTAATAGAAAAGTCCCATACAAGGTCAAGTTCAGTGATACAAAAGGGAAGAATCAACCTAAAATAAATATAGCTTCATAGCCTCCTTAGTGTATAGTTTTATTAACAACCCCTTGACATACTTTCTCACATCTTCTAGTTCCTCTAACTAGGGTTTTACAATATCTTTTGGATTGTAATATCATATCTCTCCCTCCTATTTAGGAAGTTGATCTATCCAAACCTCTTCTTAACAGATATAATTAGTAGGCATTTTTTAATTATCATAGGGCACTAGGCCACACTACAGTTAGATGCATTAGTTTGAGACATAAGATATAAGACTTGATACATGATAACCTACTTGATCTTAGCACTTCTATTGAGCCTCCATAGGCAAAACCAACACAAGATAAAAATTTTAAACTCTACTTAGATACATTTCCATAGCATTAAAAATAGTATATAGGGGACACATTAGGGTTTCACCATGCATATCATTCACATCCACCACCAGTTACATACCAATCACCTTCAATTAATTCACATCCTTTGAGTGGTATGATCAGTGTGTATGAGTCCAAAGTTCTAGCTATACCTTCAATATCCTTCTCAAATTAGGAGATTATGGAGGATAATTCAAATTATAATGCACTCTTTATTAGAACACATATTCATAATCAACCCATTCATAGTGTTCTTATCGATAATGATTCTAGTGTTAACATGTGTACCATTACATTATTATAGAAGATGGGCTATTTAAAATAGGATGTCACCTCGACAGTTATAGTTATTAGCAAATTTAGTGGTCACATAAAGAGTTCATTAGGTGAGATTATACTTCCTTTATAGATTGGTCCAACACATGTGACCACATATTTCACTATAGTTCCTAGTGTAGGAGTTTTTGATATGTTACTTGGCTGCCCATGGATTCAAAAAAATTGAGCAATACCATCTACAATTCATAGATGCATGAAATTCATTCATGCTAATTAGTTTATTATAGTTGGATTTTTATATGAGTTACCACTACCCACTTCAGAGCCATCTACTTTGTAGTCACCAGTTCTAGCTTCTCCATAATTTTTATTTTCCCCTCCCATAATAGTTCTTCTTTTGGTATAGATTCAAACACAATTGACAAATCTATCACCCATATAGAAGGTTCATACACTTCCATAGATTTGGGATTCTAGACAGCTTCTAGCTATAATTTTTACACCTATAGTAGTTTCATTAAGATATCATGGGTCTACACATAATGCACATTTTAAGAGACATTATCCTACTTATATATGGGTCCCTAAGATCCCTAAAACTACATCCACTTCTCAAAGTTACAATATAACCCCATAGTTAATTTCTACTTCAGATATTTTAGAGCATCTATAACATATACAACTTCTAGAGCCATAGTCTCAGCATTTCCATCATGTTTCACAATCATGCACAATATTTCTTATTGATACAAAACAACATGATATGGAGTCTCCCATGAGACTCATTAGTTATTATCATCTCTTCTCAACCTTACTTGTATATAATTTTTCATAAGTACTTGTATATATCTTTTTTTCAATTACTTGTACATACTTTTTATGCTTGATTATACATAGCTCAAATTTCAAAATACAAAAATAATATAACATTTCAAAAATGTCAAAACACTATGAACATTTCAATTGTATGCATCATCCATGATTTACATTTCTACTACTATGTTAAGACTTACATTTGATGTTTTATGATATTGTATGTTGATGTATCTACATTACCATGCTTCACTTGTTCATATTTAATTATGTGTAGTGATATCTATCTCTTTGATTGCTTCACCTTACCCATTGAAGAGGCATCCTACATCTAAATTCGAGACACACTTTGATATACATACCCATTGGGGGCATCTTTTACATGACTACACCATCCAGGTTATGTCATTTCTACACTACACACTCCAAGTTATCATGTTGATGTACATTATTTACTAAATTACATAGATTACTATATCAAAATTTCACTAGTGTATAACACTTTTATATCTCTTAACATATACCTATTCTTGTAATAAACATGTCTTGCATACTTTCACTCTTGATTTGATTAGTTAGATGTGACCATATCTTTCTAGTTATTACATGTTTTCTCTTCTTGCTTAGCATAGCTTGTTCGATTGAATTTCTAGTTCATGCTTATTCTTGTGTGTGCCTTACGACATTTACCAATGTCCTTTAATTCTATTCATGTGTGTGTACCTTTGAACATTTGCCAATGTCCCTTGCTTTTACTCTTTTATGTGTTTGTGTCCCTCATACTAATCTTGCTTGTTTTTATTATATGTGTATGTGGCATTTGAACATGCCTTGTATGGTTGATTTCTAGTTTGAGTGACATGTGCCCATGTCTCTTGTTTGATTATCCCCTTGGACACTCTTCTTTGCTTCTTTCTCCATGTGCTTATTTTCTTGATTGATTTTTCAATTGTTGCAATACCATGATCCATATCGTACATTTTCCTTGCCTTTTTGGATGCCATGATAGACATCATGATCCATACCTTCTTGCTAATAACTATCACTTTCAATTCTAGTTCAGTATATTACACATGTTATTACATTGTTATATATATCTTGTCATACCCATATTGATCTAACAATCTCTCAATACAAATATTGTTATATATCAAGATATCTTATTGATTATCATTGCTATATCATGTATATTTGTAGCTTAACACACTTGTAGGGATTCTTCCTCTAAAGGAACTCATTACAAGTTCAATCATTCCTAACATCAAAAGAGGGGAAAATAAATAGGGGTTTTTTCATTGATATCAAATCTCTTAGCATTCAAAATAGCAACATTTAGATCACCCAATTTAGAATCTAGAGGTCAACCCAGTCAAAATAGAACAAAAAAAATAGTGACAATTCTAGATCAACAACTAGTTTTAGCATAGGATAACAGTAGAAATGGATAGCAATGCCAAACACAAGGGTGTCCTCATTTTTTGACTCTTGTTCAAGAAAAAAAACACCTAGGTTTTCTATTAATAGGCAAAAAGTTTAGCTCAGCTATAGTTTTTGCACATCCAGATCAATTAGAATTGTTGATTTTAATATAATTTTCTTATAGAATCTAGATATAGGGGGTATCATGTGTGGTATAATGGATCTCACTTTTAATTTTAAATTAGGTAGTTGACGTAACTTCTAGATTAGAATCCATATTTTAGACACCAATTATTAGGGGCAATGTGCATGGCATATTGATCTTATTTTGTTTTTGAGTTCAATTTATTATCTAGGCATTCTTAATTGTTGTGTACCTTACTCCATCTATAAGTGGTTGACATATTTTCAAGTTAAACTTTCATACAAGTTTCAGTTCTTGATTACCTAAGTTATTCAATTGGCTTTCACATAATCCTAGTGCATCAATTTCATAGTGGATTTCATATAGGCCTAATCTCCATCTTTTAGAATGGGCAAGAGTGCCCTAGTTTCTAGTATGCATTCAACTATCTACACCACATTTTCAAATTTTTAGAACATCCATGCGCTTCATGATACATCTCATATGAAATCTATTCTATACCAGTATCACTTCATAGCTTCACATCATTAGACAATGATGGATCCAAAGGCCAACTTTTATATTCTTGAGCCACCTATTCAGAAGGATTGAACACATAGTCCATACATCAATTATCACATTCATGATCATCTAGCTTCACTTAGTAGGTGACGATGGATCCAAAGGCCTAGCCTTTATATTCTTGAGCCACTTTTTATGGAATTGAGCACTCAGATCTATTTGTGATATAAATTTTAGTACAACATCATCTAACATAATCCATTATTAGTTAACCTTACTCAGGATCATAATAGGTTTTGTATTGGTTCATGTACTTAATGAGCTGTATTCATTCCTTTCTCTTCCTTTTTATTTTACTTAGTTTTTATATGTTTTTATTTTATATCACATATAATAATAATTGATCTACTCTTTATTTCATTTCATAGGTTCACACTTGTATAATGTGTTCTCTATGCACTATCCAGCATTACTCAGCATCACACAAGCTTCATGGGCTTCACCTTTGCAAGTAAGTTTAGGTGCACTTTCTATTTTTTCTTTTATCAAAGTATTTCACTTTACTATATCAATAAAATAAAGAGGTGGGGTTAAATGTATTCATATAAAATGTAAAATTTGGTTCCTTGAGTATGGATAAAGATATCTAATCCATAGGTCCTCCTACTTTCTTGTAAAAACCTTTTGGGCTTTTCTTTCACTAATTCTCAGTCATCCAAAACCTTTCAAACTTAACCCTTACAGACCTAGTTAGATCTTTTAGGCCCATATTTATGCCCCTAAGTCTCATTATCTCTATAAAATAACACCTAACTTGGACAAGAGCACTAAAACTAAAGGTGTCTTATTTCTGGTGATATTATCCAAGTGTACTTGTGGTCCTAACGATCATGTTTTCCCAAATCCTTATCCTAATTCATGTCAGCATAACATAAATTCATTTAACCCACCATCATTAATTTCCCTATAAAATTCCATTCAAAGTCCATTTAGAAGGGTTGGTACTCATTTACAATAAATAAGCAAGAATACAAGCGAGTGCATTCAAGCACTTTTTCCTATTCTCTACATACAGCCTTCAAATATTATTCTAATTTTATTCAAACCCTTACATCAGCCCTTATCCATCTAAAATACACCTAGTTTTCCATCTAGTTATATTTTCATACATAATTACACCAAGCACTTTAACGGGAGAACTACATTAGCTTGATCCCTCCTCGTAGTATTGGTATGTAGGCATTGTGCCCACACATAGGGTGTGAAGTGTGTCAAAAATATCCTTTACACACTAACCCTTCTCTCTCTTCCCCATTTTATCATTCAAGTTTAAGCACAAAGTTCTCCTAGGGATTTTTAAGATTAAAACAAATTTATATCAAGATTCATAGACTTTTGGGCTTCGATATTTTACTGATAGAGTAATACAAACCTACCAAGTAGAACCCAAAAAACTTAGATCATCTAGACAAAAACACCAAAAAAGGACTATAATGCCAAACAACAGGGTGTCCCACTTTTGATTCTCCTATCCAATTTATAAATTAACTCCAAGATCTTGTCTAGGATAGTCTCCCAAGCCTACATAAAAATTTCTAGACCTTACAACATCTGTCTCAGTCAGTTTCTAGCTAAGTTTGATTTTATTTCTATTATTACTATTTTAGAAAAGGTAAAAATAAAATATATTTACACAAATAGTGGCCTAATTATTACACATTACTTACTAATTTAACCTACTTAGACCAATTTATATAATTAGTAATAAATCTCCATTATTCTAAAAAATAATAAATCAAAAGTGTTATCCAAGGGGGAATCTGAAATTAAATCATCAAAATTAATAAGGTTATATTGCCCCAACTCATTTAAATGAGTTGGATAATAATCTTGGATAATGTGATATGTTCAAGATGAAGGAGTGTAGATAGATTGAGAATCGATAAAAACAACCACCCTTCATATATTAGTCATGTTAACCACATTCTCCTAAAAAATTGTTTCAACAAGACTTTAAACATTATTGGTGGACATGGTAGCTTTATCTTGATTTCCTTAAATATGTTGATGATTAGGAAAAGGATCTTTATAAATAGCTAAATAAGCATTTTTTTTAATTTAAGGCTTGAGTTTTATCATGTGATTTATAGTATTTAAAATAAACTTAATAATCTTGTTAACACTTACAAATGATGGAATCATGATCAAAATTAGGACCAAGAAGAAAATCCATACCTAAATTATGAAGTTGTCTACAAGTCTCATGAGAATGACTGCAACTAGTGTGAAACTAATAAAACTTGTTAGGATCATACCAAGATTTCATAGGATAAGTAGGGTCAAGTTCTCATAGAATAAGCCTTGGTAAATGCTTAAATAATTTAGCTGAGGATAGAATTTTGTGAATGTTAATGTTATTTAGTGAAGAGAAATGAAGATTGGTATATTGTTGATAAGGGGGAGTTGGTTTCGATGAAGGGGTAGGAATGACAACTTGAACATTATGAATTGTGTAATAAGAATCTATAACACCATCATTGGTAATATTGTTATTTTTATTTTTAAGAGATGAAGAACCACAGAAGCTTGGGGTGGCTAAATTTGATGCATTAAGAAATCTTGATGTTTAGCTTGGTTAATATCCTCTTCCAAGGTATGTGGAGAGAGTGAAAAGTTGATATTATAATTTAGGAAAAAGGACATTGGTAAAGAGATGTAAAAGAGCATCATCATCCATTTTATGTTCACATTTATTTGACAAAGTTTTCCATATTTTAACAAAGGCTTGAGAAGTTTAATTTTTATTTTATTTGAAATTTATGAAATGGGCCAAAGTGATTTTGAGAAGATTGATAGTTTGGAATTATTGAACTAAAGCATTCACTAAATCATCCAAACTAGTAATGGAATTAGATCTAAGTTGATTGTACCAATCCAAGGCATCACCTATGAGGGTTTTGGCAAGGGTCTTGGTAGCAACAAAGGTGTTTAATTTTACCTAATCCTTATAAAAGTTTCCAAATGTCTTAAGATGAAGTGTGGGATTTGTTGATCCATTATAAGAAATTGTAGGTGTTATACCTCCTATGTCAATGTTAGTAATTTGAGTAGTAAGAGGTTCATTTTGAAGATGCTTAATTATTTTTTTTATTAAAAGAGGTTGAGTAATGAGATTGCCTTGATAATATCAAAGAGGAGGTGGGGGAACATTTTGGTTATGTGTACCCCAAGCCATTGGTTTCAAATGAGATTTAAGGTGGAGAAGATGGTTTTAAAATTATAATCATTTGATTTTTGTTATGAGCTTGAAATGTATTCATTCGATTGAGAGTTTGAAATAATAGTTGATGTGTTTGATTAGCATTGTTAAAAGCATTAGGGTTGGAATTAGTGTTAGTATTAGAGGCTTGGGTGCAACTATTGGTATTGATAAGAGCTTGAGATGAATTATGAGAGTGTGATTCACTATTGGAAAAAATTTCTTGAGTAGCAAAAGATGGACTAGTGATTTGTTGAGAGGAATAAGTACTACAAGCATGATTGCCTTGGGTAGAAAAATGAAGCACTAGTAGATGGATTAAGGATAATGGATATTAAGAGAGGCATGCTAGATGTAGAACTTTCCATGTTAGATGGGATACTATGCATGGAGGTGGTAAAAGTTAGAGAAGAAGAGGTCATGGTTCTATAAGGGTTCAAAATTGAAGGAAGAGGCTAAGAATAAAATAAAGTGGTACCCCCAAATCCATTTAAGAATGTCGGAGTAGGAGAATGAGGATCTTCAACTTGACCACTAATCATAAGATTGTCAATGATAGAAGGATACTTTCCTTGATGTTGAGGAAATTCAAAGATAAAGAAGAGAATTTCAAGATTATACTCTAACTCAGGTTGGTCCTTTAAGAAAAGAGGAGAATTATGCTACAAAGAGGTATTTAGAGGGGTCCCATAGTTCATTATGTGAGTGGAAATATGAATGTTACTATCATCCAAGAGAGGAGTCCTACTCTTTATATGGGAGACCCTATGTTGATTAGTAAAGTTCATCATGTCTATTGACTACAACTAAATGTCACTATAAATAAAAAAGTTCATGATGAAGGGAAATGAAGAAAGATTAGAAAAAAAAAGGAAGTGACTAAAATAGTACAAGGTCAACTAGGTTGACTTAGCACAGATATAGGGACTAAAAAATAGTACAAGATCAATTAGGTCGATCCAATATAGTGAATAGCGTCTAGAAAAAGAGGTAAATGGGGTTGCAAATATTACAAGGTCAATTGGATCAATCTTATATAGTGCATATAGGCTATACAGGGTCAATTGGGTTGACCTAGTATAGCAAACAAGGAAAATGAGAAGTTTGAAAACAAGTTATAAACTAAAACAAGACAATTTTTATGACTAATCTAGGAAATTAATAATTGAAAAGAAATAAACAATCAATTGGATCAATGTTGGCCAATCTAATTGAGGCACACAATAAAAAACATTACACTAATGCTGGCTAATACAAGTTTTTGCACACATAATTAAGAAAAGAGCAAGCAATCAACTTGAAAAGTAAATTGATAACTAATTGGTCAACCTAAGATGTTTTGTTAGATTATTAAGAATATGATTTTAAATGTGATGAGAAGTTGGCTGTAAGGAAATAGATAGCAATCTAAGGATGGTTTCAAGTAGTTTGGGCTAAAAGGGACTATAGTGACAATGATATAGGTTTATTATTGGGGCCTACCCCCTTACTTAACACACTATAATGATAAGGGTGTTGGGTAATTATCTATAATATAGCATTAACCACACTTTATACTTGACCAAAGTATTAAGTTGGCTTTTTGCTTGGCGATAAAATCTAAGCAGGTTGGCCTTGGGTAGAAAAATGTTAAAATGCTTGTTCAATTTTTGTGTTTTGACTATGTGTGCATAAAATAGAAATAGTGAAACTAAAAAATTAATTAAAACACCCTAATTATACTATGTGAAATATTATAAGTATGCATGCAATAAGAAAATCAAGGTGTGAACTAATAACAAGCATATAAAGATTAATTCCAACTTGAAACAAGGTATAGTGTTGACACTATACACATAAAATATATAACAAGGTCGATAAGGTTAAACCTATACTATGGAATCAAGGTATAAAAATGAATAGGGTTGGCTAGGGTTGATCCATTTATTTAGATATCACACAGAACATAAAATTGGGTTGATAGGGTCGATCCAATTGACTATGCAGGGGTAGTTTTAAGGAATACAAACTATGAAAAGAAAGACATAAAAGAAAGAGATAAAGAGATATAAAATAACCTTAGTGGATCAGAGATGATGAGAATGAATATTTCTAGTCAAGAACCTTGGTATATGCTTGAAAACTCTACTAGCTGGGTCAACTCAGTCAATCAATCTTTGTAAAATCCCATTTCTATGTGCCTAGATTGTATAGGGTTGACAGGGTCAACCTAGTAGCTAAATATAAATGTATAAAAGTGTATAAGGTCAAATAGGTCATCCTAGTAGTCTAAAATATAATTTTTGAAACATGTACTGGGTCATCTAAGTCGATCTAGTTACATGTTTCTAAAAACCTATGTATAGAGATCAGAACTAGGTCGATAGATTCATTCTAGTATGATAGATATATGATAAAAATAATGATAAAAAGAATGAAATAAAGTGAAATATATATTTTAAGGGTTAGTTTCACATTAGGTTCACCATAATATAATATTAAGGTAAAGCCAAAGTGAAACTAATGCTAATAAGAAAGGAAAAACTGGAAATGAGAAGATAATACAACCAGTGGTGGGATATGATTCACATTGGGTTCACCAGAATGTATGTAATCATAAATGCATCATGTTTATAAATTTATCCTATCTTAGATAATATAGAGCATACCTACACTTCTGATTTGTAATACTATTTTTAAGTGAGAGCATGACCAATATGGGGATCCGTTAGACCTGATTACAAGATCACTTGTCATAATACACCATGTGAGTGAGGGTTCAAAAACTTATAGTCTAACACAATCATGAAACAAACTTAAAAGATTCCTAAGTTTAATATTCACTCTATTCCAATAACAATAAAATAAATCTAATCTAGTGGACACCAAATCTTGTGGCATAAAGTGGGGGGTTAGAAACAAAACAAACAACTAAACTAGACATGCATAAAATATGTATACTCACATCAATGTATATAGAATCCTAATACATGGAAGAAAGAAACACAAATACATTATCTATCTAATCATATAGATGAGAAATAAAGTTAGGAATACTTACCTTGAATATGAACCCAGTGAGCCTCTATCTCTCCCTTGTCTAAGGTGCTTCACAAGAGATTGTTATGGTATGTAAAGATAACAAAGACAAATCAACTCTAGGATACATAATCTATCTATGCATCTAAAATACTTGTCCACAATAAAATATATGTATCTCTAAACAAAGTATGAAATTCCAATCTTTATTCCTCAAGTAGAGTGGTCAATAAGTAGATGTCCATTCACACTTATTATTCTTCACTTAGAGAGATTGAGACTCAATAGGTTCCTGCAATATACAAAGTGTCAGTAATCAATAAAAGTTTGAAAATATTATGTGTATACACCTAGTGATGAAGTTATTCTTAAAATACTTCATGCTTGAGAACCTCAACTTCCTTGGAAACATCATAAACTTGGAAATTTTAAAAATAAAACCCTTTGTTTTAATAGTTTCATTGGTAGCATTAATCCCAAAGCTAATCTAATCCCTACTTTACCTAATTCACCATATCACTTTTAATATTTCAATGCCATTCTTATTGAAGAAACCACTTGCATTAAATATGCTACTCCATCTTATCCTTGACCAATTACTATTTCTTGTAAACTCTCACCTACTAAACGTGATAATTTTAGCTTATTATTTGATAAGTATCATGAGATTTTTTCCTGGTCCTATGAGGACATGCTTGGTATTGACCCTAAAATTGTGGTGCATAATATCATTACTTATCCTAATGCTAAACTTGTGTATCAAAAGTAAATTAAATTTACACTTGAGGTTTCCAACTTATGTCATAATAAAATCAGCAAATTATTCGATTCTAAATTTATCAAACTAGTGGATTATTCCAAATGGGTTTTTAACATTGTTCCCATTTGAAAAAAGTCACTATGGTCATTCTCATTTGTATTGATTTCCTCAATCTTAACCTCAATTTTCCAAGGATAAATTTCTTTTACCTTTGATGGATGCCATCATCAATTCCACAGTTGGGTTTGAAATGTTATCTCTTATGAATGGATTCTTAGGATATAATTAGATTCATATTACCCCCAAGGACCAATATAAGAACACTTTCACCATAGAATGGGGCACCTATTGCTATGTCAAAATGCCTTTTAGCCTAGAAAATGTTAGAGACACTTATTAATGAGAAATGACTCACATCTGTTATGATCTTATCCACAAAATTGTTAAAACCTATGTGGATGATCTCATTGATAATCCAAAAGTTGTACAACTCATCTCTCATATTTTTTTATTATCTTTGATCACTTCCTTGAATACCAGGTTAGACTCAATCCTTAAAAAATGACTTTGGTGTCAAACTTAGAAAATTATTAGGATTCCTAGTCTCTCTCTATGGCATTGATATTAACCCCAAAAATATTAGTGTTATCATCAACATGCCCATTCCTTATTCTATTCCCTACATTCATACTTAGGAAAACTTGGGGAAATTAGATGATTCATCCCCAAAATGGCTTATCATATCCACTCCATTAATTCTCTTCTCAAGAAAGGTACCTCTCTAAAATGGATGGACCCTTTCCAAAAATCCTTTGATAACATGAAAGATTCGTTGCTTCACCCACCTACACATCATCCTCCTTCCAATGATCGACCCTTGATTTTATATACTTTTTCTACACCCATATCAATTGGGGTAATTCTTTCCCGACATGATGATATTAGAAGAGAGTATATTATCTACTATATTAGCTGAGGCCTCATCAATTATGAAACACATTATACCAAAATTTAATTTGATTGCCTCACCATCTATTTCACAGCGAAAAAGCTTTTCCATTACATGCTTTATCAGACTACTTATGTCATCATTCATTTTGACCCCCTTCATCACTTCTTCTCCAAATCCTTTCTTCCTTGAGATAGAATTAGAAAATGGATGGTATTTATTATGTAATTTTATCTTTGCATCATCACTCATAAATCTATCAAAATACAAGTCATAAATGATCAACTTATCACAACTCCTATACTAGCTACTTCTCCCCTTCAATATAGTCTTCCTAATGATAATATCCTCTATATTGAAGGTCTTAATCAAGTTATTTCTCTCAAATATTATTTTCATAACTTTACCATTGATCTTAAAACAAATAATATTGATCAATCTGCTATTTCTTCCAATAATACTAAACCTAAAGTAGTCATCGAGGATCTTCTTGAAATTAATGTCGACTTCCATGAGGATATTTGGACCCTTCACTTTGATGGTGCTAAATTCCTTCAAAGAGTTGGGTAAGGTTGAATTATCACAAGTAATTTTGGAAAAATTAATCCTATATCCTTTCATTTCACATTTGATATCACCAATAATATGGCTAAATATAAAGCTCTAATTTTAGACATTCAATATTTGTATGCAAAAAGTGATTCTCAGCTTATGTTTTGCCAAGTTAATGGTTATTATTAAGGCCAAAGAAAAAATGTCATTACTTATCATCAAATTATAACCACTCTCACTAAGTATTTTATCTCTTTCACTATTAAGCCTATTCCTAGAGATCAAAATTCTATTGCTTATTCTCTTTCCTCTTTAGCATCTCTTTCATACACACCAAGTTCTTTCCAATCCTACTTTTATTATACAAAAAATAAAATATCCATCTTTAACTCAACCACTAAATACACTTATCTATGACATTGAGGTTATTGCCATTCAACAAATCCCATTGTATAAATACATTATTCAATTCTTAGAGCACCAAACTTATCCTCCTAACTTAGATTCTCATAAAAAGACACACATTCATAAAAAAGATTTTAAGTATGTATTTCAACATAATATCATTTATTATCAAAATAATAAATGTACCTTACTCCATTATGTTATTTAATATGAGGTTCATCTTCTTCTTGAACAAGCATATGGGGTCATTTGTAATGGCTATTATAGTGGACATGCTATATCCCATATATGCCTACATATGGGTTACTTTTGGCCTACTCTTGAAAAGGATGCAATATAATTCACTAAAAAATGTACTCCTTATCAAATTCATGACGAACTAATTCATTCACCTCCAACCAAACTTCAAACTATCAAATCTCCTTGGTCATTTTCCATATGTGGATTCGATCTCATTAGAAAATTACTTCTCTCCTAGGATGGGCATGTCTTTATCATCATCTCTAACAAATATTTTCCAAAATGGGTTGAATCCATGCCCCTTGTTAATGTCATGGTCATACCATTTATAAATTTATTCTTAATCAAATTATTTTCAACTTTGGTGTTCTACATACCATCATTTTTTATAATGGTGGCAACTTAAAAAATAAACATGTTAAATAAATTTGTGCTAAATTCAAGATCAATCACAAATTTTCCACACCTTATCATCCATAATAAAATATTCAATTTAAGGCTCTTAATAAAATTTTCAACAAAATTATTCAAAAGATAATTCATGAAATGCACACAGATTGGCATCTTCATACTTACCCTATTCTTTGGGCCTATCAGAATAGCATATGTACTACCATTGGGGCAACACCTTTCTCTCTAGTCTATGGTTTTGAGTGAGTTATTCCATTAGAATTTGAGATTCCCTCTCTTCATATATCTCTTCTTGGTATCATTCCTGAAGAATAATTTTTTTAATCTCACCTTCATGCCCTTAATCTCTTTGATGAATGTCATCTTTCTGCTTTACAACATAACTACCAATACAAGGCTTGTATTTATAAATAACATAAAAAAATGTGTTAAAGTTCATAAATTTAATGTTTGTGATCTTGTCTTTAAATTAGACTACACCATGATAAAGAAGGTAAATATGCCCAAAAATGGTGGGGTCCCTATTTAGTTAAAAACATTCTTAGTCCAAGTACCTACCACCTTCAAACTAATGAAGGTCATGTTTTAAATATCTCACCAATACACAATTCCTCAAGAAGTAATTTTCCTAAACATTTCCTTCTTTTCATGATTCCTATCTACATCTATCTAACACTTTTTTTAAGTTACTTACATAGGTATCTCCCTCTAAAACAATTATCTCTTTTCACAAACCTTTAGTCCTTCCTATTTGGTCTTTTGGTTTCCCTTTTATCTCATGAGTTGCATTTTAAAACCATGGATAGGATCCGGTCTTACTCATTATGTATCATAGTTTCTTTATTTTTATACTTTTGACACACTTTTTACATCCCTTGGATTTCTCTTTTGTGAGTTACATTATAATACCATGGATAGGACCTCGCCTTCTTCATAAAATACCATCTTTTACTTACCTCATTTATTCTTTCAAATGATTTTTTGCACCCTCATGAATTTCTCTTTTAAGATTTGTAGTGTGAGATCATGGATAGGACCTAGAATTCCTCATAAAATGACCATCATATATCATTCCTTTTATAGAAAATGTGTTTTTGATCCTTTTTCTCAACTTTAGTTTTTTCTTATTTTGATAGATGGAATTTGCACAACAATCTATGCTAACATGTTTTCCTCCATTTGCCTTATTATATGATAAGGAATCACACTTTACTATCACTATATCTCTTTTCTCCCTTTTCACATTTTTTTTGTGATTTTAAGTAATTCAAATTGTTTCATGTGTCATTCCTCTTGATTTCCCTTCATTTCACTCCATATTGGATAAAACAAGGTTGAAGTCAAGATATCACTTTTATTTCACCTAGATTTACAAGACTCTTAGACCTCTATTTTATGAAGTTATCTATTAGAAATCAATTCCCATATATTCAAATGAAATTCAACTTTAGCACCCATGTTTGGTTTTCCAAATCTGTATAGAAGAGGAATATAAAAACCCATCAAGAAAGTTAAAATCCAAATCATTTGAAACAAAAATAAATGATATACAAAAGGTAACATATAAATATTAAAAGTCAATATCACACCAAAATATGTGATTACAAGCACATCTCATATCTCTAATTAAATCTCAAACTCCATAGTTGGCCTTACATAGAGCCAAGGTCCATTGGGGTGTAGTAGGCTATTAGATTAGAATAGGAGAATTCAACAAACTCTATGGTGATACCTAATTTCTCATGAAAGTACCCAATATTCATAGTAGACCGATGGTTCTATAAGGGGTCATGAGGAATGAAGAACATATTATGGGAAGGTAGGTCCATTTTACTATTCATGCATATATCTTTCATGTGATGATCTATATACTACATTTATTAACATAAAACTTGTGTGGATAAGAGTTAATAGTATTTAAGGTCGAAATTCCTCTTTTATTGACAAACCTAATTTGAGTTTCTTGACTTCGATAAAGAGTTCCTCTACCTTGGTTTTTACTTTATTCTCCCCTCCACCCATTTCATTCCCTACCTTGATAGACAAATTATGATTCCAGATCTATTTTCCCTTCTTCTTTATTTCCTTATTTTTCAGCTATTAAAAACATTATATCACTACTTTTTTTCAGTTCTATATATCCTTAAATGAAAATAACATGTTTGAGTAACTATGGATTACTTTATTTACACCATAAAATTATATTCCTAGACTTTTTTTGCTTTCCTTTTAACATTTTCCATTTTTTTGATATCCTATTATTATGATCCCCTGAGTCTGTACCTTTTTCCATTATTGAGTGAGGTTGGCTTTTTACTTCTCACTCATCAATATTGTTTTCCTTTTTATGCACCTTTTTCCATTGTTGAGTGAGATAAGGATTGTTATTACTCACTCATGAATGTTGATTTACCATTTTACTTTTATTTTTTCACTTGATGTCCATCCTTTTTGACATGTATCCTTTGTTTGAATTGGTGAATTTTCCTCTCTTACTCAAAGTTTACTTGTTCAAGTTTTTTGATCTTTAGTAGCCGTGGATTTTTAGTTACCCAATTTACTCTTATTTTTTACTTGGTCATTTGGTCTAACATAGCACTTGTCACCCCATCTTGACAAATTCCTAAGTACATCTCATCCTAATAGTGCTAGTTATCTTGGATTTCCTTCATTTATTTGAATTTTTGTTTTATTTGTGTATTTTTGGGTTTGTCAAAAGTAGTCTCTATACCCTACACAATCAAAACTAACAACATAGTAGACAATCATATAGTGATAAAGGTAATTCAAGGTATGCATACATTTGCTTTTTAGTTATTTACTTTTTTTCATTTACTTTTAGCTATTTTATGCTTTTAAATACTACAACTTTTTTAACATTAATGTCATGTGTTCTTATGTTCTTTCTCGAATTACCATCCCTTGTTGCACCTTAGTGACACGTGATGAGATTTGAATGGGGCATATGTATACACATAATATTTTCAACATTTATTAAATACTAATGCTTTACATCTTATAATAACCTATTGAGACTCGATCTCTTTATGTGCATGCCTTAAAGGGTGAACCAGGAAAGGGGTGGGTAGACCATTGGTGCTTCATAGGATTTTTATCCATTATTACCACATATTTCTAATCTAACCTACTCCTAAAAACCATTCTCTAAGTTATCAATCCTTGTTTTCATACTCCTCTAGTATTTTTACACTTTCCATCCTTCTTTTCCTCACCTTAAGTCCCTTTTTTTAGTTATCTGTGCTAGGTCGACTAGGTTGACCCTGTATAGTTTCATGACACTTTCACTTAGGAATTAGGTTAGCCTTTGGCTAGCCTAGCTCATGACCTAATGAATTATTGTCTAGAATTATATTGGGATGACTGGGTTGATGTTGTTAGCTAACATTTATAGAAGGGTTTAGGGTAAAATATGCCTATATATACAAGATCATTTCATTTTTTTTAAAATATGCAATCAATATTTATTATTCACTCATGATTTTTTATAATCTACTCTTCAACCATTCTACTTGAGGAGTCATAGCTTAGGTTTTATACTTAGAGAATCTAATATTTTGTATAATTTTTGGATCCTTTTACCTTTCTTAGTGATTCTTACAATCCAAAAAAACCTCTTGCAAATCCCATTTAGACAAGGGAGAGATTGAGTCTCAATGGGTTCATATTTAGGTAATTATTCTCTAACTTTACTCCTCTATTTAGTAAGTAGAAGTATCATAATTATTAGATTTTAATAATATTACTCTTGATATTCCATGTACTAGGGTATTACTCATACTTAGATTAATTTAGATTCTCTTATACATGTTTTGATTGTTTACTAACCCCTCATATTGTGCCACAAGCTTTGGTAAGCACTAGATTATATTTACTTTACTTGTTATTATAATAGAGGATTTGGAACCCTCCTTAACATAGCATATTGTGATAAATGATCCCATAATTGGGTTTATTATATCCCCATATTGGTCATGCTCCCACTTAACAAATGTATCCTAATTGGAAGTATAGGTATGCTTTATCTTTTTTGAGCCAAGACTGATTTATAGATATGTTGCATTTATGATTGCATATACAAAACATAATTCAAAGGTACTAAAGTATATGATAACAAGTGACATATTAATCCATAATATTAATACAACCATTTATGTGATTAAGTGATTTAATTATTTCATTTGCATTCACATGCAATAATTTAGATTTGAATAAGGCCATAACTATTGAAGGAAATAAATTTTACAAGTTAGATTGGGGAGAAGTGGTGTGGGCATCATTTTTATTCCATCTAGGCATTTATATCCCCAATATAGGTATCTTTAGTACCTTCTAAATGCCTTGTTCCACTCCTAACCAGGTTGGAAATCCTATGGTGGAGGATATCAAGATCACCCTTTCAAGGAAAATTTTGGATTTTACATTTTATCTCAATTATTTTGAAAAGATATCTTGAATTTTATCCATAGAGGGTTGGGGACCAAGATATGAGTAAAATATAACTAGTAAGTACATGATGACTCAATAGAAACCAAAATTAGAGCAATGATGTATTTTTATTTAGATATTTATTTAAGTGTATTAGATTACTTAAAAGAAGAAAATAGATGTTATACAATTCACAAGTTTTATTATAAATCATTGATCTTTAGAATTCAAGAAATGAACAAAGAAACAATAGTAGTTCACATAAGATTTTTGAGTAAAATTACAAACAAGTTGTTTGAGTGCCATCTTTGTTATCTTTACAATAGCCTTCCATTTCATTTCTTTGATTGACAAGGAGGACCCTAAGTCAAAAATAATTAAGCTAAATCCAATAAGGAAGAGAAATAGAAAACAATAAAAATCAAACTTAATCTAAAAATGGAAAAGAAATAAAAATAGAAATCAAAAGATAATTTATTTACAAGGACTTCCAAGCCATTCAAGCTTGGAAATAATGCTTGAGGAATTGTAAATTAATAGGTAATGGAACATCCTCACTAGTAATACACATTAGGTAGAATGCATTCTTACCTAGGATTTTAGATATTTAGTAGGAATCGAGGCATAGTGTATCAAATTTTCCATGTTATCCCTTTTGTTCATGATCTTTATCCCATAAGAGGACTAGATATAAGATCTATAAGGCCTTAACTTTTCCTCTTTTCTCAAACCATACATTGACTACCTCTTAATGTCTATTGAAGTATAGAAAATATACATCTCATTTTTATTATAACTGTATGAGTTTCAAGAGATGGGCTTCTATTATATCACTATTTTCTAGGTACACTTTATTGAATAACAAGGAAGGTATATTTAGATTGGTTGGGAAGATAAGATCTTAGATGTATACCATATGATAGGGGAGGTCCCTAAAGAAGACTTGAACCTAATTATATCTGATCATAAGGCAAATTTAATAATATTATGCCAATCCTTAAGTTTCTTCCTAAAATTTTCTTAATTACATTCAATAACTTCTTATTTGTTGATTCAACCATCCTATTACATTGTGGATTATGATTTTAATAAAATTTAATATTTTCATGATTATAATAATCCCATTCATATGAATTATAAGGAGGAGAATGTAGGGCCTTTATCACATACTAGTGTGATGGGCATACCAAACCTTGTATCAATGTGTTCCTCTAATAATTGAATGACTACATCTATGGTGAAATTTTAGAATGGTTAGGCTTCAGCCCAATGAGTGTAGTAATCCATCATTGTAAGGATGAACTTGTGTCTAGAAAAAAATTGGTGTTGATGGCTCCCAAAAAGTCCAATCCCCACTTAGAAAAGGGTTGGGCCTCAATGACCATCAATAGTGGCATAGCTAGGGTGTGTTCACAGGGTAAAACACTTGGTAGGTGCTGTAATTCCTCACATGTAGATACACATCCTTGAAAATATGTTTCCAATAGTAACCTACCTATAGTATCTGGTGAGTAGTAATACTTTTCTAAACCATGCCTAGTACCATATTTACCATAAAAATCATATGGGTACTATAGTTGCTTTAACCTTATTCAAACACATCACAACATGTCTTTAACATTATAAGGAGGGCCTAAAACATAATTTGAATTCATTAGTTGAAAGTTTGAGATATGGTATTTTAGGACCCTTTTATCCCACTAAGTTAAACTTTCTCCTAAGTTAGATAATAGAAGGACTAATACCCATTTGAAATCTATAGGGGATAACTTGGAGATCTTAGAACTCACTAACCATAAAATACCAAAGCAAAGAGCTAAGGGAAAGGAAGAGTTAAACCTATCTAGTTAGTTGGTAGTTTACTGACAACTATAATGACCTATTTTATTAACCCATTCATAATCCCTTGATCTTTTCCAATGGCCAACATGGCTTAGCTTGGGCAAGGAGATTATTTCATGTGGTTGTCCTATGCATGGCTTAAAATTTGCTCAATAATGTAAACAAGTTTTATCCCAAGTTAATAATAGGGGTGCCTAAATAATAAAAAACCACATTCAAGTATTTGAATATTCCTTGATTAGAATGCATGTCCAACATGAAGATATTACATATAGGTTATTTCCATACTCCTTAGGGGAAGTAGTGTATACTTATTATCTTTGATTACCCACTAGGTTTATTATTATTTGGGTTGGATTAAAAACCATATTTTTAAACCATTTTAGACTCCCCTTTGATTTTAATGTCTTATGTCATCATTTTTTAGCTACTAAGAGGGGGTAAATGAGCCTATGAGTATGTTTAACACTCGATTCCACAAGCTATACCAACATCTAAAGGACCCTTACTATAAAACCAAATTAAATACCATAAAAACCTACCTTAAGACTCTAGATTCAATGAATTTTATGTTCCTTAAGATAACCCCAATAGCTTTAGCATCATTATCTTTAGCCTATAACAAATCTATTAACATTGGACAATAGATAATGACACAAGTCTATGGAGTTATCCATTTGTCTTTATTGGGTCAAGTGAGTGTATACAACCAAATACCGATGATTAACCAATCCCTACAAAATCATACACTTATAATGAATCCTATCCCAAGAGCCCCATATATAAGCCCTAATCTAGTTTATAATTTTACTCTAATAAATTACATGCCTTATGGTCTACCTTATGTGTCTCCCAACCATGTAGTCCCTTAGTTTAACAACTAACAACTAATCCCTATGGCATACAATAACATTACTATTATGATAAACACTAGTTGGCATGTCACATCTAGTAGTTCTTAGCAAACACTAACATCCTAATTGAATCCCAATAATATGTTAGTAGTGCTCACACCCATGTGCCTATGATTAGCCTGCAACCTCAAGTAGTAAACCAACCTAGTGCTAGCATAAATCCTAAAGTGAGTAATCTAAAATAGTTATTTCAAAATATATTTAAAGATATGACCAATATGTATAGGAAGGGACATTATAATTACAATCAAAATACTAATAACTAGTCTTAGGGTAGGAGTTTCAATTTATAAAGACTAGATAGATAATGAAATTCCTAGCCTAATAATGGAAATGTGCATAATCCCCTTGATGGTGTCAACCAAAGTAATAACACCCCCCATTATATTAATTTCATAAACCTTCCCTTAAATTGGTGTAGATTAAATAATACTAAAGACCACATAGAAACCAACTGTGCATAATTCATAGATTCTTCAAACATCTTCCAAAAAAAGTGGATAATGTGGATACTATGCATACTCATAATGATAATCATAACTAGGAAGGAGGGAACCTAGACATGGCCTTTGTATTAGAGACTTACAAATTTTTATTTAAATATGAAAAGGAGCCTAAGGACAACATAGAGAAGGTCCATGATTTTAGATAATTCTAGAGAGGGAACAATGACTAATTGAGGATTAAGTCAACCAATATGTTGACCACCCTACTCCTTTGAATAAAACTTAAGTTCCACCTAATGTGAATTTAGGCAATAATTCTCCTCTACCCAAAGAAACTCCAAACTCTTATGAAACCATAAAACCTACTACACATATCTTAAATAATAATAAACTAGAAAATACCAAACTTATTTATGATATGATTGAAGATATTAGGAAAACTAAGACAATAAAACTATATTTTAGTTTCTTTAGATTTATAATCAAAGGGAATTTATTTTGAAAGAGTTATTTGGTTATAAAAAGAAGGAATCTATTAGTGTTTCTAATGCATGTGTTTCTCTCTATAAGGATAATACTGAAACTCCTCTTTTCCTCTTAATAATTAGGATATTTATAAAAAACTTACATAACTATTTGATTGATTTTGGTACATCAGGGAATGTCATGACTTATGCCATATTCTAAAAATTGGGCTTGACACCTATGAATTCAAGCTAAAAATTTGTATAAATGTATAAAATAGAGGTAAAGGTAATTGGATATTTAAATAAAGTCCACCTATAATTGGCTCCTGATCTAAGGGTTTAGCAATTCATCAACATCCAAGTGGTGGATATCCTAGATGCTTATGGCATGTTATTGAGTGGAGATTGGTCAAGGACTCTGAATGGATACATGGAAAATAATTTTATCCACATATGGATACCTTGGCATGGTTTTCTCAACAAAATAAAGGTAGAATAATAAACCAAGGTGGTTCATGTGATCACTAAGTAAAATAAAAAAATGAGATCCTTTATGAGGAACTTGAAATGGGAGTGTATTTATTGAACAAAGAGTAAGGAATGCACAACACCCTCTCCATTAACATACTCAATGTGCAAAAGATCCCATAAATGAAATAATTGAATGTATTATATGAATAATACTTTTGTGAATAATCTAAGTTAATATCCTTCATCTATATCTCTCTCACATGTGATAGTCTAGGATGTGATGAATCAAATATAAGTAAAGAATGTTTGTGTTCTTTGCAAATAAATCAAATCTATGGCATGACCAAGAATGATAATTTGAAGTCAAATATTCATTAGGAGGTAAATGTTATAGTGATGTTTCCCATAACTAAGACACCAATGCTAAAAAAATATTAGACTTGTAGACATTAAAATTTGATGGTTTAATGTCTAAAAATGGATGTGGTGCTAAGGTGGAATTGATTAATCCAAGAGGGAAGTCTTATATGGTGGCATACCATATATAGTTCACTTGTACTAATAATGTGGTTGAATATACATCATTGGTCCATGTTCTCCTATTCATCCTTGGTAAGAAAGTAAATAATATCAAATTATTGGGTGACTCTGAATTGGTAGTTAGATAGGTGAGAAGCTAGTATTCTTACAATGATAAATGTTAGTATATGGATCACAATAAAGTCTAGAACTTGATCAAATACTTTGATTCCTTTAACATTCAAATGTTACCTACATAAAATAGTTATATATCATATGTGTTGGCCAATGATGTGATTACCTTGGATTCCATTGCCCATTCAAGGATGAGAAGGTTCTTGGTAGAACTAGTCTCTACCCCTTTAGTCCTACATAACATTAATAATCTCCAAGTCTTCAATGATGACTAGAAAATACTAGAATTCATCATTGATTTTTAAGTGTTCATAGATCAAATCATTTATGAGCATGGTCAAGAGGACTTTGAATTGGATGATGATGAGATGACAAACCTAAAAATAAATAACATACACAAAGGAATGATCTCACTTGAAATGTTATTTAATATAGATTATCAAGATATTGAGAAGGATTATACCCTTGTCAAAGGTATGTGGTATGATCAGTACAACCTAAGTCATGAAAATGAAGAGAATAATGTGATTTTATACACCACTTGTATCTGAGAAGATAAACAAGATTTTGATCAAACTATCAGGGCATTTTAGGATGTGATTACATAGAGTTATGAAGTTCTAAGGGTCTTCAACACTTCCATTTTAACACAAACTATTCTCATCAATCTTGGATTCAATTTATTTAAGAAAAGATAAAGGCTTATAAATCCACTACTAGATCCCCTAATTTTTAAATAAGTACAACAACTACTAGAAACAAGGATCATCTTCCTAGTTAGACATTATAAATGTGTAGTAAATTTGGTATTTATGAGGGAAAATTGGGGATATCAAACTATGTGTTGATTTTTGTAACCTCAAAAAATATTAATAAAAAGATAAATACCCTTGCCTTCATTTTATGAAGTGTTTTAGATTGTAAATGGTGCCTAGATCATGTCCTTCCTTGATGGGTATTTGGGATACAATCCAGTGGTGGTCGATTATGAATATATAATCAAGGCAACTTTCACAACCAAGTGGGACACTTATGCTTAAAAAATAATGAATTTTATCTTGATCAATTCATGTTCCATATTTCAAAAGGATATGAATATCGAATTCAAGGAATTAATACACAAATGCATAAATTTGTATATAGATGATCTTTTAGTCTTCTCCAAGAGGATATCAGATCATATAAAGGACTTGATGAAAGTGTTATAGAGATGTAGAGACCATGGGATTTCATTAAATCCTAAGAAATGTATATTTAAGGTGATTAAAGGTAAACTACTAGGCCACATTATCTCTGAGAAGGGCATATCTATATATTTTTATAGAGTGGAGGTGATCTTGAAAATATTATATCCCAACACTAAGAAGGAACTGAAGAGTTTATTCAACAAATTCAACTTTATAATAAAATTTATCGTATGTTTTATAGAGATAATTAAATCAATTAATAATATGTTAAATAAGGACACTAAGGTTAGTTGGAATACTAAAGCAATGATGGTCTGTGATAAAATCAAGGCCACCATTATGAACATGCCGATTCTCATCATCCTAGACTACACTTAACTATTCTACCTTTACTCATTTTCCTCAAATAATTTTATGGCTGTTGTGTTAACACATAAGATGGAGATGGGGGATTAAATGCCAGTGTCTTTCATGAGCATCTCACTTAGGAATGTTTAACTCATATATTCCATACTTGATAAACAAGAATTTTTTTGATCGAGTTTGTTAAAAAGTTTAGGTATTACATTTTTCACAACAAGGTATTTATTTTTGTACCTAATCCACACATGAAGACTCTACTAATTCATAATGAATTGGGAGAAAGGCATGGTAAATAGGTGACCATATTCTAGGAGTTTGACCTAGAGATACATTCAATGAATATTTTTTGAAGGTAATGACTTTGCAAAGCCATCACTAGGGTATATTTCCAAATCATTTTTCAATAGTACTCGATGCATGAAATCATAGGTGATGATTGGTACAAAAATATAGTTAGATATATACTGAATAATGAGTGTCCAAAGTACCTAAATTATATGTAGTTTAGGGAACTACACTTAAGAAATAATCATTTCATAATCAAAGCTAACACTCTCTATAGAATAAACTATGAAGGCATATATTTGAGGTTCTTAAATAAGGAGGAAGTAATTTTAGTACTCATATATTTCCATGGTTCAATAAGTACTAACACTCACCAAAATATTATGAACAGGCTACTATTGGCCATAACTTTTCAATGATGCCCATCTACATGTGACTAATTTCCATGCTTGCTAAGTGGATTCACCCTATGAATATACCCCATATATTACACTATTACTAGTCATTGAGGCTTAGACCTTTGATAAGTGGGTATTAGACTTTGTGGGGACCATTAATGGCAATTACTCTATTAAATATAATTTCATCCTTATAGTGACATATTATTGCACTCATTGGGTTGAAGCCCAACTATTCCAGAATTATACCATTGACATATTTATTCAATTCTTAGAGTAACACATTAATACAAGGTTTGGTATGCCCACGAAGATGGTATGTGATAATGGACCTACTTTTTCCTCCATATATTTTTCTTGAATTAGTTTATGATCATCAGGCAACTCTTAAATTTTATTCAAATCATTATCCACAAGGTAATGGGTTGGTTGAATCAACAAATAAGAATTTACTAAATTTAATTAATAAAATTTATCAAGAAACCCAAGGGATTGACATAATATGCTCAAAATTAATTTATGGTCAAATAGAATTAGGATCAAGTCTTCTTTAGGGACCTCTCCCTATCATCTAATATATGATCAAGATCCTATCTAAATATTCTTATTTTTTATTCACTAAAGAGTAACTAAAAACTAATGATCCAATATAATATTTATTTTTAAACCTCATGTAGTTAGAAGAAAAATGAGATTCAAACTTTCTAGACTTTAGAAGATATCACGAGGTAGTCAAACATTAGTTTGAGAAAAGGGCCAAAGTGAAGGCCTTCTATATCTCAAATTTGGTCCTCTTATGGGATAAAGCTCATGAATACAAAAATTTATGTATCATATCTTGGTCCCTACCAAATCTCTGGATTCTTGGGTGAGAATGCATTCTACCTAAGGTGTCTTATTGGCAAGGATGGTTTATTGCCTATCAATGGATAATTCCTCAAAAATTATTTTTTAGCATGAGCGGCTTGGAAGCCTATGTAAATAATGTCTCTTTTTATTTATATTTTTCTTTTTTTTCCCTTGCTTATTAGCTTAGGTTTTATTTTATTTATTTTCTATTTCTATTCTTTATTGGGTTTGTACCAACTATTTTTTCCTATGTTTCCCCTTGTTAATCAAAGAAATAAAATGAAAGGATTTTGTAAATATAATATATATAACACTCAAAGAACATAATTATAATTTTACTCAAAAATCTTGTGTTTACTATTATTGTTTCTTTTTATATTTCCTAAATTCTAAAGGTCAATAGTTCATAACAGAACTTGTGAATTTTAGTAAAGTTATTTTCTTGTTTGAAGCCATCTAATGCACATAAAGTAATATATAAATAAAAATGCAACATCGCTTCAATTCTAGTTTGTATTGAGTCATCATGAACTTGTTGATTTATTTTTACCCGTAGCTTGGTCCCCAACCCTTTATAGATGAAATGAAAAATATCTTTTCAAAATAATTGAGCTAAAATTTAAAATATAAAATTCTTCTTAAAAAAGTGATCTTGACACCTTCCACCACAAGTTTTTTCACCTGGTTGGATGTGGATCAAGGCCTTTAAAATGGACCAAATGTATCTCTATCATGGCTATAAATGCCTAGTTGGTGGCAAATAAATGTTCACACCACTTCCCCCAAATTAAAATGTAAATATGTTTCCTTTAGTAGTTTTATCCTTATGAAAATCTGAATTACTACATGTGAAAGAAAATGAAATGAATAAATCACTTAATTATACACATATGGTTTAAGTAAGATTATGGCTTAGTAAGTCATTTGTTCCCATAGACTTTATTACCTTTGAATTAGGGTTTGTTCTATGTGATAGCTTATATCTAATGTTTTTTATATTGTGAAATTAGAGATTCTAGATTATTGAAACTCTCTAAAGTATTTCCCAAAAGGAATCATCATTTGTTGTTGCTTTCACAATAGACCCAATTTTCAAACTAAAAAATAGGGACCCACTTTTTGCTTTGGAGTCTAGTCTTATACCTTTTAGGAGTTTATTATGGTTTCTTTTTTAAATCAACATTCTGAGATGCTTGTTCTACTATATGTGAAGATGTAAAATTTGGATGTGCTTCATGGTTTTAACCAAACCTATAAAATTAAGTCTACATTATAAACACTTTGTTTGGAAATTCACATCTTGGGTTGCCTTGATTTCAATATCTAAATTTACATAGATATACTAAGTCTTGGTCTATTTATCTTTGTATGTTTTGAAATATATTTTGTAGATTCTTCTTAGACTATTTCACCTTAGGTTTATGCAAATTATCTAACTATTCTAGAGTTTTCTACCTCTTTTCCTAAACAATTTTAGTCTATTTCTACTTTAATTTCAATTTGAATGACTAAATATTTATAAATTTTTACTTTTTAAATTAATCACTTATCATAATAATGAATGAAATTAGATTTATAATCAATAAAATGGCTAAGTGATTGCACAATTTCTAATTTGTATTTAGTCAATTTTCGATGTAAGCCTTATTTTTTTATTTTAAAATGATTAACCATTTATTCTCAAATACTTGTATGTTTGTTTTCAAATGTTTATCCATTTATTCTCAAATACTTATACATTTATTTTTAAATTCTTAACCATTAGTTTTAAAAACCTAAGTCATTGACTATACCTTTTCATATTGTGCCCACAGGTACCCAAAGGGAGTAATTATAGGTTTTACATGAGGGAGAGTTTACGAAAGGCCCAAAGACTTCAAAATATTTGATTAAGTATTTTAATCTTTAGGAAAAATGTTGTGATTTTATAAAAAACTTTTTTAGATAAAAATCATGAAGACTTTAGGCCCAAACAAAAGTTTCAAAGACTTAATTATCTGGGATAAATATTCAAAATGTGTTTTTGAAAGTAAGGCTCTTTCGAACAAAAGTTTCAAAATAAATTTTTGGAAAACTAAGGCTTAGGTATTCAAAATTCAAAACTTTTGTGCATCCAAAATTTGTGAAGACTTGGGTCTTCATAAAATTTGTCATGAAAACAAAATTCATGAAAATAGTCCAAAGAAAAATTTGTGAAGACTGAAAAGAAATAGAAGTCATGAAGAAGGGAAAAGAAGCTCATACTTTCATAAGAATTGTGTCAAAGGTTTTATGTGAGTGAAATTTTATTAATTTTTTGAATAAAAGTTTCAAAAAAAATTTGTAAAATTGAAAATGATGTAAACTAATTTTGAACAAAATTCACGAGAAGGAGGAGAGCCCAAAGCACTTTAGGAAAATTTTCTAAGTGTTTTGATCATCAAAAAAAGTGTTTCAAATATTAGTTAGAACTTTTATTCTAAATAAAAGTTATAAATACCAATGTTTGGATAGAAGATAAAATAATAAATGTTTTAAAAGCTAAGGCAAAAGTCAAAAAATATAATAACAAAAGTTAGAACTCTTGTGTGAGGGCTCAAAGATAAAAATTATAAAGACCAAGTTCAGAACAAAAGTTCTAATGACACAACTTACAAAGACCTGGGTTTTTATAAAAATGTCACAAAGAAGCAAAATGTGTGCAGAGGCACAAAAGTGTTGAAGCACAAAAGTGTGGAAGGTTAGGGGTATTAAAATCTCAAGCCAAATTTTAATTCCCATATGGTTTTAAGGCCCTAAATAAAATCCAAATGGTATCTCTTTAGAGGTCCCAAAAGCACAAAAACTTAGAGCCATTGACCATTAGCCTAAAGTGTAGAGAATTGATGGAGTGATGTATATAATTAAAAAATCTAAAATCTCAACTACCTAAGAGAAAATATGGAGGTTGTATGCAATTAGAAATGCAACATGTCTATAAATCAATCCTAGCTTAGAGAAGATAGAGAATACATACACTTCTAATTAGGGATACATTTTTTAAGTGGGAGCATGACCAATATGGGGATGCACTAGACCTGATTAGGGTATCACTTGTCATAATACACCATGTGAGGTAGGGTTCCAAAGCCTATAGTCTAACATAATAACTCAACAACCCTTGAAGATTTCTAGGTTTTATATTTCACATAAGTCTAATAAGCAAGAAATTAAATCTATTCTAGTGCACACCAAAGTTTGTCACACAATAAAGGGGTTAGTAAAGAAATTAAAACATGTATAAGAGAATCTCAATTAATATAAGTATGAGTGAGACCCTAATACATGGAATATGAAGAGTAATATTATTTGAGCCAACATTTATCCTACTTCTATCTACTAAAGAGAGGAGAAAAAAGTTAGAATATACTTACCTAAATATGAACCCATCGATAATTAATCTCTCCCTTGGCCAAAGGGGATTCATAAGAGGTTTTTATGGTTTTTAAGGATAACTAAAAAGGGACAAATCATATAAGACTTATCCATAATACTAGGTTATCCTAGTAGAAACCTTGATCTAAGACTCCTCAAGTAGAATGGTGGAAGAGTAGATTGTGAAGAAGTGTGAGTGAATAATAGATCTTGATTACATATATGAAATAATGATGAAATTATCTTGTATATATAGGTAGATATTTCCCTAAATCCTTCCAAAAACATTGAATATATAGGGTCAGCCATGGTTGACCTATTACAACCAATAGTCTAAAAGGGAATTAAGGTAGGAAAAGGAAGACGGAAAGAGGAAAAATACTAGAAGAGTGTCCAAGGGAGGAGTAATAGCTTAGGGAATGGTTTTAAGAGTTTGTTAGATTGGTAATAATGTGGTAATAAGGGAAAATGATCATGTAAAGCACCAATGGTCTTCCAGCCCCTTTCTTGGTGTACCCCTAAAAGCATTCACTTCGAGAGATTGAGTCTAAATAGGTTCCTACAAGATGTAAAGCATCGGTATTTGATAAAAGTTAAAAATAGTATGTGTATACATATGCCCCACTCGAATGTCATCACATGTCACTAAGGTGTAACAAGGGATGGTGTTTTGAAAAATAACATAGTAACACATAACATTAATGTTAAAAAAAGTTGTAGTATTTTAAATCATAATATAACTAAAAGTAAATGACTAAAAATTAAATAACTAACAATTAAATGAATAAAAATTAAATAAATAAAAAGTAAATTTAATGCATACCTTGACATACCTTTATCACAAGATGGTTATCTAGTGTGTTGTTAGTTCTGATTGTGTAGGGCACAGAGACTACTTTTGACAAACCCAAGAATATAAAAATAAAAATAAAAAACAAACAAACATAATAAAATCCAAGATAGTTGGTACTATGAAGATGAAACATAATTGGGAATTTTGGAAAGCTAGGATGAGAAGTGTTATGTTACACCAAATGACCAAGTCAAGAAACAAGAGTAAATCAGGTAACTAAAAAGACAAGGCTACTAAAGACCAAAAAGTCAAAAAATATATCCTCAAGTAACAAAGGAAAACTCACCAAATCAAACCAAGGATACGTGTCAAATAAGATGGTAAAATAAAATAAATCAATGGTAAAAGACTAAATAAAATTGTAAAACAACATTGATGAGTGAGCAATAACAATCCACATCTCACTCATCAATGGAAAAAATATGCATAAAATGGAGAAAAATAATGATGAGTGAGAAGTAAGAAGCTAACCTCACTCAACAATGGAAAAAGTGTAAAAATGTAGGTGTCCATAACAACAAGATAGTTCAATAATAACAAATGTTAAAGGGAAAGTAAAGTAAGTGTAGAAATGTAAAATCATGGTGTAAAGAAAGAAGAATCCATAGTTACTCAAACACATTGTTTCACTCTAAGGATAGATAAAATTGAAGTGAAGTAGAGCTAGCATGTTTTTAAAAGATGAAGAAAAAGGAATTAAAGAAGGTAAAATAGATTTGGAATCACAATTTGTCTATCAAAGGGGGAAAATGAAATGGGTGGAGATAAGAATGAAGGAAAAACCAAGGTAGAGGAACTCTTTATCGAAGTTAAGACACTCAAATTAGTTTTGTCAAAATAAGAGGACTTTTGACCTTAAGGACTCTAAAGAACTTCTTTTAGTCACACAAGTTATAGGTCAACAAATTTAGTATATGGATCATCCCATAAAGTCTATATGCATAAAAATAAAAATGAACCTAACTTTCTGCAATGTGTTCCCCATTCCTTAAGACCCCTTATAGATCCATTAATCTACTGAAAATATTGCGTACTTACATGAGAAAGTAAGTATTACCATAGAGTTTGTTGAATTCCCCTATTCCAATCTATTGGATTACCCCAACCCAAAGGACCTCATATCTATGTGAGGCCAACTATGGAGTTTAAGCTTCGATTAGAGATTAGAGATGTGCTTATGATCACATCTTTTGTTGTGATTTTGACTTTCAATATTTGTATGTTGCCTTTTATTTCAAATGATTTGGATTTTAATTTTTTTGATGGATTTATATATTCCTCCTCCATATGGATTTGGAAAACCAAACATGGGTGCTAAAGATGACTTTCATTTGAATACTTGGGATAATGTTTATAAGAGAGAGAAACTTCAAAGAGCATGGGGTCTATGAGTCCCATAAATATAGGTGAAATAAAAGTGATATCTTAACTTTGACCTTATTTTATCCAATGTGAAGATGAAAGGAAGGGGAAATCAAGAGGAATGACATAGGGAATAATTTAAATTGCTTTAAATAGCAAAAAATGTGATTAAGGGCAAAAAGAGATACAATGATAGTAAAGTGTGATTCCTTATCATGAGAATGAAGGAAATGGAGAAAAAAAATGCTAAAATAGTTTATTATGCAAATTCCATCTAAAAAAATAAGAAAAAGATAAAGTTTGAGAAAAAGGATGTAAAAAGATGAAAATATGGTAATTTTATGAGATTTGGGTCCTATCCATGGTATTACACTATAAATTCATAAAATATAAACCTCAAGGGGTACCAATAAGCAAAATGAAACATAAAGTGAGATAAGAAAAAATATGGTAATTTTATGAGGGATGTTAGGTCCTATATATGGTAAAAAAACTCACAAAAGAAAAACCCAAGGGATGCTAAAACAACATTAGAAAGAAAAAATTATGTGAAAAATAAGTAAAAGATGGTGGTTTTATGAGGAATGTCAGGTCTTATCCATAGTCTTACAAAGCAACTCAAAAAAGATAAACCCAAGGGGTGCAAAAAATAAGAGAAAATACAAGAAGATAAAGAAGACTATGGTACATCAAGAAACCAAAAGACCAAAATGGGGGACTAACGATTTGTTAAAGTAAGGAAATTGTTATAGAGGGAGAGACCCATACTTAAGTAACCTAAAAAGTGTTAGATAGATGTAGATAGAAATCATGAAAAAAAAGGAAATGTTTAGGCAAATTAATTTTTAAGGAATTGATCAGGTTTGGCATTAGGATAAGTAATGATGTTATACACCATAATGCTATGGTTAATACCAGGCATGTCCTCATAGGACCAAGTGAAATCCCTATGATATTTGTCAAATAATAAGGTAAAACTTTCATGTTCAATAGATGAAAGTTCATGAGAGACTATGATAGGTCAAGTATAAGATGGAGTACCATATTTGATATAAGTGGTTTATTTAATAAGCATGGAATTATAATATTGAAAGTGGTATGGTGTATTGGGTAAGGTAGAAATTGGATTTGTTTTAGGATCAATGTTAGAAATGAAGTTGTTGAAGCAAGGACTTTTAGTCTTAAAATTTCCAATTTTATGATGCTATCAAGTAAGTTGAGGTTATCAGGCATAAAGTAACTCAAGGATAGATTCATGACTAGGTAAAGTAGGAATATGACCATAATACTCAACATTTACTTTAGGAACTAAAATTCAATTGTCATGGTGATCAGACTTAGAATGTATCTGATGAACATTGATGTCCTTAGAATCAAGTGTGATTTAGATAAATGGAGTAGAATAAATTAGTGTGTTGTTATATTTAGTGATGGGGGAATTATCATGTATAATTATTGGATCCAAAGGTGGTAAATGAGGTGTAAGAATTTTTGGAGATTCAAAACGAAATTTTTTTTCTACCACCCAAGGATTATCGATAAGAGGAAGATTGGCAGGAGGTATATGACCCTCAAGATCTAAGATATGATCCATAGAAATGGTATTAACATACTTATTAAAATCATGAATTTGGTCTAAGGTTTTTTGATAATTTTGGACATCTAAGTCTCTATATTGATCTTGGGCCATGATATAGTTATCATCATATGTTGGGAAAATTGTACATGCTTGAGAATCAAGGGAAGTCTTAGAAGATGAAATCCCAATATTATTAAATGTATGAGGATACATTATGAGAGGATTTTGAAATATTTTGGCCACTCTAAAATCATTACAAGTGAAGGCATCTTCTATTAAACAAGGTTCATGATCATTGCATGGAGGGTAAAAATTGGTAATCTCATCCATGAAAGGAATAGTATGGTCTCTTGGTAAGAGAGAAGGAGGAAGCCATTGTGAAATGTATGGAGGTAAATTGGTAGTATTTTAAATATATTGTAACTCATTGGGCTCATCATGATCTGAATATCAAATAGTAACTTGTAAATCAAGATTCATGTTGATGAACTTGAGTAAAAGAGCGCTATTGATCTTAGGAATTGTAGGCACATGATATTGTGATTTAAGATTAGGTAGTTGGATAATCCATGGGTTAAGATAAACTTCATGGTTATATCATTTTCCATTATATAATAATTTAATACATTGACTATTAGAAGAAGCAACAACCCTCATTCGATGAGTCCATGGATGACCAAGGAGTATGTTATAAGATAAAGGAAGATCAAGGACCATGAGCTTAGTTTAAATTATTTTAGGTCTAATGGCTAATAGAAGACAAATATAACCAAGTGGATTTTTATTTTTCTTATAAAAACCATGACAAGTAAGACTAGTTTGCTTGAGATGATCCTTCTTATAACCAAGTTATTGTATAAGCCATAAAGATGTCACATTATTACCAGAGCCTTCATCAACTAGAACTTTTTGGATAAGAGTGGTATAAATGGATACTTTGATAAAGAGTGGAAAATAATTGGCATGATAAATAATTTCATCCTTGATCATGTCCTCTTTAATTAATTCAATAGAAGGTTTGGAAGAAGGACACGTAGTTTCAATGGTATTGATGTTGGTAGGTTGAGATTCAATATAAGGTGGTTCTTCATCTATGGAAGATGGATATTCAATCTCTTAAATTTATTACATAAAAAATTCATGATGATAGGGTGAATTGAGAACCAACTCCATAAGTGGAATATTACAAGGCATAGAGTTGAGTTCTTCAAGAAAGTTCCAATGTGACTTGGAAGAACTAGCATGAGGTTTAGAAGGTAAACTAGACTTTGAAGGAGTATATGTGGTTGGAGGATTAGAAAGAGGAAATTGTTCCTCATGTACTTCCAAATAAGGAATAGTGGTGGTAGTATCTTTAAGTAATTATTCTTCTAAATATGGCTTTTACATAATGAGAATTGTTAAACTATTGGTCATAATGAACATTAATGGCACAAACATCCTTATAATTTGATGGATTATTTGAAGATGATTTTTGGTTATTTGGAGTAGAAAATTTGAAAGATTATCATTTTTGAAAGGTAGTAGTGTACTCTTGATGATTAAGATTGATCATAGATTCATGGTTGAATGAATTACTAAGCACATAAGAGATAACAAATTTAGTGAGACCTCTACAAGATTCATGATAATTCCTAATGTTGGCATGGAACCAATAAAATAGATTGGGGTCAACCACATAAGAGGAGTATTGGGATAGATGAAAGGTTTTGAGGGTGGTAAAAATTATTTTATTTATTGAATTGAAAGAGGTGTATGAGAAAGTGAAGGAAGATCAGTTTTGGTAAATCCTTGTTTGGATTGTAGAGTATTACTAGTGATACCATTATATGTTTGGAAAGATTATTTAAGGAGTCTATGATTAAGATTTAATTTTTTCATGAGAAATTCTTGATGTTTAGGTTGATCAAGAGCTTCATTTAGTGTTTTGGGAACAAAGGTTCAAACCTTATATTAGAGAGTGGGAGTTATAGTGGTGATAAAGAGTTTGGATAGGTTATCATTAGTCATGTTATGGTTGGATTTATGAGACAAATATTTCCATCTTTTGATAAAGTCATGAGCTAATTTAGTGGGATATTGCTTAGCATTGATGAAGTGGCTAAGATAGTTTTCAAGAAGATAATTGTGTTGAAACTCTTTAACCAAAAGATTAGCTAAATATTCAAATTAACAAATAGAATGCTGGGTAAGTTGATTATACCATTCTAAAACATATTTGTTAAAATTTTTAATTAAGATTTTAGTTGTGTAAAATGTATTAGTTTGGATCCACTCTTTGTAAAGGTTACTAAAGGCTTTGAGAAATGAAGCAGGGTCTTTAGTCCCATCATATTTGATAGTTGGATATATGTTACCAATATTAATGGATACAATAAAGGGCTATAATGCTAATGTTGAATATTTTGAAGTATCTTTATATTCATTATTTGTTGAGGAATAATATTTCCTGAGGCATCCTAAAGAGGTGGATGAATGAAATTGGGATTAACTTGAGGATACATAGTTGGAGGTTAATTAGTCACATTGATTAGATGTTATTGAAGTTGCATCATCTGATAGGTGTTATAATTTTACATAATGTTCATTTGTTTGATAACTTGGGCTAAAATTTGGGTTGTATTAGGAGGTGGGTTGGTATTTGTAGGAGCACTCCATAAATTCGTGTTAGAGGAGGATTTCTAGAAGAATGATTACTATTGGGATTATTAATTAAACTTGTATCAATCACTCCCACATTAGTTTGAATATTTTGAAGATGAGAAGTTTCTTGATAAGTAAGGGATCAAATCCATTAACTTCATCATGAGTTATTATTTTTATCATGTTGTAGGTTATGGATGAAAGAGGAGAAGTGCCCCAAGAGTGAGGGTGATCTTGGGAGGAAAAGAGAGGGAGAAATGAACATCCCATATAGTATCTAAATGGATTCATCTATCAAAGAAGATTCTGATAGGATACTTCATTATAAATAAAGAGAGATGAACAAAATTCAAAATTAGACTAATAGTGAACTAGATTGACAAACAGGGAAAGCAAAAAATAGTAAAGGGTTGGCTAGGTCAACCTAGCATAAAAAATAAGGCCTAAAAACTATACAAGTTCAATTGGGTTGATCCAATATAGTGTACAAATATTGGAAAAAGAGGTAAAAGGTTGTACAAACTATATAGGGTTGACTGGGTTGATCTAGTATAGTAGACAAGGACTGAAAATGTATAGGGTTGATTGGGTCAACCTAGTACAATAGACAAGGAAAAAGAGAAAGTTAATAATAAGTTATGAGCTAAAATAAGACAATTTTTGTAACTAATATAGGAAAGTAAGAGATAAAGGGAAATAAATAGTCAATTGGATTAATGTTGGCTAATCCAATTAAGGCACACAAAACAAAACCTTGTACTAATGCTAGATAATGTAAGTTGTTTCACACACAATTGAGTAAAGAGTAATAAATCAATTTGAAAATTAAAGAGCTAAATAATTGGTCAAATTAATATTTTTTATTAGATTATTAATAAATGATTTTAAATGTGATGGGAAGTTGGCTATAAAGCAAGGAACTAGATAACAATCTAACGATGGTTTTAGGTAGTTTGGGCTAAAAGGGATTGTATTGTAATGATAAAGGCTTGGTATTAGGGCCTAACCCCTCACTCCACACACTTCATTGATAAGTGTGTTGAGTGTTTATCTAAAATATACCATTAACCATGATTTATACTTGACTAGAGTATCAAGTCAGCTTCCCCTTTGGTGATGAAATCCAAGTAGGTTGGCCTTAGGTAGATAAATGTTAAAGTGCTTGTTTAAAGTATGTGATTTGTCTATGTGTGCATAAAATAAAAATATTTAAACTAAATGGCTAGTTAAAAAACCCCTAATTAGACTATGTGAACTATTTTAAGTATGCAAGCAATAATTAAATAAAGGTGTGAACTAATTACTAGCATATAGAGATTAATTTCAACTTAAAATAAGGTATAATGTTGACACTATATGCATAAAATATAGAACAAGGTCAATAGGTTAAAAATTGTAATATATAATCAAGGTTTGAAAATGTATAGGGTCGGTCAGGGTTGACCTAGTTATTCTAGATAACACAGAGAACACAAAACTAGGTCGCTAGGGTCAATCCAATTGACTGTGTAGGTGCAATTTTGAAGATTGTAAATTATGAAAGGAAAAAAATTAAAATAAAGAGATAGAGAGATAAAAAGGAACCTTGGTGGATCAAAGATGTAAAGGAGGAATATTATTGATCAAGAACCTTGAAGAATTTTAACAAAACCTACTAAGTGGGTCGATGGGTCGATCAAGTTGTTCAGGGACTTGTTGTAGAAGCCTAAAAATGTATAGTATTAACCAAGGTTGACTTAGTATGTTTATATATGCCTAAAAGTTTATAGATTTGGCTATTTTGATCTATTAGCCTAAACTACAAGTCTAGAAGTTTGGAAACCTATAATGGGTCATCTTAGTTGATCTAGTTACCTGATCCACAAAACCTATGCACAAAGATTAGAAATGGGTCGACGGATTCAATCCAGTATGATAAATATATGATAAAAATAATGCTAAAATGAATGAAATAAATATTGAAAGGGTTAGTTTCATGTCAAGTTCACTAGAATGTATGCAATCAAAAATACATCATGTCTATAAATCAATCATAGCTTAGAGAAGATAGAGCATACCTACACTTCTAATTAAAGATAAATTTTTAAAATGAGAGCATGACCAATATGGGGATCCACTAGACCTAATTAGGGTATCACTTATCATAATACACCATGTGAGGTAGGGTTCCAAATCCTACATTATAACACATTCATATAACAAACCTAAAAGAGTCCTAAGTTCTATATTTCACTTAAGTCTAATAAGCAAGAAACTAAATCTATTCTAGTGCACACAAACACTTGTGGCATAATAAATGGGTTATTAAATCAAACAAAACATGTTTAATATAATATAAATTAAGCTAAGTATGAGTAAGCCCCTAATACATGGAATATGAAGAGTAATATTATTCAAGCCAACACTTATACTACTTATATCTACTAAAGAGAGGAGAAAAAAGTTAGAATACACTTACCTAAATGTGAACCCATAGAGACTGAATCTCTCCCTTGGGAAAATGGGATTCACAAGATGTTATTTTAGTTTGTAAGGATAAATAACAAAGGCCAAAGCATCCAAGACTTATCCACAAGACTATATTTTCTAAGTATAAACCCTAAGCTAAGACTCCTCAAGTAGAAAGGTGGAAGAGCATATTGTGAAGAAGCATGAGCAAATAATAAATATTGATTGCATATATGAAATAATGATTAAACTATCTTGTATATATAGGTGTATCTTGCCCTAAATCCTTTTTAAAATATTGACTATACATGGTTATCCATGGTTGGCCCTATATGTTTTTAGGGATAACTCACTAGATCTGAGTTAGGTCGGTTAAAATGCTAATAAACCCAAAAAGTGAAAAATACCCTGAATTGTATAGGGTTGGCCATGGTTGACCTAGTATAAATGATAATAAAAAATGGAATTAAGGGAAGAAAAGGAGGGGATAAAGAGGAAAAATATTGGAGGAGTGTGTAAGGGAGGAGTAATAGCTTAGGGAATGGTTTTAAGAGCTAGTTAGATTGGTGATAATGTGGTAATAATGGATAATAATCCTATGAAGCACTAATGGTCTACCCACCCATTTCCCAATGCACCCCTTAAGGCATACACTTAGAGAGATTGAGTCTTGATGGGTTCTTGTAGGATGACAAGTGTTAGTATTTGATAAAAGTTAAAAATATTGTGTGTAAAGAGGTTACATGGCTATGAAGTTGATAAAATAATATGGTTAAGCTAAAATCCATAGATGATTATGAGATACCAAGTGTCAAAATTAGACCCATAGAGGTAGATCCAATAGTGTATTAAGGTAAAATCAAAGGGTAAGTGAGAATACATTACATGGTAGTTGTTTAGAAACCTAAAATACTATCAAAGCAAAGGACACTTTGGATGCATAGCTAGTAAGGCATGAGTCTAAATCTAACATCCAACCTAGTTATCAAAAATGTCAAGTGATTGATAATGGACTATGCATCCAATTTGATTTACAGAATCAAAACTTAGTCTAATTAATGTAATTAAGATTGCATTGGTATATTCAGTCAACCATGTCATGTGTAGTTAGAGCCTTTCCTCTTTAAGGCATATATTTTTTCATTTATGATTCATGCTTAATTATAATACATATGCCATAGTAATGATTCTATTATTATTCATGGTTTAATTAGATTAGGGTTTGATTATGCAAATAAAATTAGATGCATAGTCCATTCATAACCTCTTAATGGTTTTAATGGCCAAATGGGCCATAAAATTTAGTATCATGCCTTTTTAGATATATAGCTAATGTGTCCTTTAATTTGATAGGATTTTAGGGGTCTAAGAAGTTATCATAAAACATCTTGCTTCCTATTTACTTTTCCTTCACTGCACTATTGGCTCTACCTCTATGGGACTCATTTTGACACTTGGAAACTCATTGTCATCTATGGGTTTTAGCTCTATAATTTGCTTTTATCAAATTATTAGCCACATGTTATCAATATGTCCTCTTGAACACTTGATCTTTCAGCTTTTCCACTACCATGCATCACTCCCTCATCTCTTTTCACTTTAGGCTAATGGTCAATGGATTTGTGTTTCTATGCTTCTAAGGCCTTCAAAGAGTTGTTATGTGGATTTTCTTTGGGCATAAAAACCATGGGGGTATTAACCTTTGAGTTGAGAATTTAATGCCCATGAGCTTCTATGATTTTGTTCTTCATGCTTCTAAACATCCATGTGACTTTTTCTTCTTCATGACTTTATTATCATGACATCTTTTTGAAGACCCAAGTCTTTGAAAGTATTTTCATCAAAATTTTTGTTCCAAACATGTTCTTCACAAGCTTTGTATTTGATCCCTCATGCAAGAGTTTCAAATTTTGTTTTTGTCTTTTATGACATTTTCCTTAGCCTTCAAAACTTTTTTTGTTACAACTTCTATCCATACATTGGTGTTCAAAACTTTTGTTCTAAATAAAAGTTCTAACTAGTATTCATAATTCTTTTTCTAAAGATCAAAACACTTAGAATATTCTTGTGAAGTTCTTCAATCTCTCCTCATTCTTCATGACTTTTGTTCATAATTGGTCTTTGATAGTTTCACCTTCATGACTTGTTCAAAACCTTTAACACAATTCTTGTGAAATTTGAAGCCTCATTTCCCTTATTGATAACTTATGTTCCTTCCTAATCTTTGAAATTTTTGATTTGGATTATTTCCATGAATATTTTTATTGTGAAACTTTTTCCAAAGACCCAAGTCTTCACAAGTATTTACAAAAATTGCTTTTGTGACTTTTGTTCAAAAGATCCTTACTTTCAAAAAAATAAGTTTTAAAGATTTATATCGAAGACCTAAGTATTCATAAATTTTGTTCAAGCCTAAATTATTCATGAATTTTGTCTACAAAAGTTTTGACAAAAATGTAACATTTTTTTTGAAGAGTAAAGACTTAAACAAATTTCGTGAAGTCTTCAGGCATTATTTAAACTCTCCCTCATGTAAAACCTTCGCATACTCCCTTTAGGTACTAAAGGCACAATATCAAAAGGCACATTTAGTAACTTTGGTTTAAAAAACTAATGGATAAGTATTTGAAAATAAGTGGTTAAGGTAAAAGCCAAAAATGATTTAAGTATAAGCTAGAAATTATGCATCAACTTAGTCATTTTATTTATTCCAAAGCCTATTTCATTCATTTTAATGAGAATGAAATAAGTTAAAAAGTAAATAATTATAAACATTTAGTCATTCAGATTGAAATTAAATCCAAAATGGACAAAAATTGTTTAGGAAAAGAGTTAGAAAACTCTAGAATAGTTAAATAATTTTCACAAACCTAAGGAAAAATAGTCTAAGAGGAAGCTATAAAATTTATTTAAAAACACAAGTAGATAAAAATACCAAGACTTATTATATCTATGAAAAAATAGATATTAAAATCAAAACAACCCAAGATGTTAATTTTCATGCCAAGTGTTTATAATGCAAACTTAATTTTGTAGGTTTGGCTAAAACTATGAAGCACATATAGATTTCACATCTTCACATATAGTTAAGTTGGCATCTCAAAAATTTAATTTAAATAATAAACCATAATGAAATCCTAAAATTTATAATACTAGACTCTAAATCAAAAAGAAGATCCCCATTTTTAGACTGAGATGGGGTCTGTTGTTTAAGTAACAACATTTTCTCCAATCAAAAATAAAAAATTAAACTAAATCATAAGAAAAAAAATACAAATTGCATCCAAATTGAGATTAATTGATATATACTACTCAATTTAAATCCAAATCCAAGTATAATATAAACCCCATGGCATCTCATATAATATATCAAAATCCCCCACCTACTAGTGACCATTTAAATACCTATATCTCCCATAATCCTAATATAGTTATAACATCACCATTATAACATAAAAATGTGATCAATCAACTCTAAAATACTATATAAGAGGTATCCCACCTAAAATCCCTTTTTATCCTTCATCCACCAATCTAAGATCCAACACTTCTCAATCAAGCCAGTTTATATATGTAATCAATCTAGCCCTAGAGCCATAACAAATATAATAATCTAATTGTATTATATTATCACCCCTCTAAAGATATTTTTATATGTAAGAAAAAGGTACATCCAAGTCTTAGAATCATATATTATGGATATTCTAATATCCCCTTACAAATCATAATCAAACTCCTCTACTTCTAAGGAAAGGTCAATACAATCACTCCATCCTTAAACAATCCATCTTAAATGAATCTATTTTTGTCAAATCACCCACTTTTGACCAATTTAAAATAATTATTATCCCACTTATATTTTATGAAGGACCCATCTATGATGAGCTAATCCTTGATGAACCATCACTTTACCAATCACCCATCTTTGGTTGACCTATATTTGACTAACCTATTTTTGACCAGTCACTCATATTCAATAAACCACTAGTCTTTGAAATGCATCTTTGAAGACACCATCATTAACCTATTACCATATATCCCATCACATATCAAACCTTGCAATACCCAAAACAACATGCATCAAGTGGCAATGGTACTTGTAGAAAATAAACATAAAATTTACTTCCATGTAAATAGGCCCATCCTAAACAAAAAATCAACATCAACATCAAAATTAGAACCACCACCGACATAAAAATATTATTAGTTAAAAATAACTCATTTATCAAATCCAACCTCTTCATAGACAAGGATAATATTATCAATAATCTTGCATGGTTACATGGATACAACCCACTTGTTTCTAAATCATCAAATATCCTATATCAAGTAGAATACTCAAAATCATGAATTAAAATGGTAAAGGCTCAACCTATATGAACAAGGAATCTTCAAACCCATCCATTTAAATGCACATAAATGATATCATGGAATTGGCTACTAGCCATCTTCCAACCAACAAAAATATGTTCACAACACTTTCAAAGTTTCTTAGAAAATGTCATCTCTTATTAAAACTTGTTTCATCCATAGTCCCTACGAGTATTATATTTACACATCCTCTTATCAATGTCATTCATCCTTTATACCATATTTAAATTAAATATCCTATACCCATTATTTGTAATAATTATTCCATAATAATCAAACAATGGAAGAATTCATGACTAAAATCCAACTAGAAGAGCAAAAAATAGAATCAACATTTAATAATCCAAAAAATCATAGAATCAACATTTAATAATCCAAAAAATCATAGAATCAACATTTAATAATCCAAAAAATCAAAATTAGGAATCAATATCCCCCATTGAAAACTCACTAATGCATTATGGGACAATCTAAATCAAAATCAAAATCACAAATCAATGTCCTTTAGTGAAAATCTCTTTGAGATCCTATCAAACCCAAATCAAAAGTAATGTTCAAAAAATCAAGAAAATGAATCCTTTGGTGAAAAGAGTTTTAAATCACCTAGGGATGAAGAAATTAATCTTCTTTGCGTGTCAACATAGTTTTAGGACAATTATAAATCATAAGTTGAAAACAATATTATTACAATTAAAAAATATCCTAAACATCTAGTTGGTGGATACTCTTAATCTCATGGAATATGATATTGTTGATCCCAATCCCCTTTTAGATCATGATCACATATCATGTCCAAAACTTTCATATAATTAGTAAACATCTTCCATATAGTATGCCTTCCACCTCACCTTCCTTGGCAACACCCTCTATCATAGGGGCTATGATGGCATCCTAATCAATTTGGAAGAAGATAATTTATAAATCAATGAAGTTTGCAATGACATATGTAAATCACACCCCTAAAATATCTAATACTACTGTAATAAATCATAAAACTCAAAAAATAAAATAAAAATAATTCATCTAATAGTGAAAACATTTATTATGGAACCTTGGGCAAGTAGCATGATGAAAACCAAATTCTTGGCATCATGTGTAAATAATTCATTAACTAAAAGTACCTAGACACTTTTGGTAACCCCATCTACATCAAAATCCATCCTATACAAATCCTCCATCTTACACATCCCATCTAAATCATATTCAACCATCCTATCTAGATCTTCATCATACAACCATCATCTTATCCACCCTATTTGTCCCCATCATTTCTTCTCATTTTGACCTTGATAACGAAGTGGAAGAAGTCTTGAGATGTGTTCTAACCCCATCTTAGCATATCATTTAAATTATATTTTGATAATTAGACATTGGTTCCTATGTGGCATGGTCCTTATAAATACCTAATCCATTCCCAATCTTATCCAATGACATCTAACATCATCCTAATTTCATTCCATCTCGCATCCTCTCCCATTTTGTTGTTAGTGTAGGTTTTACATTTACTAGTGACCCCTTGCATATAGTTATTCTAAGAATAATAAACATTATATAATCCAAAAAAATCATAAAATCCCAAAATTTCAAAAAATAAAAAAATCATAAATATCAAAAAATCCCTAAACATCAAAAAATCCAAAAAAAATAGAAAAGGAGAAAATACCTAAAATATATAATGCCATAAAATCTAAAAACATTTGTCTTGTTATCACTTCATTAATGAATGCATTAGAAGAAATTCATTGCATATATAAGCTTTTTGAGAATAAAGGGTGGCCTTTTAGTTTATAGAGTTTCTTCACTGATGTGGACCATTGGATGAGATTTAAAATCAATGGATAAGGATGAGTCCTCTCCCTCATAAATGAGATGAGTTAGATGAGTAAATGAAGGAAATTGGAGTGTGTTATAACTTCCATGTATGAAGAGTGGGTCATGATATGGCTTATTGGAAAAGGGATTGCCTTAGGATTGGAAATGAATATAAAATTCATTTTGTGGGAGAATGTGAAGATTTCATTGGGATCTGATTGATGTGAGGATTAATGGGACTTATTTGATTTATGGAAAATTTTAAATGTGAATTCAATGGAATTATCCATTATTGAGGATATTAGCTAATTAATAGAGATTAATTAACTAGTGTGATGTGATATGACTTTTTTGGGATTAGATGTGATCATAGAAGAAATAATTAATTGGCTAAGGGGTGATGTGTAAATAGATGTGTAGACTGAGAATGTGTTAGATAAATTTAGGAATATATTATGGTTAATTAATATGATTAGGGATGTGTTGTCATGATTTAAGATGAAAATGATGATTGATGGATTTAGAAGATATAATAAATAGGGATAATCTATACAATAATGTAAGAAAGTGAGTTAGTGAATAGTGATGAAACCAAGGTGGAAGAAATGAGGTGTCTAGATTTTTCCTCTCTTTGAAAGGATTTTTCAAGACATTGGCAAAGTGATGGATTTTCAAAGAATGAGAAGATAAAAAATTAGGAATAATGGTATGCCCCAAGTGATGTGATGAAGATGAAACTGATTTTAAGTGACATTTTTTTGTTTTAAATGTAGAAACTAGGACCACAAGGATGCCATATATGAAAATGATGAGGATGGGATGCCCCCTCAAAGGGTCAGATGGATAATAAATTGGATGGACCAAGCCTATGAATAGGAAGAAAATGGTACTAAATGAGGTACAATAGGTATATAAATGAAGAGGATTGGTGAAAATGGAAATAAAATTGATGAAAGGGATGAAAAATTATTGGTTGAGATGGAAAATGGATGCACAAGGGGATGAGGGTAAACTTTAAAATTGGGATATAAATTGAACCTAGGGGTGAAAACAATTCATTTTTATACTCTAGCCTTAGAATTATTGATCCTTGGTTTTATGCTTAATACCCTTTGTATATAATTATTCCTAAGAAAATATTAAACATAAAATAATCCAAAAATCTAAAAACATCATAAAATCCTAAAAAATCTAAAAATCATAAAATTTGAAATATCAAAAAATCCCTAAACATCAAAAAATAAAAAAAATAAGAAAAAGGATAAAAATTCATAAAGATATATAAATACACAAAATCTAAAAACATTTATCTTCTCCTAAATTTGGTCAAAATAATTGATCAAATAAATATATCTAATTCAATCCCCTTACATGCATCCTTGTCTGGGGTACCATCTAGCTATCAATATCATCAAACCCCACACATAGACTTTTGACTTGATTAATGACAAGATGTTTTATGTTGTTTTTTTTTCCATGTTTTTGTGTGTTTGCTTAATTTATTAGTTTATTAATTTTATTATTTTTCCTTGTCTCAGTCTATATGAATATGAAAATAGGGTTATCATGGTTTTTCCATATCATGGTGTGTCATGTTATGTGATTGTACTTAAGTCCAGCCATCAACCCATGGAAACAATTATATAATGATATTTACATATCATGGTGTGTTATAATTTATTTATTTGATCAATGTTTATCCCTTACACACATTATGGCTAGGCCATCATGATGCTTTATAACATGGTGTATCTTGTCACATGAAAAATAAAAAATCAAGTTGTAATTCATGTGGAGACTACACTAAAATGGTATTATATCCCCTTTTAAAATATAAATATAATAATATTATCCATATTTGACCAAGTCAAGGTCAAATCATCTATTCATCTCCATCATTCATCATCATATTCCTCCCTTATTAGGAAAATTACATCGTCTTAAGGTTAATTTAAACTATTATGCAACAATTAGTTACATGATTTTTTTTGTGGTTAGTTCAACCACTCTCATTCTTATTTACATTCCCATTATTATAATTTTTTCCATGATTTATTATATTAATTATTTGTGTCTAATCACATTATTCTTCAATCATTATTTCATCACTTAAGGCATCCTCATCTGCCCATTTTTTGTGTCTTCTTCATTCTTTAAAAACAATTATGCCCTCATCACATACATTGTATCTCCCTATCAAATCCACATCATCCATAAACTATATAAACTCATCATTGATCCATGCAATTAGTTAAATCCTTAATCTATGCCTATAACTTGATTACTCATTAATCAATCATCTATTCAATCCAAACTTGTATCTTCTGCTCCCTTGCATGTATCCTTGTTTAAGACAAATCAAGCATGTAGATTATCATCAAGATAGATTGTTCCCACATATAATCCTTTATATTTTTATGATATTTCATTCCTAAATCTACCCTACTTGGGGCAAATCAAAGCATGCATCTTGTTTTTAGGCTCTATTATTCCCAAATCTACCTTGTTTGGGGTAACTTAATCCATAATCATTAAAAATGAAATCAATGCATGTAAAAATTAACTCAAGTAGGTAAATCTAATCCTATATATGATATTTATGTATTATATATCACCTTGATCTTGTACACTTGACAAACTCAGACCTTAGCTTTTCCTCTTAGTTCTAGATCTTTCCCACTTTCTAAAGTCTTGCATCTACTCTATCTTGTGCTAATTAGCCTATCTCTTGGTATAATTGGTCTTATGTTGATGACCTTTTATCTTACCCATAATTCTAAAAACTTTCTTATCTTCCACCTTTTTAAGTTTTGATTATGTACCTATTTTCTTGTTCCCTTGACACTAGCATCCAAGATAGACACCTACATTGATGTAGATGTCTTACTTTGACACAAGTGTCTAGTGCGATAAAGTCATCCAATTTTAAAATGAAATTTATCATAATGGTTAGCCTAAGTGATTTAATGTGAATTTATTCTCCAAAGGGATTGATATAAATACAAGATCAATCCTCATTCATTCCTCACTTACGAGACCTAACATAAGGCAAGGTAACTTATCAAAAGCATTAAATCAAGGACTAAATAAAAAATGATTTCCTATTTTCTCCCATTTTCATATTAGTCATATAAATAACACTTATATAATTTTTAAGTACTAAAGGAACAACCTAAGAGCTTGATTTACTAAGTTATAAGATAGGTCATTATTGTATTTACTTTCAACATATTACATGTTTCAAACATAATCTAACACATAGGGGAGAACTAAAATAGTCTGAGGCCCTCTTTAGAGTATTGGATATATAGGTAGCACTCATTAATATAAGGGTATTTATGGTTAGCTCAATACCATTTTCCCACTAACCCACTTTCACCCAAGGTCACTATGAAGATGAAGAACTAGGGTTTTATAATTTCATGAGGAGCAACATTGCATGACCTAGATATCAATACATCAGAGCAAAGGTGAGGACAAACCTAAAATAATCTAGGTGGTCACATATTTTTCCAGTAGGTGTTCCATACAAGACACATGTGTCAAATAGTAACATCAACATAACCATCCAAGGCTGATGCTAAAATTTGTGACTCTAGAAATACCAAATCTAAAATCTAATAACTATGCTAGAATCATCTTATAATTTACTTATTACCTAGTCTAGATCTAGAATTGTGTTAACATCATAACTAATTAAGTACATTACTTCTTTTTCATTTCCATATCTATCATATTTGTACTTACTATTTTTAGCCTAGCTTAGTTTAATGAATTCAATATATGTTATACATAATTTTAGCATCTAATTAACCTATTATAGAGATATTATATCATCCTTATACCTTAGGCTATCTCTATCCCCTTTAACATAAGATAACCCCAATCTATATATTTTATGCTTAAGAAATCCATGCTTAATCTCATATATCCACAACATCCTTTCATCTTGATTCCTTACTCTCCTTTTGAGATCCCATCCATGTCCTTCATCCTCTCATGCCCTCTCAAAGGGGTATTATCCATCACTTTATTTAATCCATCATCATCTAACATTCATCCATTTTTTTTAATCTTCTTCTTCCTTTTGAAACCCTTTACTCCACCCATCGTGTCTTATAGTTCCCTTTCAAAGAGGGTCAAAATGTAGACAATAAAAATTGGATACTTCATGTTGATTTTAACTATATAATAATTATACACTAACATCATCCTTAAATAATCTAATTAGGTCTTCTATCTTCACTAAAATCATCCTTCAATAATCTAATTCAGTCTTCTATCCATACTAACATCCCTATCTAATTCAATATTCACCCCCCCTGATCAATTGATCATTTTTTCCTCAAACATATCCCAACCCACAAAAATGCACATATTTATTCATTATTTAATTAATCTAACTTAATTAACTAATCCTTTCATAACGATAAATTTTATATCTTTTATAAATTCAAATTTATCTAAATTCATAAATCTAATAAATCCTCATAGCATGACATCATTCCCCTTTTTCAAAATAATTTCAATGCAAAGAGGTAAGTGTGTGAGCAAGAGCTATAACATTCTCTTAGACACTCCAAGAATTAATCATTGCACCTTATTACACACTCCAAATTTATTATTATACACTAAATCATCCTCATTTATGAGGAAGAGGACCAATCCTACACCATTGATCTCAAACCAAGATCAATGGTTTGCATTAATCAACTAAAGCTATAAATAGAGGGTTCCTCCTCCATTCTTAGCAAGTCTTGATAACACAACAAAGTTTTTCCATTTTAGAGAGCCAATAATACATCAATCCAATCATTATCAATAAAAATTATGTATTTTTAAATGGGTTATGTTGTATATTTTATCATGCACATCCACTAAGAATTAAAACTACAACCATCACTTTTAATCACATCCAATCGACAAGAGAAGAAACAAGGTTGTTTTTGGTAAGTTAAGGTAATCAAATTTTTATTTCAATCCTTTTATGTCTCAATATATGGAAACTTATTTACTTGGTTATAATTTCTTCATTTTGATTTTATAAAAACCAACCTTGATTTTGCATGATGTAACAAACTTGGTAAACAATTTGTAATTATATGCATATTTCAACCATACTACATGAAATGATTAAATATGTTGTTTGATATCACCTTTTCCCTTATAGAGTGGAATCTTATGATCCAAAAATGTTTCTCATAATGGTTAAGATGATATATCAAGTGCTAAAGGATTATGAAGCAAAGTACGAGAATCTATTTAATAACTAGCTCTAGAAACACCCTATTATAATTGTAACACCTTACAAGGTTGTAATAGTCTACTCAGATTATTATGAATTATATAGTTGGGGCCTGAATAGGTATCTATATCCAAGATGGAATTATATTCATGCCCACACCATCTAGTTGAGTACATACCAAAGTGGTACATTTGTTGATTACTTCATTAACTCTTGATAAATTAATAGGTTGAGCTCCATGTATGTCTATAAATTACCCCTTATATATATACTGGGGAACCATATATCTAATATATATGGAATGGGTGTTGACTAGGTTCATATATTCAATCTATATCAGGGGTGCTAACTATATATATCACCTAGCCTAGCCTAGAATATAGGGTACTCAAAGTGATATTGCTACCTACTACTATTAGAGATGGGGGAGATGGTGAGGTTGGTAGTGGACCATGCATAGTAATAAAAGGAGGTTTATATGATGCATGTGTATAAATAGGCATATTAATCTATTATAATCCTTATGATTCCCCCATATCTAGGAATGATGTCACATATGTAACTAGAGGTGTTGATATGGGAATCACAACAATGGTATAAACTAAAGCACACAAAAAAAGGTTAATTAAGATTGTGAAAGGGATCATATTGTTCTCCTGATATAGGACTTGAGATGATTTATTTTATTCATCTCTTATATTGTATAATAATGCATCAATCCTATGTGGATTATAATTAAGATATTTAGTGAATTATTTATCATTGATTTCATTAATTTATTCTATATTAGTTTCATCAGTCTCAATAGAAATGATAAATCCATCAATAGGGTGTTTAGTATGTATTATATAATTCATAGAGAGAACATGAGGAATAAAAGTATTCATGCACATCCTTTGGCACCTAGTGGTGATAGGTAGTATCTTGGATTAGATATTCAAAAATATGATTTAATGAAGGCTTGATATTATAAATTATTAATTTTATCCCATTTATATAAGAAAAAGTCATTCATAATAGCCATAATTTGATTTTGAAACATTGAATTTGAAAATGCCATTAAGGGTGTAACTAGGTAGGGTGTGCTTAATTTTTATGCTTTCAAATATATTAATCCTAGTCATAAATAGTGAACAAGACTCAAGAGGCACTAATTACCAAGGATTACATTATCTTGTAGCTACCCTATCCCATATTTGATGTATGTTGAAACCAAATTTCTAGGGATAACTAATTATTGATGCACAACAAAAACAAATGGCCAAAGGCTTCATATTGATAAAAATTAAAAAACCTTATATGTTTTTGATATACCATAAGGTATGTGAAAACTAAATTTCATATAAAATGTTGTAAAATGGCTTGATTATTGGATAAGTACCCCCTCACATCATGGCTTAGGTAAAATTGATGACCAATATACCCAAAATGATAGTTCCTATGAGTTTTAAAACTAACAAAACACACTTCTAGAAATCAAGAAAAATAAAAATAAATTGAAAACTAATAGAAGAAAAATATATATATATGGAAATTAGGAATTAAATATAAAATGTTAGGAAAAAAATCAAAAAGTAATTATTAAAAAATATATGAAAATTGACCAATATGATTTACCTTATTTTTTATTTAACAGGTGTTTTATAGATATAAAACTTTAAAAATTTATCTAGATTATAAATTATGAAATTTAAATGTAAAGTAGAATTATCTAGAATTGAGATTGATTGGCAAGTGGCATATGATAAATATAGTAAGTAAAACCAGTAATTATATACTTATATTTTATGGTTTTTAGTTGACTATAATAGATGTCTAATAGTGAAAAACTAAATAAAATAGGAATATGATAGCTCATATCCAAAAGTAAGGTTTGTGGATATATTTAGACAACTTTTCACTCCTTAGACATCAACATAATGCAGTCATGTTAGTTGAATACATACTTTGTCACTATGAAGTTTATGAAATTATAATTATTTTACAACCTACACTTATGTATATTGAGAGGATGTGATATTTTAATCATGTTAACATAACAAAAAGATCATTTTTTTCCTTATCTTTACCTTGGAAACCCTAGGGGTACATGTAAGCACTAAAAACCTACAAAAACTAATAGGAATTTTAATGGTTTGAGTTGACCCTAATCACCCCCATTGATGATTGACTAATGCCTACTTATCTAGATATGCTATGAAGGAAATAAATCCACACATAGTTCTCCCACTTAGTTTGATTGTGTAATTTTATTATTCAATTAAATGTATGTATCTAGAAATTTTGATTTCATACTTGATAATGTTATCTTTCAACTTGTTTTGGAATGCTTCCTACCTGATTTGAGAATGCTCCTAATGATTGATCATAAATTTATAAATAATATGGAATATGTTCTCAATGTGTAATAATGTAATAAATAGATTCTAAATATATATAAAGTCCCTTAATGAATGAAATTTGATTTGTATTTATAGTGAACCTTTTGAGCAATTTCATTTAGATGACTTTTGAAATATGCAGGATAACCCAAATGAATATTTTGAATTTTGGAAAATATCCATTAAATAACATGGGGAGAAGGTCAAGCTAGGAAGATATGTCTTGGATAGTGGACCTATTCCAAAATGTAGGGATGACTATCTTAAGGTTAAAAGTAGTCTAATATAGAGAGGATTAAAAAATGACTTTGGAATTCATGTGTAGTAGTGACAACAAAATGAGGGGTTAAGACCACATATAGATAAATAGATAGAGGAATGGAAAAAATGATTCATGAATTTGATCATAAGTCAAATGGTTTAATATATGTAAATAATTATCATTTTTAAGTACATGTGACCATATTTAGGTATCTATATTAGGCAACTTTATAGATATAAATCTCAGAATATAAACTAAGTATTTAGTATCATATTTATTTGGGTCTCTTGATCATCTTACTAATTATATTTTGTTTAATTACACCTTTTTCCTAACATCATCAACTTGATTTACCATATTAAAAATATATTTAGCCCTTTATTTCATCTTGAATTCTTTTAGGCCTTGGGTCGATTATACCATTTATGATTACTATAGAATTTTGATAATGATAAAAGATTATGAAAGTGATCTAGCCATGTGTTTAAATTATTTTTAGCATGTTTCACTTTATGATTATAGGTTGGGCACATTTAAACTTATTTTATGTGGAATTTTCTTGCCACTAAATCCTTAATTCAAATTTAGAGGTTCTGTAGGCACCTAAAATTAACCAATAAATACTTGTTAATGGTTGTCCTTAATAACTTTATCTTGCTTGGAAAAATCACCATTATGATAGCCTATAATTTATAATAAATATTTAAAAGTATTTAAATTAGTGAGAACATATTCTAGACTATAAAGGCTAAAATTGCATTTATATAACACCTCATTTTGTACACTTGGAAAATACATATCATGATTGTACATTTTAGTTCTAGACATTCCCACTACTAAGTTCACTATCTCTTTATGCAAAATTACTTATCTCTTAGTTTGAACTTTGTTATTATAATTACCTAACCCTTCTATGTTGTGCAAAATTCTCTAAATTTGGTGTATATCCTTCACTAGTAGGTTCATACCTTACCTATTTTCTAGCTCCCTATATACATACATCCCAAACACACACTTGTGTTAATACAACTATCTATTTTCCTACAAATTTTCTAATTCCTAAAATTCTTCTAATTTTCAAGATAAACATATCTAAAACATTGATCTATATTCTTTAATGTGAGATATTTCTAAAAAATATTGGTATATATACAATATCAACCCTCATTCATTCCTCACTTAGAAATCACATAAAACTCACAATGAAATATACTAAGAATCATTCAATCAAGAAATCAAGTGAGAAAGTCTGGTCTATGTATTATTATTTTCATATAAATCATAGAAATAATATTTATACAGGTCTAAAGTAATCAAATAAAAACTTATGATCCATATTTTCTAAGTTACAAGATAGGTCATTTCATGTATTCACTTATCACATATTTCACCCTTGTTCACACACCAGCCAACACATGGGGGAGAACTACATTAATCTGAGGCCCTCTTCAAAGTAGTGGATGTGTAGGTAATGCCCATTGATGGAAGGGACTTTAGGGTTAGCTATACATTATGATCTACCTAAACCATTTTCCCCATAGTCACTTAAAGATTGAAAGGATAGGGTATGATCATTTGATAAAGAGTGAGACCCTTTGCACATAATCTAAAGATATCAAAAAGAAGGTGATAGAAAACCTAGAAGACTCTATTTGGCTATATCTATATCCAATTAATATTTTATATAGGATATATGTGGTAGATTTATACACCTACATTGATACAACTTTATAGATCTGATGTAATTATTTGAGGCTATAAAAAGGATATTTATAAAAATTGACAACTATTCAAATACCATCATTCATCCCACTTTTAGCATGTTCCTATTTAGATGTGCATGTACACAATAAACCAACTAAGTACCATTGTTTCTAATTTATTAAAATATCTATCAATAGTTTTACTTTATTATTTTTAACCATCTAAGTTGTATAAATTAAGAATACTATTTGTTTGAGTTTTTATTAATTATCCTACTATAGAGGTAGTTTATCACCCTTGTGCCCTAGACTACTCTATCTTATTAAACTTATATTTCTCCCATATTTTCAATTTATATTCAAACACATGCTTCCATATTTTAACCATATTTATTCCTATTTTTTAACCCTTTTTATAATGGATTAGGGGAAGAATAACATAATCATACAAATGGCTAAACTATTCTAAAATTAAGATAATTAAATAATTCAAATTCATAATGTTTTGATATGGTGTTAAATTATAAAATTATGCTAAATATATAAATTACAATGCCAAAAAGTAATTTGAATGTAGAAACATAGAATAAATAATACTTAGCTTATTTACTGATGCATAGGTTCATCTAGTAAACATAAGTACATGAGAAGATAATATGATGCTCCATAGTGATTCATCAAATTATGAATATTTATTTTATGTCAACTTGGACACTACCATCATGATTTGTACATTACCATCAATGCTTTTGTCTAGTATGGGATATAAGTATTTTTGGGAATGATCAATTATGTCTATTAGGATTCACTATCACCTTTAAAATTATCTATTCAGATTAGTGAATAGGTTATAGATATTAGTATTTTGCTCAAAACCCTAGGTCATCCAACTTGGGCATGTCACCTTAAAAAATTGGGTTTAATAGGCTCAAGTGATGTTGAGCTGACCTTAAATACCCCTCTATCAATAAGCACTACCTACATAGCCATATACTCTAAAGAGGACCTGAAATTGATGTAGTTCTCCCATTATGTGGGTTTTCTTGTGAACAATTATGCAATATGATATATGTGAGTGCATGTAATGATCTATCTTGTAACTTGATAAATATTACTTGTGGGATGTTTGAATGTTTCAGATTTATAATAAGACTAATCCTATGACTGATTTTAAAATAGAAAATAATGATAAAATCAACATAATATAATATATATGCAATATATATTGGATCTAGATGAATAAAAGATGGAAAATATCATAAATAATTGACACACCACATAAATATTTAAAGTGGGAAAATCTTCAAGAGGTAAAAAACCCACAAAGATGATATTCAATTAATTGAGAAACTATGCACCCCAATACAAAGCCTTCCCTTCTCACTTCTTCACATAAGCCTTCATAGAACCTTTGTAAATATTTTTTGCATGTAAATATCAAATTAATCGAGTGTGTTCATAGTGAATAATATAATAGGGTTAAAACACTATTTATAATAAATGTTAGGGGAGGTGACCATTGTAACTAATAAGTCTATCTTTCTTGAGAATCATTTAATTTAATTGGTTAATAATAAATCACAATATTTTATTATTTATTTACATGAGGTTTTCACCTCATATATTTAATAAATAATAAATTATTATTATTTAGTAATAAACTAAAGTATGCTAAGGATATAAATTATCTCACTTAGATATTAAATGTTCCAACACTCCCCCTTAATAAATTAACTAGAATTCAACATTATTATCATGAATTAATGACTATGTATGAAAGTGAACCTCAATCATTTAAATAAACTAGTCAATATGATAGATGGAATTTTGATATGTAAGCCAAATATAATTCCTTAATTAAAAATTAGACTTGGAATATTTTCCTCCTCCACCTAAAAGGCATATTATCAGTTTTAGGTGGCTTTATAAGATCAAATAATTCAATTGGTAAAATTGATAAGTTTAAAGATATATTATTTTCTCGTAGGTTTAATATAAAACCCAAGATTTACTATGTCTAAACCTTTGATCTTGTAGAAAAAATGAATACTATTAGACTTCTTATTTCTCTTGCAACACAAAATGATTGGGTTATCCACCAAATGGATGTCAAGAATGCATTTTTAAATGGTGATTTAGAAGAGGAAATCTATATGTCTCAATCTAAAGGTTTCAATGGCCCTAATATATAACATTATGTATGAAAGTTAAATAAATATTTGTATGGTTTAAAATAAGCTCCTCAAACTTGGTATTCCAAAATTACTTATTTTCAAAGCATTAGGTTTTTCTAATTGTTGCTTTGATAAGCATCTCTTTGTTAAAGTTGAAAATGGTTATTTGATTATGATTGTATTATATGTTGATGATTTGTTAATTTTTGAATGTTTATCTTGTTTAATTCATAAATATAAGGATAAACTAATTCAAATAAAAAAAATGTATAATTTAGGCATTATACATCTTTTTTTAGGAATGGTTATCTTTTAGGATAAACATTTTTTGTTGTATCATTATCTCAGTATGCATATAATCCTCTTGTTAAGTTCAACATGATTGATTGTAAATATTATTCCACTCCTATTGAATTTGGTGTTAAATTTTATCCAAAACATGCATGTGAAAAATATAACCCTACTTTATATAGATATCTTGTTGGTAGTTTTATTTTTCTAACCATTACTAGGCCAAATATTTGATATATTGTTGGTGTTACTTATAGATTTATGTAGGATCCATATTTAGATAATTGGAAATCAACTAAATGAATTATTTATTATATCAAATAAGTAATTAATTTTGGTTTATTTTATTCTTCCATTGATAATTTTAAATTATATGGTTATTGTGATGTTGGCCATACTAGTGATACTATAGATCATAAATCTACTTTTAGATATGTGTTTAAGTTTGGTGCAAGTTCTATCACTTAGATCATCAAGAATAAACCTATTTTTTATATCTCTTATATTGAATTAGAGTAAAAAAGTGTTATGGAAGCTATAAAAGAAGTCATTTGGTTGTGAAGGTTATTGGTATAAATTTATTTAGATGTTTCTCATAGTTCCATTCTTAATTGTGATAACCAAAGTTGTATAGCTCTAAAAAAAATATAATGTAACACCAAAGAATTAAATATATTAAAGATAATGTGAATTTTATCTAAGATAAAGCTCTCAATGGTGATATTGATATGTAATTATATCCTACGGTGAAAAAGTGGTAGATATATTCATAAACCTACTTGGTGCTACCATGTTTTGTTAGTTTCATGTAATGTTGGGCCTCTTGGAGTCATCATTTAGGGGGAATGTGAATGGAAATGTCACTTCCTAATGGCCATGTGTTCCTTATTCTTCTCTATACTTCTTCTCATTATAAATCATTGTAAACTTCATGTGGAAGTTATGTGATTTGAGTAAAATTCATGTAGAAGTTTTACTTTTGTACCCTAATACATAAAATCATAATTTTTAATAGAGGTTCTTATGTTATAAAAGGCTCTAAATATTATTATATTATTATTCATGAGAAACTATTATATATTTAGTCTCACAATCATGCTAGCTTAGACTTATTTTATAGTATCTTATGGATTATAATTAATTTTGTTTCAAAAGGTGATGTGTGGCATGATGAAGGTTTTTAAATCATTAAATTGTGTACATAAAATAATTATTGTATTAAGGTGACTATGACATTTATCCCCACTTAGCATTAAGGGGGAGTGTTAGAACATTTAATGTCTAAATGGGATAATTTAGACCCTTAGCATACTTTGGTTTATTATAAAATAATAATAATTTATTATTTATTAAATACGAGGTTAAAACCTCATGTAAATAAATAATAAAATATTGCAATTTATTTTTGACTAATTAAATTAAATGATTCTCAGGAAGGATGGAATTGTTGGTTATAATGGTCACCTCCCCTCACATGGGAAGTGACTGTTATAACCAATGGGTCCATCCTTCATGAGAATCATTTAATTTAATTGGTTAATAATAAATCACAATATTTATTTTTTATTTACATGAGGTTTTAACCTCATATTTAATAAATAATAAATTATTATTATTTAATAATAAACCAAAGTATGCTAAGGGTCTAAATAATCCCACTTAGACATTAAATATTTTAACAAATAATAGGGAAGTATAACTTAGTTATGCAAATGATTAAGTTGAGCTTAACATGTGTTTTTTTGGTAATTTATATATAATAATGAATGAAATTTTGTTTTATATTTATACCATATATTTTCAAATGATATCATGGGAGGGTTAATTAATATAAATATTTTTACCCATACATGTAAAATTTGAAAATTCCACTATTTATAAAGCTCATAGACTAGCATCAAATTTGGGACACTAGTGTCGATACTAGTGTCTTAGTCTAGATGATAATGTCTGGGAGGATAAAAAGTTTCTAAGGATCTGTAACTACTAGAGTAGGATTTAAATCAAGTTTTATGTAATTGATAGGATATAATTGATTGAGTTAATCATAATATCAAGGTCAAACTATAGGATAATCATTTAGCCATAGCGAGATGGTAAACGCGATCCTTTTGAAAATGATAAAGCCATGAACTAAAGGATCAATCAATAAGTGATATTTTTCAATTGTAAAAGACTATTTCATCATATATAATCATATTTTAGTATCTACATTTGTAACTCCCCCCCCCCACCCCCCCCCGGGCGCTCACCCCACTATTCTAGTAGTGCATAAGGATGAAATTACTAGGTTTAAAGGAAAAAAATGTGTAGTTTGGTGTGTACAACACACCTTAGGTTTGATTCAGCCTTGTTTTAATTTATTTTTTGTAGATAACCTATAAATAATAGCATATTATAGTGTAATTAGTGCATATAATTTGAAAGTGAATAATTAGAAAACTTGAAATAAAAGAGAGCAAGGAAGGAGTATACATGTGTTTCAATCTAACTATGTTTCCCCTTGGTAATTTAATTTGGTTATGATGCTTATTTATTAAATCATTCGAGAGATATTTTCACAAATAAACCTTAGATATGTGAATATGATATTTATAGGATGATCATGCTCCTAATCTAGTACAAGGGTCATATGTGCCAAGGCCATCGATATCATTGAATTTTAATCGCACAACTCAAGTATATAAATAATATAGTAAATATAGCCAATATTACCTATGTAAAATGGTATAACCATCTCAACATATAAAATGGAAGGATATCCAAGGCTATTTAGGGTGCTAAGTCTCAATTTCACTACTCAAGGTATCCAACTGTTGTAGACACATAAAGCTTAATCAATGCATCTAGGTAAGTTTAGTTAATATATGTATATAAAACATAATATGTATCTATGATTTACTAAATTTTCAAGGCATATACACCTCTAATGTGTCTCAAATTGAATTATCTATCAAAATGTAACCTATGCTTTATAAACTATGTGTAATATTTGTCATAGACCTAAAAAATATATCTAAAATATGTATAATTAGTGTAAAATGCATAAGATTATAACCCAATTGTATATCTATATCTTGTAAACTATATCAATTTTTGCTAATTTTATGAATTATACATGTGTGTACTCATGTCTCTATCACATGCCTCAACTAATATGCCCCCCTTTTGAGGTGAGGAGAATCAAATGTGATAGTCAATTATCTCAAAAAGATAAGATAACCATGTTATATTTATATCAATTATGTTGTAATAAATCATATAATGATATCATGTATAATAATATATATCAATCAAGCTCACAGTATCCAATCACAATAATCCATATGATGCATGATATGGATCATGGAAACATATATGAGTAACAAGCACAAGCTTAGAAAATAACAAACACACACACAAGAACACTCAATATCATGAAAAAAGGGTCTAAGGAGATCATAAACAAGATGAATGTTTAAAATGTCACACAATCAAAGGGAAGACATGTTAAAATTTCCAAACACTAAATAAATAACACTTAGTGTAACTATGCCCAACTAAATAAGGAACATAATGTTCCACAATCGAGACAAGGTATAAAAAAATAAATAAACTCAAGTAATCCATGTGATAAGATGAATAAGTGAGATATAAGTAACAATCATAAGTATATCATACTAGTCCATGCATACATGTGTTATCAAAATGTCATCTAGTGCAGCATATATATCACATTATGTAATATGTAAGCATGAGTATAGACATGTGTAAATTTTAGTAGATAAACTCAACATGTTAATGTAAAATAATCATAAAACAATGGAACTTGTATCAGTCATGATCAGTAGGAGCATATGATCCCAACATAGTGTGTCACATGAGTAAAGGTCTAACATCTAAAAGATCTTATATTATATATCTAGTGTATGATTTTATTGCAATCAAGTAATTATGAAATTATAGACACTATTTATAAAGTATATATCACCTCAATCTTGTATAATTGGAAAATGCATATCATGGATGTACCTTTGACTTCTAGACCTTTCTTGCTACCAAAAGGCTTGCATACACTCTCTCTATGCCTAATTACTTATCTCTTAGTCTAATAAATGTAATTATAATGACCCAATCCTTATTACCCAAAATTATATAAACCTACTTATCTTTTATTTGTACAAGTTTTAGACCTACACCTATTTTCTAGCTATCTGAACACTTGTGTCTCAATCAAATGCCTACATCAATGTAAGTGTCCTATTATAACATAAGTGTCAATTGTCTTAAAGTCATAAAATTTGTAAATGAAACATATTCTTATGCTTTTAATACATGATTTAATTTGATATATTATCCAAAGGAATTGGTATAAATACAAGATCAATCCTCATGCATTCTTAGCCTATAAAATACCTAACACAAACCAAAAATCACTCAATAAAGTGCTCAAGTGAGAAAAGATTCCATATTTTCTCCTTTTTCCATATCAATCATAGGGATAACATATATAAAAGTCTAAATCACTGAAGGATAATCCCAAAATACATATTTTCAAAGTTACAAGCTTGGTCACTATTGTAAATACTTATAACACATTGTATGATTTACACACAAGCCAACACATAGGGGAAAACTACATAATTCTAAGGCTCTCATTAGAGTATTATATTGTATAATTAACTCATTAATAGAGGTGTATTTTGGGTATCTTGACACCATGTTCCCACTAACCCATTTTTCCCATAGCCATAATGAAGATAAAAAACTAGAGATTTGTTATTTGATGAGTGACATTTCATGAACCAGATCTAAATGCACCAAAGTGAAGTCACACAGAACCCAAAAGCATCTAGGTGGTCACATCTAATTTTATAAATTAATTTTCACCTTACACCCACATTTAAGTTAGATATTAATATCAACATAACTATCCTTGGTCGATGAAAGTGTCCACATATATAAAAGTATAATTTGTAGAATTATGTGATTGATCTAGAATCTAGATCCAGTCTACTCTCTACTTGTTCTAGCTCTAAATTTATATTATCATTAGAATAATATAAGTATATTATTTTCATTATCATTATAATATTTATCATATCTATGCTTTCCATTTTTATCGTATCTTAGTATAATAAATTAAGTATATGTTTAATTGAGTTTTAAAAAAATGTCTTTCTTTAAAGATAGTCTACCATCCTTATGCCTTAGGTTATCTCTACCCCTTTAATTATATATTCCACACATATATATTAGGATTAAAAATTTAGTGAACCTAAACCATGATGAATTCAAAAAATATATAATATGTGGTTTCCAACCTCTTAGGGTTTTATCTTGTTGTGATAGATTTTTAGATCTGAAACTTTACCCTTGGGTTTTACCCTCCTCTGGTTACAAGGGATTCGTGTGTTTATACTTACAAGTTTATTATTATTTTATTGGTAAATTTTATTATTTAAATATATCCATTTATAAAATTACTTAGATTTATTTTCTACTCAGGTTATTATAGTGAAAAAGTTCTTTTTCTTCACCAAAATTTGGTATGGAATTTTTTTTTTTTGTAATTTACTATTTTTAGTAAATATTGGAAAATAAGGTGAAAGATGTACTTATTTTATAATTAATTTAAGTGTTTCATCAAAAATAATATTTTATTAAAAAACCTCTCTCATATGTTTGAACTAAATTTTTATTTTATCGCATTTATTGATTCTTTATTTGTTATATTATACGGTTTTGCTTATGAAGCATTCCACATTGTTTGGCCTATTTTTGACTCATAATAGATCAAATTTTAAATATATAAAAGGTTTTTCATAATATACATATAAACCTCTTTTTTATTCCAAAATATTATATGTATGTTTTAAATTTAGCATTTTACTATTTTAAGTGAATTTTGACCTACATGGTGTACATTGTACTTTTGTTTACCTATTTTTATGGGTTCATCTCATTTATTATTTTTATTTAAAAACATATTTTAGATTCTAAAATTTCTCAACTAATCCCTTTATATTAATTTCTCTTCATTTGGCACATTGTGGTGACCCTAACCTCTGGTCTCAAAACCCTACTTGACCTAGGGTTTCCTAATTTACTATTTTCTGAACCTTGATTTTAAAATGTTCAAAATTTTAAAAATTATAATTTCCCATTTTATGAAAACATGTTTAATATGGATATATCTCTAATCTACTTTATTTTACAATACATTAAAGTAGTTGTTAATTTTTATGTTCCATGTTTGATAAAATTAATTAAAATGAGTAACTAAGTTGAGCAATATAATGAGATGATTTTAAAATAAAATCATAATTTAAGATTTATTTATAAATCTTACGGAAATAATATTGACCCTCTTCCTCATAAACCTAAGGAGGGTGATATATCATCCCTCTAACCATACATATGTTATCATGCCTTCAAGGGGTAAGGTAGATGGTGTATGTATGCATGTTCAATTCAAGGTACCTTAGGTTTATGCTTGTGAAGCCTTAAAATATAAATCCATCCTTATGATAAACTCAATAGAAGAGTGAAAAAATAATTTTAGTTCAAATATCACATTGTTGGAAATTAGATTAAATACTTACAAAATCCCAAACATGCTAGTGTTAATCATGTTTTTGCATCTTCATCCACAAATGTTGTTCAAAACACTGCCTCTTATCCAAATGAAAAGATAAAATAAAATACATCTAAAATAAGTGATTTAAAAAGTTTCCAAATGGATAATAAGAGTCCAAGTGAAATCCTAAGACAAATTATTTGAGATAAAGTGATCAAATTATCTCCTCTAATTCCTATCAAGAAATCCAAATAGTATTATGTATATCATAAAATGTATGGACATCATACAAATTATTATTTTTCATTAAAGAACAAAATACAAGGTCAAAATGGTATTGGTGATTATATAATTGTTAAATCAACCAATAAAACCACTCACATCATGAATGTCTTACCTAAACCAAAAATACCAAAACAAAAAATGTGGTTACCAAAGAAAATTTAGATAAAAAATAGTTGCATTTATTAAACATAGAGTAAGAAAAGGTTCAAAAAGAAAAATTAGATCAAGAAAAATATAAAAATTTACCTCTCAATAATTATACTTAGTTTTACAAATAGTATGGATTTGTAATGAAATATTTATAAAACTTTGGTTATCATGGCTAAGGATTGGGAAAACATTCCCAAGGCATAACTCATTCTATCTTTGCATCTAATAATAATGATTGATAAGGCTTGGGATATAGTGGTAATACCAATGACAATTATTCAAAGATACATTTTATCAATGAGCAAGACATGCCTAAAAAAATAAATGATATAAATATGATTTCCAATCATCCAAACATCATATATATTCCATATATAAAGGAACAAACATTTAAGTGCAAAATTAAAAAGTTTATGCTTTCATCCTTGAATAAAGAAGTCAGGGAAAACATTATATATTTTCCTAGTGTGAAATTAAAGATACATGATTCTTCTCTATCCCATAATGAGATGCAAAATTTTGACAATGATAAGCATACTCAACAAAAACAAACATTCAATAAAGAAACTCCAATCAATGATGCAATTTGTTATTCATATATAGATGATCAAATGGACATATCACATGTTCAAGAATAACTTGTTAAGTTAAATCTTTCTTACATTACTAATATCTAAGATTGGTATGATCCTAATAATACTAATTACATAGCATATGAATATGACACAAATTATATAGGTCTTCCATAGAGGAATCTCATTGATGAGATCCTTGGGTTCTCATGGCACTTTTCTTGGTCCATAGCACCTATTCTAAAAATTCCCCAAAAAAAATCAAAAATATTTTTAACATATACATGTTCTATTATATCCTTGGCATATATATTGTTAGTTTCATGTTGGTATATGACATATTAACCTTTTTGTACATACACATGTTTCACACACCATTTGAGTGTGATTCAGGCATACATGATACATGATCTATGTATTTTTGGATGTTGGGCCTTCCCTCTACTCATGTCATGTAGACATTAGGGGCATCCACTTCCTTGATTATGATACATCTAGGTTATATCAATCTATGGTAATTTAAAATTATCATGTTTGAGATTATGTACTTACACTTGCCTTTATCCATTCTTATATATATTTCACAGTGTATTTGATATGCTATGTACTTAAAAAAAATTATAACACATATGAACCATGGACTAGTATGGTATATCTATATTGGTTGCTTATATTTTCATTCATGCACTTCCTTCAGTGTCTTGCCTTGCTATTGTCTTTCTTGTTTGAGCATTTTAATATGTTCCATTTTTTGCAGCACACATGATTTTTTTTTTGCCTCTTTGACATTTAAATATACCATTGCTTGTTGTATGTTTACATTTGAATTTGTCATTTATTAATTTATGGACATTTGACTAAGTCATATCCCTTCAATTATGTGGCATTTAAATATGCCCCTTATTTGAGGTCTCTTTAGACCATTATCTTTTTATTTGCTTTTGATTGTTCTTGTGTGTATGTTTAATTGATTTTTGAACTTGAAATTTTAATATATAGATGTTGACATGATATACATCATGCATCTTAGGACTTAGTGTGATAACATTCTTCATGCTTTAATGATATATCTACCTAGACTTGTTCCCTCTATATGTTACATGGTAAATTCACATTTTACATGGTTATATTATCCTTTTGAGGTAATATAACTACCATTTTATACTTTCCTCACCTCAAAATGGGGGAATATTAGTGGGGGACATGACATGGAGACATGACTTCCACATTACTTCACATATTCAGATTGTAGTGGGGGCATATTTTGAAAACATGTTTTCCACATTTTTCATAGTTTCAGATTTTAGTGGGGGCATGTTTTGGAAACATGTTATCCACACTTATTTAGTATTCATATTACATATATTATAGTGGGGGAATGTTTTAGAAAAATGTCTTCCACATTGGAACTTATATTAATTTTTATATTTCTCCATATATAGTGGGGGCATGTCGTGGAAAAACATTCTCCACACTTACACTAGTTTTTAAATTCAAATTGTAGTAGGGGCATGTTTTAGAAACATGTTTTCCATACTTGCACCAATTCTCATAGTTAAATTGTAGTGGGGGCATGTTCTAAAAACATGTTCTCCACATTTGTCATAGTTTTAAATTTAGTAAGGGCTTATTTTTTAAACATTTTCTCCACACTTATTTAGTATGCATCATACCCAAATTTTGATGGGGGGCATTTTTTGGAATCATGTCCTTTAGATTGGCACTTACACTAGTTTTTAGTTTTAGATTATAGTGGGGCCATGTTTTAGAAACATGTTCTTCACACTTGCATAGTTTAAAATTGGACAAATTCATAGTTATATGATTCAAATAAACATTTGTGGCATAATTATATACATTGGTATCATTTTTATACATATTTTTAACCTGAGACATATCTAAGGTGCATATGATATGAAATGTGTACCTAATATTATATAATTAGATTAGTTTTAAATTTCAAACACTTTTAGGGACTATTATCACCCACTAGGTTAGACTTTTATAGACTGTATTGAACTAATATACTATATTAGTTAGTTCACCTTTAGGTATGGTTAAAGTGATTAAATCACTCAATATTTACAATTTTATATGTTGGACTTGATTACATCATCTAACCTCGCTAGTTTTATAGTGGGATTTAACTTTGTTCACTCACACTCACCAAGTTATAAGTATGACTGAGTTGCACGATTGATCTAATCTCAATTATCAAGTGACAAATCACATTTTCTCCAAGGTTATGGGAATGTGTCCTCAAATATATATCTCTTTATATATCCACTTTCCATATTTTGTATTTTTCCTAATCATAGCTCTAATTATTCTTGATGATATATCTTTTTAAATCAAATTAACAAAAGGCAAGATGATTACATTGAGACACAGGTGTACTCCTAAACATTTCTCTCTTTCAATTTTAATCATTTAAATGATTTCAATTTTAGATTATGTGTATTGGTTATATACTATAACATGATTTTAATTTATAGGTAAATCACTAGAAAATCACTCAAGTTAGACTCAAACAAAAATAATGTGTGTTATAGACACCTAGGTATGCATTTCTTCCCCTTTAAACTAGAAATTTCATTATTTTATTAAGGGGAAAAATGTAGACACTATTTTTGAATTATATAGTACCTCAGTATTATACAATTGGAAAATACATATCATAGATGTACCCTTGCTTCTAGACCTTTCTTGTTCATAAAATTTTGCATACACTATCTCTGTGTGACCAATTTCTTATCACCTAATTCAACTAATGCCATTATAATGACCCAGGCCTTTTATCTTTCCTAGAATGTTATAAACTTGTTTATCTTTTATTTCTATAATTTAGACCTACACCTATTTTATAGTTGGTTGAATACTTGTATCCCACTTAGATGCCTATAATGATGCAAGTATCATATTCTAACATAAGTGTCTAGTTTCCTAAATTCATCCAATTTACAAATGAAACATATTATTATGGTTAGCCTAAGTGATTTAATAAAATATGTTCTCTAAAGTGATTATTATAAATATGATATCAATCTTCTTTCATTACTCACCTAAAAAAGACCTAGCATCAACTAAAAACACTTAATCAATCACTCAAGTGAATAAAGATTCTCTATTTTCTCTTTTTTCCATATCACTTATAGGGAAAAAATATCTACATGTCTGAAGTACTAAATGAGTAACCCAAGAGCCATATTTTTTAGGTTATAATCTAGGTCATTGTTATACTTATCACACATTGCATGATTCACACATAAGCCAAAATATAGGGGATAAGTACATAAGTTTGAGGCCCTTTTTAGAGTATTAGATATGTAGGAAATTGTCACTGATAGAGGGGTATTTGGGCCAGCTCAACACCATTTGCCCACCAACCCATTTTCCCATAACCACTATGAAGATGAATAACTAAGGTTTTTATATTTGATAATGAACGATTGACCATGACCTAGATATGAATGCACAAGAGAAAAGTTGAAATATAACTTAAAATAATCTAGGTGGTCACATTTTATTGAAATAGGTATTCCATATTATACACCTGCATCTGAATTAGAAATTAGTGTTGATGTGAGTGTTTATGGCTACATAAGTACAATTTTTAAAATTTGGTGATTGATCCAATATCCATATCCAATCTATTTTATACATATTCTAAATTTATATCTATATTAACATCAGGATCAACTATCTTGTTTTCATTATCATTATATTATCTATCATACTTTTACTTTCCATTTTTTATCATATCTTGCCATAATAAATTTAGTATATGTTTGTATGAGCTTCATAAATAATTGGATTTTTTTAGAGATAGTCAACCATCCTTATACCTTAGGCTATCTCTATAGACTAGGAATTTGACTCAAGAGAGGTGGTTAGTATCCTGTTGGTTCCAAAATGAAATCAAATTGAGATAAAACACACTAACTACTATACATCTCTAGGCCTAGACACTAGGGGAGCTTAGTGAGGAAAAACTATTTAAAAAGAAAACTAGAAATGGAAAGAAATGAGAAATGTGAACTCAAAACACAAAAATTCTTACCAAATCCTTGATTTCTCCAAAATGATCCTTCTTTGTCTTACTTGGCTTATGTTAATATATTCATCAATGGAGTGTGGCTACCTTCATCTCCTCTTGGCACCTTTGGCTTGTGGCTTTGGAATGTGTGAAGCTTCTCTCAATAATTGGGCATTATAACACTATATGTATGAGGTTTTGGAATTATTTTTGAATTGTAATTTTACACAAATAAAGCTTAAAAATTAATAGGTAAGGCCTCCTATTTATAGATTTGCAAAATGATCAGAATGAACCTGAACCATCTATCTCAAGATGAAGATGTGTGTCTAAAAATCTATTCAATTTTGGAGGCTAAATTAAATTAAAAAAATCTTAAATATTTGGGCTAGAGAGGCATTAAATAGGCATGAAAGGTCTTAATGAGGCATGGGAGGGCTTAATCCTGATATTTTATGCATATATGGCCTAGGGATGTCTTCCTAAGAATGATGTCATCCGATGATGTAATTATTCAATATCAATTTCCAAAAAGAAATATTTAAAAATTTCCATGGAATTATTAATTAGGCTCTTGATTTAGATTAATTAGTCTTAAACATGATTTACCACTTTGATGTAAACATTAGCCTTTGGTGCACAAATTAATCAAATTGGTTAAAATATCATAATATTGGCTTAAAATTTGACTAGATTAGAATTAAGATGCAATGTTAGATGTGTTAGATCCATTATCCCATTTAGGATGTTACCATCAAAAAATAATAAGGGATCATGTCTCATGTAAAAAATTTGGTAGAAAAGAGCAATCTAGAGCACCTAAGTGTGAAAATGTCATTCTGACTTGAAATGATATGATCAAAGTTAGTTATCTCATAAATTGCATTACCTTATTTAATGATACTCTACCTAAAATCATCACTTATCTATAAAAAATTCAATGTATTTAATGTTTTTTAGTATTTTTAGGCTAAATTCTAATGTTTTGATAGAAATTGTCGAAAATCTTGGTTAGAGGTTATCGGTGGCTAGTTTTAGGTGTCTATAGTTTACCCCTATTTTGAAAGGCATTATAAGCTATAAGAAAAATAATATCTTCTCAAAGAATGAAAAGGTCATACATTCCTATAAATTCAATGGAAATGGATTAACTATATGATACCCCCTTGAGGGAATGGTTGGCACAACTAGGTCAATAAATGGTCCCTTGAAACAAACAAGTGAAATGAGGGGACCAAACATATGAAGATGATGGGTGGAGAACATAATGAGTTTTAAAAAGTAGTGAAAATAACTAATAATGCAAGCGGGATGGTGTATAATATTTTTCCTAAAGGTATTTATAAGTATTATACCCTAATAGTGGCAATGTGGTATGATAACATAATGATTTTCCCAAAGGTGGTTATGATCATTGAGAAGATGGAGCTACCCCATTTAGGATAGACAAACAAGATAACAACATGCCCTTCTTTGGGAAAAAATAAATTAAATTTGGTGAGAACATAATGATTTTCCTAAAAGTGATTATAATCATTGAGAAATTTAGGTGGGATAGTGTATAATGATTTGCCCATATGTTGTTATAATCATTAGACCCTGATTATTACTTTAGCAAACAATCCCTCAAAAGAAAGAAGCAAAATTAAGGGACCAAACATATGAATTTGATGGGGTGACAACATAATGAGTTTTAAAAAGTTGTCAAAATCACTGATAATATAAGTAGGATGATGTATAATGGTTTCCCCAAAGGTGGTTATAAGCATTGTACCCTGATAGTGCCAATGTGGTATGATAACACAATGATTTACCCAAAGGCAGTTATAATCATTGAGAATATGGAGCTGCCCCAGCTAGGATAGATAAACAAGATAAAAACATGCCCCTATTTGTGTAAAAAGAAATTAAATTTGGTGAGAACATAATGATTTTCCCAAAGGTAGTTATTATCATTAAGAAATGTAGGTGGGATGGTATGCAATGATTTTCCCATAAGAAGTTATAATCATTGGACCTCGATTATTAATTTGGTAAATGGTCCCTCAAAATAAAAAAGTGAAATGAGGGGACCAAAGATATGAAGATGATGGGGTGATAACATAATAATTTTGAAAAAATAGTCAAAATCACTAAGAATGCAAGTGAGATGGTGTACAATCATTTTACCAAAGGTTGTTATAAGCATTATACAACAATAGTGGCAACATGGTATGATAACATAATGATATTCCCAATGGTGGTTATAATCATTGAGAAGATGGAGCTACCCTTGTTAGGATAGATGAACAAGATAAAAACATGCCCTTTTTTGGGAAAAATAAATTAATTTTGGTGAGAACACAATGATTTACCCAAATGTAGTTAGAATCATTGAGAAATATAGGTGGGATGGTGTACAATGATCTGCCTATAGGTAGTTATAATCATTGGACCTTGATTATGGAAAACATGATTGATTGGTTAATGATGGAAAATATGATGTAGGTAACTTGATACATAGGATAAAAATGAATTAAGACAACCTGCTGGTAGGGATATGTTCATTCAAACTAACAAAGGTTAAAATTATTTCATTATGTAATTACTCTATTTGGAACATGATTGGGATTGGATTGGGATGCTGGTGCCAAGGAGATGTTGATGCCTCTATTACTAAGTAGACTTTCTAAAGATAATTTTTGTTGTAGCACTTGATGGTAAGCATCATGATAAAACACCATGAGGATTAGGCCAAAATATACATAAGGACCAACTCCTAGAATCCAATATTCAAGGGAAAATAATACACCAATGATAAAAAACATTATGACAATATAAACATATGAATATGGATGGATTTAAGTATAAATTCATAAGGAATCAAGCAATGAATGCATATAGATTGAATTGAGGCAATAATGCAAAAATCAAACAAATAGTCACACAAATAACAAACAAAGAAATAAGTAAAGAAACAAATAATAGTTAATATTAATGTTAGTACAAACAACATGACTTAAACCTACATGATGAACATTTCACCTAGAAAATAGGTAACAACTTAAAAAACAAACATGATAGGGGAAAAGAAGAAAATGAAAGGGGGTGGCCGAGTTGTCTCCATATATGCTAGGCAAGTGGATGTTGCCTACATAGTTTCATGGATGTAATATCCAAAAAAAAAAAATTAGGATGAATGTAGTTCTCCTAGGAAATGAGAATAAAATGATAAATAATGAATAATAAACATGATGGATGTGATAGAATAATAGAAATGGTCTTATAAAATAGTAAGTGCATGGGATAAAAGGCCAAAAAGGATGGGGAAACTAAAGAACAAGTGATTGGCTTATAGCTTAGTAAGGGTTCCAAAAATCCTTAAGGAAAAGAAGTGGTCAATGTTTTTGGTCTTTTTCTAAATGATTTTACAAATGTTTTTATAATTTTCAAATATCTTAACTCAATCAAGAATGACTAGACACTAAATGGTTCAAGCTCATAAAATGGTGAGAGCATGACTTATGTTTCTTAAATAATGGCAAGAGCATTTCTTAGGTTGATTGAAAAATGGTTAGATAATGGCTTAAGTTACTCAAAAAATAATTAGAGCATGGCTTAGGTTGCTCACAAAATAGAGAGAGTGTTGCTTAGGTTGCTCAAAAAATGGTGAGAGCATGGCTTAGGTTGTTCATAAAGTGGTAAGAGCATGGCTTAAGTTGCTTACAAGATGGTGAAAGCATGGCTTAGGTTGCTCATAAAAAAATGAGGGTGTGCCTTAGATTGCTCATAAAATGGTAAGAGTGTGGCTTAGGTTGCTCATAAAATGGTAAGAGTGTGGCTTAGCTTACTCCTCAAATGGTGAGAGTGTGGTTTAAATTACTCATAAAATGGAAAGAGTGTGGCTTAGGTTGATCATAAAATAGAAAAAGCATGGTGGAAAAAGGTGACTAAGATGAACTCAAAAAGTGTCAATCACTACATATATAGTCCCAGGATGGGACCTCAAGTCACTATAGTTTTTCCCTACAGTGGAGGAATCATACTAGTGTAGCAGCTAATTCAAACAAAATAGGCATAGTTAGTATAAAGTCACAGTAAAACATAGGAAATCACAGTTGGTATGTCAAGGCATGATAAGCAAGTGTTACCCCTATTTTTCCCATAGGTGGTTATAATTAGGATATAATGACATATGTCAATGATACTAATTTTCCCATAGATAGTTATAATTAGTAACAAGACTGATGAGACATTGATTTTCCTAAAGGAGGTTATAATTAATCACACTTGGTATAAAGAATGAAATAAGGAATGAAGGATGCAACTGCCAAACTATTGGCTTACTACTCCAAAGTATTATCTCTATCTAGAATGATTGAAAGAACTGCTAAAACTAAATCAAAATCTTCATGTTGAAAGTAGTGATGGAACTAAATGGAAAAGAACCAAGGTCATAGGGCCAAGTAGGGAGGTTGAAATGAACTTGGTTAATGAGAAGGTATGGTATAATGGATAGGTGATAGGAAAAAGTGGTAGGTTGGTAGGATGATAGTGTATACACATAATATTTTTAACTTTTATTGATAACTGACACTTCATATCTTGCAAGAACTTCTTAAGTCTCAATATCTCTAAGTGCATGCCTTAAGGGGTGCACCAAGAAAGGGGTGGGTAGACCATCGGTGCTTCATAAGATTGTCATTCTATTTTCCTCTTGTCATTCACACTCTAACCTCTTAAAACCATTGAACCCAAGCTTATTCTTCCTAGTTAAACCCATTCCAATCATTTATTATGTTTTATCCTTCATTTCTTGCCTTAGCACCCTTTTGACCTATCAATTGTGCCAGGTTAACTAGGTTGACCTAGCATAGTTTAGGGACTATTTATCTTTTGGTTTGTTGGCCTCTTGGCCCACCTAGCATAGTCCTAGAGAGTTAGCCCTAAAAATGTGCTAGGTCAATTGGGTCGACCTAGCATAGCTAACATTCCTAAATGCTTTTATGGAAAGCTAATACTATATATACAAGGTCATTCCTTACCATTTTAAAAAGAAAAAAGAATTAAGTGAAGAAGTGTGAATGAATGTCTGCCTATTGACCATTCTACTTGGGGAATAGATCTTTAGGGTTTAATACTTTCTTTGGATCTCTGATCTCATCTTGTGGATAAGTCTTTTCAATTCTTGGATAGTCTATGTATCCTAGAGATAATTTATCTTAGTTATCCTTACATACCATGACAATCTCTTTCAAATCACCTTGACCAAGGGGGAGATTGAGGCCTGACAGGTTCATCTTCAAAGGTAAGTATTCCTAATTTTATTCCTCCTTTGTAAGAGTAGATAGATAGAGCATATGTATTCTTCTCTTCCATGTATTATGATTTCATATACATTGATGTGAGTATATGTCTTATAAACATGTTTAGTTTAGTTATTTATTTATTTTAACTAACCCCCACTTTGTGTCACAAGATTTGGTGTGTACTAGATTATATTTACTTTTCTTGTTATTAGATTAGTGAAATATTAAATCATAGGACTCTTTTAGGATTGTTATGCAATTATCTTAGATTATAGGCTTTGGAACCTTATCTTGCATGGTGTTTCATGACAAATGATTTCTTAATTAGGTCTAGTGGATCCTCACATTGGTCATGATCCTACTTAATAATTATATGGCCCCCAATTAGAAGTGTGTGTGTTTTCTATCCCATCTGAACCATTATTCATTTATGGACATAATGAATTTATAATTGCATACATTCTAGTGCACCTGATGTGAATCAAAGCCTTACAATATTTCTTTCATTTATTTCATTTCTATTCTTTATTATTTTTATCATATATTTTGACATACTAGATAGACCATGTCAACCCAGTTATTTATCTCTATGTGTAGGTTTGTAGGAATATGTAACTAGATAGACTATATTGACCGAATATATGTTTTAGAACTTGAAAATGTTTGTTCAGACATCTAGATCGACTAACTTGACATAGTGCAAAGTTTTCCCAATTTTTAGACTTCCTATCTAGACTACTAGGTTAACCAGGTTGACCTAGTGCATTTTTAGCACTTTTTTAGTAGGTTCTTATATAACTTGAATTTTCACTTAAATATGAACCATTTGATGAGATGAAAATATATCCTCATCTAAGTGGCACAATGGAATCACCTCTAGGCTTGTGGATAGCCTAAGAAATGAGGTGAGTCTCTAGATATGACTAGCTCCCTTGATGTACCACTTAGGATTGCAACTAATACTAACTTTGGGGGGTGAAAATGGAGAGATATAACTAAAATAAAACTAACATAATGGAGGTGATACACCAAATATATTGATGATATCTAACCATATGCATATTACACCTGAAATCAAAAGATAAACTAAACATACACTCTCTAATCTATGTCTTCTTGCATCAATGTTACATTATGGGGTTATGGATGAATTTGAAAATATATGAAGACTATACAAGAGCCTTTAATATAAAAAATGAAAAGACTAAATCACTTAAACTTTTACATTTCTTGGAACACATCATATGCCCTACAAGAAGAAGTTGCAAATAGGTGAGAGAATGTGACAACTTACTAAGGAATCCATAGTCTTCACTAAGAAAATTTAACATTAAAATAAATAAAACTATGAAAATTCATGGAAGAGGTAAAAATTAATCATTTTATTTATCAAAAGGTATATAAATTATCAAGTCTTCACCATACCTAGGTGGAGCATCCAATACAATGTCAAAATGGCTAGTTCTTATAGAACTTGTGAGAGAGAGAAGAAAAGAGAACTCTAAGGGTCACAAGGACACTTGTAAAGATTATATAATTAGTTAATTATGCATGTGGAGAGGGTATGGTATGAACCATGGAAGGTCAAGAGCTACAATTGTCAATTCAAGTCATAAACATCATGAAAAGTGGAAAGAAAACTCCTCAATTAGCTCAAAAAAATGACATCATGATTGGAGATATTTGAACATTATATAACTGATGATTAGTATTAAAAATTATTTTAATTAATTTCAATTACATCATAAATTCCTCTCCATGCATTAATTTTAGTCTTGGTCATCTAAAATCACCTAGAGATGAGCAATCATCATTTGTTATCTAGAAAATTGCTCTTCCGTACATGCTTCACACTTAACTTCTAAAAATAGATAATTTGTTAATTAAAATACATAATATGTAGTGAATTACATGTTTCAATACCCTCTATATACCTATAAGCATCAGGGGTACCTTAAAAGGCCATTCACTTAGAGTTTTCACACTTCTCCCTAGCTTGTCCATTAGGCTAGTTTGACTGGCTGAGTTAAATCACTTTGTTAAGGTATTTATAAGTTTATCTATAGTATTAAATTTATATTAATGGTTATCCCAAGTCTATATCTTCCTCCCAAAGTTGGTTTCATGCTCAAAATCCTTATATAACCTACCAAACACATAAAATAGTGAGAAACCCCTTATTTCTACCCCTATCTGTATAGGTCCATACAATTAGTTGGAATGTGAGGGATAATAATGGAGTCTTATAAAATTAAATATATATTATCATTAAAATAATCCATTATATTACATCTACAACTCCATTTTCTCAAGCTAGTCTCTACAAGGGTTTAGTAGGGTTTTAGGCCTTTTTCGGTCTTAAGGTTGGTTTTATAAATATCCAACATCCAAAATGCCAAATAATTTCAAAAATATTGTTTTTAAATTACCCTTATAACATCTTAAAATTTATTATACTCCCATGCAAATCCTTGTGCAAGATGTGACCATTTGAAAGGAACATATCAAGCTTGTTTCTTCCATTCTTACATGTCTAAATTGGTTTTGGCACAAAAATGGCCTTATTAATGATTAACATGATTTAAAATGTCTTAAAAACATCTTATATAGTCTCAAAAACATTTTCCAATAGGTTTTAGTTATCATAACATGTGGAAAGTGAAAGTGAATCCTCATTTGGGCATTAGGCCTAATGTTGCTCAATAGGCATGTCTGCAACTTTAAGATCCAAAAATGACCTATGGAGGATTCCCATGAATTAAAAGTTTTTTTATAATATCTAATACCATAACCTATACATTATTCAACAATTTAGAAGGTATATCTCATGATAAAATGGAGTTTGATCTTGCATTTGGAAATTATGCTTCACCATGCCTAGCAGGCTTGAATGCAATTCCAAAGGTTTACACTATCTTGTTTATTTTATCTATACTTTGGGGTTTTTTCATGATTTATTAGGTGTTATAAATATTTAAAAACCTCATTTAAGTACCTTTTTTACTTTTGGTTCATCTTTTGTTCTCATTTCCCAAGGTTGCAGGGTTTATACATAAAGAAAGTGCCCTCTATTTGAGACAAAATAGAGGGAAATTTCCCTTTTTTTTTAGAAAAAATAAGTATTATAAATTATTAAATATTTTTTAATTATTATCCATACTAAAATTTATCCTTTTAATCCAAGCATAGACCTTCCAACTTCATCAAAACTTTAAACAAACTTGTAAAAGAGCACTATCTGCAGGGGTTTATGCAAATGGACTGCATGTTATAGGTTTGGTCTCCATTATTCAAAAGTTTACATGTTCATAACGATAAATAAACCTCAATGGTACTAATTTATGTTTTCCCATATTCTATTTAACAACCTAACCTTTCATGTACCCTTAATACTCTTTAAAACTCACCATACTATGTTTCATCATTTTTTACTATGTTATTTACATTTGCATGGGCATCTGTAGGTTATTTTACTTCCTTGAGACTTGGGTGAAGACATGAAAATGATTCCCATGGAAAATTATAACTATAATAATTTTATATTTCCATATACTTTTAAACCTTATCCATTCCTTGGGCTCAAATTGAGTTTTCTTATATATGATTGAGACACTCAACTTGCCCTTACCTCTTTAGCCCCTATAGGTGCATTTGACATCTCAAAGATTAATTTAATTGATACAAGGTTCTGGTTATATATTTTAATACTATTAAAATCCTTTTATTTACTTTTACCATTCATTTTTAATCTTTCAAATCACATGCCTTTAAGATTATGTTTTCTTCCTCACAGCAACCCCTTTATGTAGATTGTTCCTTTTAGCTTGCTTAGGCTTGAACTCAATGTTTAAAGGCCTATTATGGATTTTTTTTATCATTATACCTTATTTAATACATTTTAATATCATCCTTATACACTTTAATATCAAAAAACCTACTAATTGTATGCCTAGTCACATTTAGTTGATTGTGTGAGAGCCCTTTTAGGGTCCTATAGGTTTATATGTGTTATTAAGCTTAAAACCATTATCTCTACATATCATATAATGATCATGAGGTATATTTATGTCAAAATAGTATTATTTTTAAATACATTCTCTCAAATCTAGCCCTTTTTATTTGTTACTTCAAGGTACCTTTCATCTTAATGCAGTTAGAAGTGTCATTGTCAATAGTGTATAGACTAGGAATGTGTTAGAGAGTGAAAACCATCTTAAATACTCATTATTCATGTTTTATATGGTAATTATGTATCCCATAGTGTAAAAAATAAATAAAATCCTATTTTAAATCATTAACTCCACCTATGGCTTATGAGAAGCCACTTAACTTGGACTGTTATAGATATCACTGCATGATTTTCAATGTTTAGGAGGCAACTTGGGAGCTTTTGAACACCATTCTCCTTAATTCAAACACATTTCATATTTTTAAAGATAAAATACCTTGTTAAATATTAATAATAATCATACTTTTAGGTCTTGGAGTTAAAATCAACCTTATATGGGAAAACTCAAAACATGTCATGGACTTCTTTTTTTATTCTTCAGGGAATAAGGGCTTGAACTCAGTCATTCAATGTTATAAATATTATTCACATTTTATATACCACTTAACATAATAAACATAAATTTTATGTCCCCTTAATATGTTCAAGTTTCTAATAGAGTTTCAAGTTTCTTCAACATTCCATATATTCACTCTCAGTCCTCTGTTAGCACCTTTTGAAAGTGCACATTTTAAATCTGTAGGTAGTGAAGAGAGGCTTAGGAAATGTGTGAGGTTTAGGCCTCATTAGGCATACTTATAATCATTATAATTGACCATATGGTTATTTTAATGATTAAGGTTTTTGAAATAGTTCCAAAACATAAATTTCAACTTGAAACCCTCTTTACAACTGCCTATAGATACACACTCTAATGGCATATTATGTGTATATGTAGTGTATGACTACAAATCAGGAACATTTATTGTATAATGAGGATTAAAGGAGAAAATTAGAATAAAATGAAATTTTAAAACATTTAAAATAACTTAACACAACCCCCTATAGCCATGGAGAAACACAAAGTTCCTAAAAATGATGAAAAAATGTTTGTTGCACTCAAAGGAGACTAGTTTACAAATTTAAGGTTATTAGCTCATAAAAACACATTTTATCATGAAAAAAAACATGAGATGAGTTATGTTACATATATAAAATCATATTAAAACAATCTCAACAAGTAGGTTGTATATATTTGCCATGAATAAAGGGAAACCTATAGGGTTCACAAATTAACAAGTAGATTTGGAAGGTCAACTTAAAATAGATGATTCATAAATAATAGTTGATCATTATTAAATATAATTATATTTAAATTAAATTAAATTATTATACTATCAATTCATAAAATTATTGTATCTAAAACCTTTCCTGTTGGATGTACCAAGGAAAAACCTAAAAGTCATTTTTACATGTCTAGGAAAGACAAAAAAAATAAAATAGTTTTGAGAAATAAATTACACTTATCAAGAAATTTAAGAATGTATATTAGTTTTTTGGAGATGAAGAGTCACATTTCAACTTTTTCCAAGTGGCACACTTCAAAAAGAGGTCATACAAGTGCCAAATTCTTCTTTTTCTTTAAGAAATTTGACTTTTCTTCTGATGAACCTATAAATTGTCAATATTTTCAGTTAATTAAGACTTATAAGGACACTGGGACATAAAATCACATTTTTTAACCTTCACATTTCCCAAAAAACCCATATAAAGCATTAAATGTGCACTTTTTGACCCTTAAAATGACCTAAAATGATGAATGGACTTAAAAACTAATTGACCAAATCCAATATAACATTAATTGACATAAATTAACCTATACTTAAACTTTATACATAATATTATTCCCCATAAAATGCCTAAAACTAAATTTTTTACCTAGGGGTGCCATAATTTGACCTAAAAGTCAAATTTGGTCAACAAATTAGTGACTCATAGGGGTAGTATGCCTGATATACTAACTAGAATAGTAGCCTTATTATTAAATTGGGATTAGGATTCATCCAAGGACTAATAAAAATAATAAAACATTTTATCATTGACTAAAAACTAATGACTACCTCAATTAGACAAAGCAAGGATACACACAATAAGGAAAGTAAACACACACACACACATACACATGTGCTCAAAGAACTTAGGGGATTCAGAGAACAACCTATTATATACAATTAAAAAAGAGTATAACTCCCTCCTAAATAAAATTAAAATCTTGAATCTCTCCTTTATTCATGACAAGAAGGATTTAATAGGACATATGGCCTTTTGTCTTTTATCATTGGTGCCTCCAACTTTTTCACAATATTTGCCAACTTCATTGTCATGATATTCAATGAGAACCAAGTAGCTCCAAACAAATTATCTATGGGTATAAATTATTCTTGTGTCCAAATAGCCTCAACTTTCTCATAAGTTTCTTCAACTATAACTTCAAATGGTGATTCAACAAGGCATACATTCTTGTTTTCCATAGTGTTCTCAACAAGATTGGGCTTCCTCTTAGCTGCAAGTTCTTCTATTTCATCAAGGATCTTTGAAAATTCTTCCCAATCTTGGTCATTTTCCTTTAAGGAAGATTATTTATTCACCTTTTTATATACTTGGAATTTAACTTGGAAAATATCTTCAAGATCTTGAAAGAGATCCATTTATAGCTAACAATCATCCTTGTCCTATTTATCATCTAATACCACTACCTCTTCATTATTGAAATGTTCATCCAAAATCTCATGATCAGATATGGAGTTTTCTTCATGTATCTTTTTCTTTAAATCTTGGTCACTTTCCTCATGGATACACATCCCCTAAAATATGGAGACAAGAGCTTGTGAATTGTCCTTTTGTTCACTAAGGGGAGTCCCTATGGTGATCTCTTCCTCATAATTACTCAAGAGGTCTTCTTGATAAGCAATGAGTTGATCTTGTTCATCTTCACTTGATCTTATCAATATAGGCTCTTCTTGCAATATTTCCTTTTTTCCACAAAGAAAACATTCTTCATTACCAACTAAACAAGGAGATTTAACATAATAAACTACCTCTTCTTCATCACTTAATACCTATTGAGGGATTTCAAGTTGAACCTCATTTATCATAATCTGATCTTGTTTATCAAGGGCTGAAATATCTTCAACTTCCTTCATGTTGATGCTAAGACTAGGCATCTTGAAATTTGGTGACTTAGCCCAATGAGGCTTCTAAGGAGTTACATTCTCTTTAAGTAAGAGTTTTGAATTTTCCTCAACCAGTTGATCTTCTTTAGGTTCCCACACCATAGGTCCATCAAGTCAAAGGGTGGTGGGATGAGGACAAAAGGAACTAGTTGGTGGAGGTGGGACACAGGGCTCAAAATTAGATTGAGAATTCAAAGTAAGAGTCTCTTTGGGAATATCTTGAGGTATAGGATCTTATTTTGGGTCTAAACCTTCCATCACCCCTTGACTTAATACTTTCACCTTTTTTACTTCTAACTCCTCTATTTGCTTGTCTAGGTTTTTTTTGGAAAATCTTTTCTTGAAGGTCATAGGAATCATCATGATCACATGGAATTCATGAGGGATTCCATGGAACACAAGAAGTTTCTTGAGGAAGGGTGGGAGGGACTTTCAAAGGTTAACTCCATTCTCCACTTACACTCTTTGATAATGCTTCTATCTTCCTTCTTTCCCCATGACTCCACTATTTTATTCCATCTTAGGAAATTAGTATTAGAATACTTTTCTTCAGGAAGGATGGGAGGTGTTTGTATATGATCAAGAGTCTTCTCAACTTCACATTTTTTATCAAGAATTTTCTTCTCTTTCTTTCCCCATAACTCCATTATCTTATTCTAGCTTAGAATGTTAGGGTTTGAAGTCTCCTTTTGAGGTGGTGGGGATGTAATGTGAGAGGGAAATGAGGGCTTGGACTCCACCTCCTTTTATTATAACATGGATTTCAGAATATTCATGTTATCCAACTCAATCTGCCTATCAAGATTAGCTTTTTAAAAAAATCTCTTTCCAACTCCCTCCTCCAATTGATTAGGAAAATGATGACTTTGATAGGCTTGATTTGGCTCATGAGTAAGGGGAAAATATGGTTGATAATAAAATTGAGGAGGTGGATATGAAGGTTGATATACTTGGTAAGGCTACCTCTCATGAATTCTTAACTTATCTTCCAAAGATGCAATCAAACCATTCATATATAACATCTCATTTGTAAGTCTTTGCCAATTGGCCCTTTCAATAGGTGCCCACTCTCTCTTGACTATCTCTAATGCATTTATAACTTGATGGATGGAATGAATAGGAATATTTTGACCACATCCCCTTTGAGTATAAAGATATAGCATATAATTCTCATACCCCAAAAAAGTTTTTTTAATGTATAAATGGGTTGATTTGAGAAGTGACTAGGTTGACTAGGAATAAGACATTGAGAAGGATAAATATAAGACTAGTAATGGTCATGTATGGGTTGGATATGATCATATTGAGGCTGAAAAAAACTATATTTGGTTTGATACACTTCATGACAAGGTTGGTTAATAACTTGCTCATATTGATAGGGAATCCCATAATCTTGGAAAGTGTCACCAACTTATGTGAAATTGTACTCAACACCAAGGCCAACCATGAAACTTCATTAGGAAATAATAAAAAAAAAAATGTTACAAATAATATTCAAAGTATCACCTAGGTTTTTTAACCAAATTATATAGCTTTGTAGTTTCCATTGATGTTTAGATAGATGCCTCCAAAGGCTGATGTGTGGAAGGAAAACACCAAAAATCCTCCAACTCTTAGAATAAGAGTCCCACTAGGCATGCCAAAAAAATTTATAACTTGGATATTCACCCTTTATGGTGATGAAAATCTCTCCTTATCCAAGTGAAACAATGAAATCACCTCTAGGCTTGTGGGCATCTTAAGGAATGAGGTGAGTCTCTAGATAGGAATAGCTCCCTTGATGTACCAATTAGGATTGAAACTACCACTAACTTTAAGGGGTGAAAAGGGAGATAGATAACTAAAATAAAACTAACCTAAGGGATGTGATACACCAAATAGATTTATGACATCCAACCATATGCATACTACACATTAAATCAAAGGATAAACTAAACATACACTCTCCAATCTATGTCTTTTTACATTAATGTTAAATTTTGGGGTTATGGATGAATGTGAAAAGATAAGAGGCCTATAAAAGAGGCCTTTAATGTCACTAATGAATATACTAACTCACTTAAAATTTTACATATCCTAGAACACATTGCATGCCCTGTAAGAAGAAGCTATAAATAGGTGAGAGAATATGACAACTTGCTAAGGAATCCATAGTCTCCACTAAGTAAATTCAACATTCAATTAAATAATACTATGAAAATTCAAGGAAAATTTAACACTTATTCATTTTATTAATCAAAATATATACAAATGAGTAGGTATTTTCCATACTAAAGTGGAGCATCCAATACAATGCCAAAATGGCTATTTCTTATAGAACTTATGGGAGAGAGAAGCGAAGATAAGTCTAAGGGTCACAAGGAAACTTGTAAAGCTGATCCAAGGAGTTAATTTTTCATGTAGAGAGGGTATGGGGAACAAGGTTAGGAGTTATAAGTGTTAACTCAAGTCATAAACTTCATGAAAAGAGGTAACCAAAACTCCTCAAACGGCTAAAAAAATTACCTTTATAATTAAAGATATATATACATTATATAACTAATTATGAGTATTTCAAATTATTTTAATGAAGTTTAAGGGCATCATACATGCCTCTATATGCATTAGTTTTAGGCCTAGTCATTTGGAATCACCTAGAGAGGATCAATCATCATTTGTTGTCTAAAATACTTCTCTTCCATCCACCCTTCACACTTAGCTTCTAAAAAGAGATCATTTTCTCATGAAAATAAATACTAGGTAGTGAATGACATGTTTCAAGACCCCCCATGTACCTAGAAGCATCAGGGGCACCTTAAAAGGCCATTCATTTGAAGTTTTCACACTTCTCCCTAACTTGTCCATTAGGCCAATTTGATTGGCTAAGTTTAAACAATTTGTTGAGTGATTTAGGAGTTTATATATAGTATTTAATTGACATGAGGGGTTATCCCAAGTCTATATATTCCTCCCAAAGTTGTTTTCATGCTTAGACTCCTTATATAACCTATAAAACACACAAAATAGTGAAAAAAACCATGTTTATGCACCCATCTATACATTTCCATACAATTAATTTGAATTTGAGGTATCTTAATGTATTAATAAACAATTTAAAATAGCTATTATAGTTAAAAAGATCCATTATATTGCATCTCTAACTCCATTTTCTCAAACTAGTCTTTGCAAGGGTTTAATAAGGTTTTAGGCCTATTTTTTTTTGTCTTAAGGCTAGTTCATAAAGATAAAACGTAAAACCTGCCAAAAAATTCCTCAAATGTTGTTTTAAAGGAACCTTATAACATCTTAAAATTTATTGGACTCCCATGCAAAGCCTTCTACAAGATGTGAACATTTGAAAGTAACCTATCAAGCTTTTTTCTTCCATTCCTACATGTCTGAATTGGTTTTGGGCCAAAAATGCCCTTCCTAATGATTAACATGATTTTAAATGTATTAAAAAAATATTATATAGTCTCACAAACATGTTACAATAGGTTCTAGTGATCATAACATGTGGAAAGTGAACGTGAATCCTCATTTGGGCATTAGGTCTAATGTTGCTCAATAGGCCTATCTGTAACTTTAAGATCCAAAAATGACCTATGGAGGAATCCAATAAATTAAAATAGTTTTAAAATATATAATACCATCCCATATACATTATTAAACAATTTATAATTCATATCTCATGCTAAAATGGAATTTGATCTTACATTTGGAAAAAAATTGCTTTACCATGCCTAGCAGGCTTGAATGCAATTCCAAGGGTTCAGACTATCTTGTTTATTTTCTCTCTAATATAATTTGTTTTTAATGATATATTAGTTTTTATAAATATTTAAAAACCTCACTTAAGGACCTCCTTGACTTCTAGTTCATCTTTCATCCTCATTTCCCAAGGTTGCACGGTTTATGCATGGGGAAAGTGCCCTCTGTCTGAGATAAATTAGAAGGAAATTTACCTATTTGTTCAGACAAAATTAGTATTATAAATGGATTTTTATGTTTTAATTATTATCCATACCAAAATTTATCCCTTTAATCTAACCATAGACCTTACAACTTCATCAAAACCTCAAATAGACTTGTAAAATAGCACTGTCTCCAGGGGTTTATGCAAATGGACTACATGCTATAGGTTTGGAATCCATTATTCATTTTTTTCCATGTTCATAATGATCCATAAACTTCTGTTTTCCTCATATATGAGGTTAAATATTATATTTAACAACCTAACCTTTCATGTACCCTTAATACTCTTTAAAACTCACCATACTATGTTTCATCATTTATGAGTGTGTTTTTTGCATTTACAAGGGCACCTATAGGTTATTCTGCTTCCTTGAGACTTGGGTAAAGTAATGAAAAGTATTCCCATGAACCATGATAAATATAATAATTTTATATTTTCATATACTTTGAAACCTTATCCATTCCTTAGGCTCAAACTGAGTTTCCTTGTGTATGACTGAGACACTCAACTTGCCCCTACCTCTTTGGCCCATGTAGGTGCATTTGAAATTTACAAGGTTACTTGAATTGATAAAAGTTTTTGGTTATATATTTTAATATTATTACAATAATTTTATTTAAAATCACCATGTATTTATAATCTTTCAATCCATATGCCTTTTGGACCATGCTTTCTTCCTCATAGCAATCCCTGTCTATAAGATGCTCCTTTAGACTTGTTTAGGCTTGAACTCAATGTTTATAGGCCTATTTGGATTGTTTTTTATCACTATACCTTGTATTATACCTTTTAATATCATACTTACACACTTTCATATCAAACAACCTACTCACTATCTGCCCAGTCACATTCAATTGACTGTGTGAGAGCCCTTTTAGGGTCCTATAGGTTTATATGTGTAATTAGGATTGAAACCACTGTCTCTACCTCTACTATAATGATAATAAGGTATATTTATGTAATCCTAGTCTTCTTTTTCAATACATGATTTCAAAGTTATCCATTTTTAGTTGTTACTTCAAGGTACCTTTCATCTTAATGCAACTGTAGGTGTCATTGTCAACAATGTATGGTCTGGGAATGTGTCAGATAGTGAAAACCATCTTAAATGATCCTTATTCATGTTTTATATGATAATTATATATTATCTTGTGTAACAATTAAATCCAATCCTATTTTCAAGCATCAACTCCACTTATGGATTATGGGAAACCACTTAACTTGGATTATTGTAGATATCATTACATGATTATCAATGTTTAAGAGGTAACTTGGGAGATTTTGAAAACCATTCTCCTTAATTAAAACACCTTTCATATTTTTCAAGATAAAATACCTATTTGGAAGCTTAATAATAAGCATATTTGGATCTCTTGGATTTCAAAGCAACCTTGTATGGGAAAACTCAAAACATGTCATGGAATTTTGTTTTCACTCTTCAGGGAGTAAGGGCTTGAACTTAGTCATTAAATGTTAGAAATATTTTTCACCTTTTATTTGCCCACTTAACATGATAAACATAAATTTTAGGTATAATTAACATGTTACGGCTTCTAATAGATTTACAAATTTTTTTAACATTACATATATATGCACTCTCAATCCTCTGTTATCACCTTCTAAAAGTGCACATTCTGAATCTATAGGTAGTGAAGAGATGTTTAAGAAATGTGTGAGGTTTAGGCCTCATTAGGTAGACTTAGACTCATTACAATTGATCATATGGGTGATTTTCATGATTAATGTTTTAGATTAAGGTAAAAATAGGTTTTGAAGGGACCCCAAAACCTTGAAACATAGGAAGAAGGATATAACAATAATGCCCTCAGGTAAAACAAACCTAACACCTACTGCTGAGCAGTAACAAAAACAAGTTTAATAGGGACCTGAAACCCCAAGTCAAGATCATCAAAAGAAAGACCCTAGGTTTTACAGAGACCTGGAAACTCAAGTATGTAAAGAAAACAAAGAACCAGAAAATGGAACCAGTTATAACATCCATCTAAAAGGACTAGAACAGTAAGAGCAGAAAGACCCTACTCTTCTAATTCTAGGATCATCTTTACCACTTCCTTTCCAATCACAACAGTGTCTTGTATGGATATTACATCTGATGTGGCAACCTCTTGCATTTCTTTCTTCCTCGAGCTCTGTCTGGTCTTCTTACTAGGCCCCTCCAAAGATTTTATTTCCTCATTATCTCATTTTCCAATGTTTACAGCAGCTGCACATATGCTATAAGTAACCTCCTCCATCTTCAATCTACTTTCCTTAATGAGCCTTCTTAGATTTTTCTCATAATCTTTAAGTTTGATAGGAATATCTCTTATCTGTATTTCCAAATTATTGATTTTATTCTGATCAGCTTCCTGATTATGTTCCAATATTTCCATTTTCTTCTTGAGGCCCATTATTTCCTTATACATCCACGAGTCAACTTGAAGGATAGCATCTAGTTTGCTTTTGGCTGAATTCATGAAGGGATGCCTCCTATCATTCTGCCAAACATCACTAAAATCTTTAGTGTTCTCTTTTGGATTGGCTTCATCCTTTTCAGTTTGATCCTCCCTTTCCATTATTTTTTGTTCTTTAGTTTCAATAGGGCTTTCGTTGTCGACAAGATCATACTTAACTTGTTCTCTAGTCTCCACTGCATGATAGGCATCTTGAACTTTATATTTCTTCTCTGTTCTCAAAGTAAGATCCTCAAATAAAACATCCATTTCTTTTTCACTTTCCCGCAACACTTGCTGAATATCCTCAAGATCATAGGTTTTCTATTCTATTTTTTCCTCTATAGTGTCCCCTTCTTTTTCATTCTCACTTTTATCTTTACCTTCCTCATTAGAGCTGGATTTCTCACTATCCGTTCCTTCCTCTTCCTCCATACTCTCCTCCTTAGAAATTTTAGTGCTTTCCCACTCAGTTTCCTCATCAACAATCTATTTTTTTAAGCTGGAGGATTTGGGTTTGACTTTTTCTTTCCCCTTCACTATTTCATTCTTCTTACTCTGTGAATCCTTATTTTTGTCTGAATAAAGATTCAGGACAATGGCATTGCTTTTGAATAAACCTTCTATTATTAGGATTAATCCCTCATGCAGTATAGGGTGAGACTCCTTTTTTCTATGAGCAAACAGACTTTGGAGCAGTGAGAAGTGCAAATAAAAAGGGAAGGAGATTCTAACTTTGTGCCTAAAATGATTAAGAAAGACAAAATGAAATTTATGGACTCTTTTGCTTCTTCCATCAAGTATAAAATACTCATGTATGCAGCATAAGATGTGTCTCCATATTCCTTTTATCTGCTCTAGATCAAAAAAATCTCCACTTTTTTCCAACTGCTGCTCCTCAGCATTCGACTTCGGGAATTTGCTATATGCCTCATTAGATATACTGGTCTGCTTAGAGAATTTTATACCCTCCATTGTAAGCCCCATTACTTCCACAATGAATTCCTCAGTGAGCTTCACCATGATGCCATGGAGGGTTACCCTATTCTAAAACATAGTTATAAAACATATATTTCAACTTGAAAACCTTTTTACAACTACTTGTAGATGCACACTCCAATGGTATACTATGTGCATATGTAGTGTATGAATGGAAATCATGAAAATTTCTTGTATAAGGAGAATGAAAGGAGAAAATGAGAGTAAAGGGAAATTTAATTTTTTTAAAATAACTTAGCACAACCCCTTGTATCCATAGAGAAATGCAAAAGTTCTTGAAAATGATGAAAAATTGCATGTTACACTCAAAAGAGAACGATATAAAAATATGAGGTTATTGGCTCATATAAACATATATGATAATGAAAAAAAATATTATATGCATGAGGGGACATAGATAAAATAATTTGTAAACAATCTCAGCAAGTAGATTGTATGGATTTGCCTAGAATGAAGGAAAACCTATAGGGTTCACAGATTAGCAAGTAAATTTGGAAGCTCAACTTCAAATAGATTATTCATAAATTATAGTTGATAATTATTAATTATAATTATATTTAAATTAAATTATATGATTATAATATCACCTCCCAAAATCATTTGATTTAAAACCTTTCCTACTAGACGTACCAAGTAAAAACCTAAAAGTCATTTCTACATGTGTAAGAAAGCCAAAAAGAAGTAGAACGTTTTTGAGAAATAAATGAAACTTTCAGAGAAATTAAATAATTTATATTAGTTTATGGGATATTATTATTCATATTTAAACTTTTTCCAAGTGGCACACTTCCCAAGGAGGCCGTACAAGTGCCAAATTCTTCCTTTTCTTTAAGAAAATTAACTTTTCTTCTGATGAACCTACAATTTTTTAGTATTTTTAGTTACTTAAGACTTATATGGACACATGGGACATGAAATTATGTTTTTATACCTTCATATTTCTAAATAAACCCATACAAAGCATTAAATGTTCACTTTTGGACCCTTAAAATTACCCAAAATGATAAATGGACTTAAAAACTAATTGACCAAAGCCAATATAACATTAATTAACATAAATTAACATATAATTAATCTTTATACATAATATTATACTCCCTAAAATCCTTAAAATGCAAATTTTTACCTAGGGGTAACCCAATTTGAACTAAATGTCAAATTTAGTCAACAGAGTGGTCGACCAAATCGACCTAGTTTATAGGTATTTGATAGTTTTATCTATGGTTTCAAATCAAAAATATTATCCTTTTCATCTCTAAACCATTTAAGTGAGTTTTATAATTATTTGTATATTTGTATTTCTATACTTTCCTTTCACAATTTGTTGTCTTTAAAACTACCCCTGCATAGTCAACTAGGTTGACCCTGTGGACCTAGTTCTGTGTTCTATGTTTCCTGAAATAACTAGGTCAACTTGACTAACCTAGTTCATTTTCATAATTTTCTTCCAAAATGAAGTTTTGAACTTATCAAATCTATTTTATATGATTGTCCATATACTTTATAAATTAAACCTTGTTTCAAAGTTGTAATTAACCATATATGTTAATCACATCTTTCTTTTCAGTTATTTGCATGCTTAGAATAGCTCACATAGTCTAATTAGGGGATTTTCAATTAATCATTTATTTAAACTATTTATATTATTTTTCACACATGACCAAACCACATAAACATCAATAAGAACTCAAACATTTAACTACCTAGGCTAACCTACTTAGATTTCATCACCAAGGGGGAAGCTGACTTGATACTCTGGTCAAGTATAAAGCATGGTTAATGGTATATTTTGGTTAAGCACCCATTACCCTTATTTATATGGTGTATTAAGTGAGGGGGTAGGCCCCAATACTAAGCATGTATCATCTCCACTACAGTCCCTTTCATCCTAAACTTAATTGAAACTATCCTTAGATTTATCTCTAGTACTTGTAGCCAATATCCCTTTATACTTAAAATAATTTTTAATAATTTTATCAACATTATAGGTTGACCAGGTAGCTAAATTTACTTTCAAGTTGTTTTCTTTCTCTTTGATCAATTGTGTGTGTAAAAGCTTGCATTAGCCAGTGTTAGTGTAAGATTTTTCCTTATGTGCATCAATTGGATTAGCTATCATCAATTCAATTAACTATTTGTTCCCCTTTCAGTACTTACCAATTTATTACATGACTTGAAATTATCTTGTTTTAGTTCATGTCTTGTTATCAACTTTCTTTTCTTCCCTATCTATTGTGTTAGGTTGAACCTATCGACCTAGTATCTTTTTCATCCCCTATACACTATGCTAGGTTGACTTGGTCAACCTAGTACTATTTGCATCACCCTTACCTTTTTTTAAAAGTCACTGTTCACTTAATTGGGTTGATCTTGTGGACCAAGTATAGTTTTAAAGTCCTTATTTTTCACCAGGTTGACCAAGTCAGCCTAGTACTATTTTTAGTAACTTTTTGATTCTTTGCTTTCTCATCTTGCTTCTCTTTCTTTCATCATGGACTTTATATTTAGTGATAACACTAAAGTTCAGTCAATACACATGATGTAATTCACCAATCCTAATAGGGTCTCATAGACAACATAGGGCTCCTTTTGTAAATTCTAGTAATGTTCATATTTCAACCCACATGATGGACTATGGGACCCATCCTCATACCTCTTTATAGTAAAATCCTCCTCTTCTCTTAGAGGATCAACTAGAGTTATAGTAAACTCCTTAAATGTTCTTCTTTATCATGAAATTCCCTTAACATAGAGGAAGGGATCCTTCCACCATCTATAACCTCATGATTAACTATCAATTTGAAGAGCCTCATTATCCTACTCCCACTTTCTCAACCAAATTTGGGGGTACCAATTTCTTTGCTTCTTAACCTCTTCCTTCAATCTTGACTCCTTATGATATGACATCTTCTTGTTTAACTTATTCAACCTCCATGCCTATTATCTCAACTAACATGGTAGGTTCTATATCTAGTAGGCCTCTCATAAGATCCACTATCCCTAATCCTTCCATTAGTTAATCATTTACTACCAAAGGCACTAATGCTTCTAGTGATTCTTCCTCTCAACCATTTACTAGTTCATCTTTTTCTTCATAAGCATTTTTTTCTAGTGATTCTAATTCTCACAGCTCTTCTCAAGCTCATATTAACACTAATAGTGGTATCAAAGCCACTAACACCAATACTACTTCTTCTCATCAACTATTGTTGAAAAATATCAATCAAATTAATGCATTCCAAGATCATAATATGAATCAAAACCACCTTCTTAAATTCAATCCAATCCTCAACCAATGGCTTGGGCCACACATAGCCAAAGTGTTCCTCCTCCTCTTCAATATTATAAAGGTAATATCATTCCTCAAATTCCATTAGTCAACAAAGTCATCAAGTATTTAAAAAATAAACCTCTTACCACCCAAACTGCTAGCATTGACATTGGAGGTATAACACCTTCAATTTCTTACAATGGATCAATTGATACTACCCTTCACCTCAAGACATTTAGAAATATTTACAAGGATTGGGTCAAATTTAAAAACCTTTGATACTACCAAAATTTTAGCCAAAACTCTCATGGGTGATGCCTTGGATTGGTAAAATTAACTTAGAGTACACTCTATCACTAGTTTGGAGGACTTAGTAAATGCTTTAGTTCAAGAATTTCAAACTAGTGATCTTTTAAATAACACTTTGGCCTATTTCATCAATTTAAAAAAAACAAAAATGAAACTACCAAAGCCTTTATTAATCAATGGAAGACTTTGTCAAATAAATGTAAACATAACATGGTAGATGATAATCTCTTTCATATCTTTACAAATGCCTTATTTCCTAAATTATAATATCAAGTTCATACCCTTTCTCCACATACATTGGAGGAAGCTATCAATCAAGCCAAAATAAAATATTTCCTCGTGCATCAATTTGAGCCACCCCAATGTTCCATGGGCCCTCATCTATTAGTTAAGAAAAAAACTACAATATTACCAATGACGGTGGTATCGACTCATTTGACACCTTTCATAATGTGTAAGTTGTCATTCCTACCCCTTCTTTAGAACTAGTTCCTTCTCAACAATTCACTAATCCTCATTACATCACCTCTTATGGTCCCTTCACCACCTTCTATTCCTCCACCTATGATTCCTCCACCTATGGACCTTCCTTTACCTATGGATCCTTCTTCACCCATGAGTCCTTCACCCATGGATCCTTCTCTACTTGTGATTCCTTCTTCTCTTATAGATCTTGTTTCCACACATTCTCCTAACCAATACTTTCCTAAATTTCCTCCTCAACATGATCCTTTGAGCATTCTTACTTTTTTAGTTGAAGAGATTTGAAAAGAATTATTTCCCAGTATTCACTAAAGATTGATGAGACCTTAGCATAACTTTGATTACAGCTTCATAGAGACTTAGATGATGTATTGGATAATGTGTGTGGACATGTTTACGAGTATTTATGAGCACATGAATGGTGCTTTCTCATTTATCTTTGGATTGGACATGTGCTGTAAGCTTATTTATATTTTTGATTATATCATTTAACACTATATCAAATTCTTTCTTATCTTATATCATCTTTCTCCTTCCTATTGTACTATAGTTATCTTATGTTATTGTTTTATATTTCATATATACTTTTCTTTTCCTTATCATTTCTATTTTCCCCTTATCATTGATTTATTTTCCTTTAGATTTCTTCTCAAAACTCTTCCCTTGTATCTTCATGATTGTTTACTTTTTTATCTTTATTTTTCATAGATAGTTGTCATGGCGACTTGGTTATATCTACCCTCTTCCCTTTGATTACTATCTCCTATTACCATGTGATCAGTTTGCAAGCAATCTTTCTCATTACTATTTCCTTTCACTAGTCCTATTTGGGATCTCTTTTTTACCTTCTTCCTTTTTATAAAAACTAAGAATATACATAGTTGAGACTTGAGATCACATGCTCAATTAATTGTCAAGCCTAAGTGTTCTAGTTAGTCTTTTGTCTTGGGTAACTTATCTTCCTTTATCCTTAGCCTACAACTCATTCATGTCTATCACTATCTCTCTCATGATTGGTCATTCCAAATATGTATGGAGGAGGAATATTAAAAAATGCTTCAAAATAAAGTTAAAAGACAAATAATTTAAACAAAAGGCAATGATATCAAAAGGCAAAAATATTGAATATTCTTAAAAGTCTAATCACACTAAAATACATGATTCAAAGCACATCTAATTCTTGTCAAAGCTCAAAATCCATATTTGGCCTCACAATAGAGCCAAGGTCCTTTAGGGTATGGTAGGATAGTGGATTAGAAGTTGAGAATAAAAAAATATTTTAGTGCTATCTACTTTCTCATGCAAGTACCCAATCTTCATAGTAGATTGACAACTCTGTAAGGGGTCCTGAGAAGTGGGAAACACATTGTGGGAAGGTAGGTCCATTTTACTTTTTACTTGTATGAATCTACCATCATGAGTTGAATCTTTGTAGCACACATATTTGATTACAAATCTTTGTGTCTATAGCAAATGGATTTCCTTTGTACATAGATGACCATTAGTCTCTTAGTGTCTTTTCATGTCTTTAGTATGCCTCTTACCTCCTAAGGTCTTCTCATAAGATGCATAAGTCTTGATTTTTATAATCCCTTTTTCATTCCTTTTCCTTCATATTTCCTCTTGGGAAATATTTTTTTGCTTACTGATCACTCCCCATGGGATTTAATTTGTGAGTTTCTTTGTAAGACCATGAATAGGACCTAACCATCCTCATACATTACCACCTTTTCCATCCTATTACGCACATACTTGATTTAACATTATCTATCATTCTCCTTACTAATGTTGATTTAGTACCCCTTGGGTTTTTATTTTATGAGTTGCAGTGTAAGACCATGGATAGGACCCATCCTTCACAAATTTTTCCAATAAACAAGTCATCATATAAATTACATGTGTCAAAAAAGAGATAAGATTTGATTGATTGTGAGGTTACGAATCATTGACATACTTATCATATTTATTTAGTATGTTTTATGCTTGCTTTATTTTTTATTTTCTTATTTTCCAAGTGCATGTAAAATTATAACCATTTCTTGAATTTTTCATACTTGCTAGCTTGAATTACCATGATAAATTTAAGACCAAACTTTTGAATTTTTTTTTCTTTTATACTTCCTATCATGAAATAGTATAATTGATTTACTTAATTTTAATTTGTTTTTATTACCATTTGTGCCCTTTTAGAAACCTTCCATTTAATTACATTGTTTGTCATACTTCCCAATGTGATATTTAGTATGATTTTACTTGTTTTAATTTGGTGCAAAAATATTTTAAATTGGTTTTTAAAAATCACCTTTTACCATCTTCTTTTCCATTTTTCTTGGGTTTTTATAATTAGTCATTTTTTATTATTACACATTTCCCAACTTGAGCTACTGTGTAGTGCATTTGTTTGATTTATTATATTTTTCCAAGTCCTTTTTTGCTTATTTTTTTAAACCATGCATGTGTACTCTATAATGCTAGAAAATAAAACACACCACATATATTTCATATAGCATATACAACAAAGCTAAATACATGTGCTAGAAAGAAATAAAGACAAATCATCCATAGCCTCAAACATAATTAAAAAACACAACCATCATAAACACAACATAGACAACCAACACTAATAAGCCAAAATGATACATCATATATATATATATATATATATATATCATGAGTTTGATACAACATATACAACCATATACAAAGCCTTAACACTAGGGTTGAGCTTCACCCTGTCTATCTTGTGGCCTAACCATATTGCCTGTTGAGGCCTCAATTTGACTCCTCGAAATGGTATATTGTAATGAGGTAGTTTGATATCTTAATCCCTTTACCTATCCTTATAGGATTTTTATTTACACTTGTGTCTGCACTAACTCAACTTGGGTCATAGTATATACCTATTTTAGCTAATTTTGCATCATTATATATGCCTACATCATATGTGTCACTATCTTTAAATGCACATCTCTCTCATATGTTCAAGCCTACCAAGCCTATCTCTCACATGTACCCATATCTACAGGTGGATGAACCCTCTCTCTACACCTGTATTTATCTCACTACCTCACCAGTTAATCTAAACTAGCTCACCTAAGCTAAGGTAGATGGTACACTTAGATCCTCTAATTTCATGGGGTCATATGGTTGTAGAGTCTCATCTAGGATGTTATGGAGTGTTCCCCTCACTAGTGACCCCCATATCTCCTCCTCATCCTTAGGTATGATTACAAAAATCATACCACATGGATATTAGATCACAATCATATCTCATAATATCTATCTCTATCTCTCTATTATCAAAATAAAAACTTAAGAAATAATTCAACCATCTTCATAACTATCTATGTCTTAGCTCCTATGATATCATCATTTTCACAATTGCCTAACATAGTCTCCCCATTTATGTGACCTCCTAATACATCCTCGGTAGGTTACCTCCTCAACTCAAAAATGGCTATCATGTCTCATGTCCATCTCAACCTGTGTCTGAGTATCATCTTTACTTATTCATCTATGGGATCATCCAATATGTCTATAGTCTCCACTTTCTCTTATTTCTATCATCATCATATCCTCAAAGGTCATCACTCATCTCACTATAGGGATGGTAGTGGTACATATGGTATCTCTACCTCTTCCACCTCTACTAATCATTATGCATGACCAGTCCATGGTCACTCCCAATATGTCCTTAGTTTTAGCCTCACTATAAATGTTCCAAGCACCCTCTTCCCTTGTGGATCACTCACATGTTAAGCCCACTATTTGGGCATCAATATCAGTATTACCAAATGAGGTAAGCCCATCTACCCTAGCACCTATACCACTGAATGTGGCTCTCTCCACCACATATAGTGTCCAATTACCTCTCTCCTCTCTAGTATTAGTGAAATTGTGTGCTAGCTCACCCATGTAGATGTTATGTGCTCATATGTCTACCACATGATGTATACACATCTCACCAATTATAGTGTTGGAATGTAGGGCATGACCTATTATACTTTGTCTACCCACCATATTTTCACTCAAGGTAACCAATCATTGATCATATGAGGCAACCTAGCTAGTTGATACATGGAAAATCTCTCATATATCCATGTTTTTAGTAGTATGATTGGTCCCATAGTCTTTTACCATCTAATTAACATCTCAAAAAAATCATGAATGAGATGGACCTAGATCATATAATACTCCCTCCTCTAACATCATCCTACTCAAGGCTACCATTAATAGTGGTACCTTGCCATCTAACTTGTGACAAAGCACTTGCTATATCACAAGGCCTATCACCACCTTCTATAGGTTAAAAATCTAGGATATATACACATCATCCATATTAAATATCCATCTTCTCAATATCATAGTTGAGCTTATAGCTCACAAGACTAAATTTATCCTCTCCTCTAAGCTATGTGGTATCCATGTGGTCATCGATGCTCCTATTATGGGTATCCTGAGGATGGCATGTACATCTTCTAGTGTGATACCCACCTCTATCACATCCCCATCCACCTCCCATCAGAATGTGTTATTCAATCATTCCCAACATCCTAAAAACATGACTAACAGGTTAGCACTGAAAGGGATTTTCCCAATATCAGATATACCTCCTAGACCCATGGATACCAATCTATCTCAATCTCCATCTATCAATCTAACTAACAAATATAACAACCAAGACACATCCAACAACCTCTATAATCTTGATCATCTTTGTAACAAAGGATGTATCAATTCCTCCATGTCATGTATAATCAAAATACGTTATTTATATATTATTTTTAATATCTTTAATTAAAAACAAGCTTAATTGCTTTCACATTATTCATTTTATCCTATGTCTAGCATACTTGGTCCCTCTTGCCCTCCTTTGGTCATTTTAGGACATTATAGCCCTCTTTCATATTTTTGTGTGATTTTTTATGCTTATTTTTGTTCCTTAGTGAACCTATTTCAACTAAAATTTCCTTATTTTTGTCATATTTGACTTTAAATTACAAGTTAACCCTTTAATTTTCCCTTCCCTAGTTTTGAGTTTTCATTCTAGCCCTTACAGACTAGTTTCTCACTTCATTTTAGCTTTTTAGCCTTCAAATTACATTAGGTCAACCCAAACCTACTAGGTCAACCATTTGGATTATTCCCTATTTCATCCTACTAGGTCAACCTAGTTAACCTAGTGCATTTAATGTGCTGACCTAGTATATTTTACCCAAAATGTGCATTTTATTAACTTTCTTCTTAAACCCTTCAAACCCATTTCCTATCTTCCTATTTTATACCCTTAGAATTTAATTTTGTTAAACTTTGACATATATAAATTATTAAAAAAATTATCAACAATTCACTTAATTAAATACAAATTTCAAAAATTAGTTAGAGATATGTAGTTGCATACCTGTAGTGCACTTGTTGCCACCTCTGGGTGTCCTCCTCATCTAGCATGTCATTAAATCTCCATCCTAGTATTATTTGGTATCAAAGACCCCTTTTCTCTCTTTAAAAATTCAAAATACAAGATGAATTGTCTTTTTTCCCTATTTAAAAGCACTTTTCAAAATTCAAATTCTCTATTTATTTTTAGATAGATTCCTTATTTTGTCTATATCTTTGTTTATGCTCATCCATTTTTCAAACCATAAAATGCATTAGAATAATGATTATGTAGAGATTATTTTCCACTATCATATGTCTATCTTTTGAAAAATTTGATTATTGTCTTTTGTTTGCACTAACTTCTATAGGTTCGCCTAGTGTACTCTACATTGGACACCTTCATTTCTTATAGTCTACTTCTTTATCTATGACACTAAGGTAAGTTACATGTATGTGTTTCTCAATATAGTTCTTTAATTTATCTTATTTTATGCTTACTACACCATACTTAGCATCAATATTGTGTGTTATCATGTTCTCTTCCATAACACCATCATGTGTTACACTTACATGACACGTGATGATCTTTCACTGGAGCATATGTATACACATAATATTTTTAAATTTTAATAATTAATGACACTTTGTATCTTACAATAACCTATCAAGTCTCAATCTCTCTGAGTACATGCCTTAAGGGGTGCATCGAGAAAGGGGTGGGTATACCATCAGTGCTTCATGAGATTATCATTCCTTTTGCCTCTTGTCATCCACACTCTAGCCTCCTAAAACCATTGAACCTAAGCTTATTATTCTTAATTCTATCCATTATAGTTATTTACTATGTTTTATCCTTCATTTTTTGCCTTAGCATGCTTTTGACTTGTTAGTTGTGCTAAGTCAACTAGGTTGACCTAACACAGTTTAGGGACTATTTCTCTCTTTTGGTTTGTTGGCCTCTTGGCCTACCTAACACAGTCCTAGAGAGTTATCCCCAAAAATGTACTAGGTCAACCGAGTCAACCTAGCACAACCAATGTTCCCAAATGTTTTTAGGGTAATTTACTATTATATATACAAGGTCATTCCTTACCATTTGAATAAGAATGAAGAATTAAGTGAATAAGTGTGAATGAACATCTACCTATTGACCATTATACTTGGGGAATAAAGCTTTATGGTTCAATACTTTCTTTAGATATTGATCTCATCTTTTAGATGCTTGAATAGGTTGTGTATCCTAGATCTGATTTATTGTATATATCCTTACATACCATGATAATATCTTGCGAAACATGTTGGCTAAAGGGGAGATTGAGGCTCGATGGGTTCATCTTCAAAGGTAAGTATTCCTAACTTTATTCCTCCTTTGTAAGAGTAGATAGATAGAGCATGTGTATTCTTATCTTCTATGTATTAGTATTTTATATACATTAATGTGAGTATATGTCTTATATACATGTTTAGTTTATTTTTTTATTTGTTTTATTTCTAATCCCCACTTTCTCCTATAATATTTGGTGCACACTAGATTAGATTTGATTTTATTGTTATTATATTAATGAAATATTAAATGATAGGAATATTTTAGGGTTGTTATGCTATTATGTTATACTATAGGCTTTGGAACCCTATCTCGCATGATGTGTCATGATAAGTGATCCCCTAATTGGGTTGAGCAGATCCTCACATTGGTCATGCTCCCTTTTAACAAGTGTATGACCCCAATCATAAGTGTAGGTGTGATATTTCCCATTTGATCTAGGATTTATTTATGGACATGATGTATTTTTGATTGCATATAGATAAGATGGTAAAAATGGTATAGTATAAAGAAGATTGATAAAATGATACAACTTGAATAGTTATTATAAAAAAATACCAACTCAAGTGTAATATTACTTGAGGTGAATAATATTCATTAGCTCATCAAGCTCATGTTCATTTGGTGTGTCAAGCCTATAATCTCTTATTCTAAAGTTTTTTTAATGATAAAGGACCAATCTGATTAGGTTTGAACTTAGCTTTGTGCTTATTTTCAACCATGGTATTCTTTTGGTTCTATTTAAGTACACGATTACCAAGTTTAAATTCTTTATATTTCATGTGCCAATTTTAGTGGCCTCAAAGCCAATTTTGATAGGATTTGTGATTATTCACTGCATCCATGTGTTTCTCATCAAGAAACTCTAGTTCTTGCTAGTGAGATACTCAACAGTCATTTTCATCCAAGGCATGTTTTAAAGAAATGTAGAGAGATGAAAACTCGACCTCAATAGGAAAGATGCATTATGTAACATAAATAAGTTAATATGGAGTGGTTCCTATGGGTGTATGGTGATTGATAAGGTATGCCCAAAGGGCTTGGAATATCTATAGGTGTTAGTCACAACTGTCATCATTGATAATCTTTTAGAGAATTTTAATAATGGTTTTGTTCGATGCTTTAGTCTGGCTATTACCTTAAGGGTAATATCCTATAGAAAAGTGTTACATGATGTTATATATGATACATAGCTTTTTGACATCCTTATTCTTAAATAATCCTCCATTATTAAAAGTAATGTTATAAGGGATACTATAGTGGAAAATTAAATGGCTGAAAATGAACTTAAAAATTTACTTTCTAGTCATGTAAGTGAGGGGTATAGCTTCAACCCACTTAGTGAAATATTTAGTGGCAATAAGGATATGTTTATGTCCATTAGATGAGGTGGGATTGATATTCCCAATGATGTTGAGGCCTCATGTAACAAATGACCATAGTTTCAACATTGGTTTCAGAGTTTTGGCTAGGGAATAAATTAGATTAACATGTCATTGACATTTGTCACACTTTTTTACATATACAACTACATCTACATCCATTGTGGGCCAATAATAACCATTACACAAGAGTTTTTTAGATATGAATTCCCCACTAGTGTGGGATATACATACTCCTTTTTGAAATTCTTATAATGCTAGTGTACATTCTATCAAAGTTAAAAAATGAAGCAGAGTTCCATCAAAACTATGGTAGTGAAGGGTTGATCCAAGTAAGGTATAATGAGTGGTTTAGTGGATAAAGGATTTGAATTGTTTCTATGATAGGTCAGGTGGCATAACTTTTTCATGGAGGCAGATGTAAAGGTCTAAGTACTAGATAGAGTTAGGGCCAACAATATCACAAATAATTATGACCATTAAAGGTTCATGAGCTAGTGCTAAAAAAAATTTAACAAGGAATTAATACTCTTTAGCTATGTTAGTTTTTCAAATAAAAGATATTATAGTGGCCATAGAATTTGTGGTTCTATTACTTTCTCTTGTTATATGCTCAAACTGAATGTCAACAATATACTACTTAAAAGTGTCAACCATGGCTTTATATGAAACTAACTTATCATCTTTGGTCTGAAAGTATTCTATAACTTGATTGATGATTAACTGAGAATCACCATAAACCTTGAGATGAGATACATTCTATTTTATTTCATAGTGAAGTCCTACAAAAAGTGCTTCATATTTGGTCATGTTGATGGTACAAGGAAAGTTGATCTTGAATGATTTTGGGATTATATCCCCTTGCAGTTTAATAAATAAATGGCTCACCCCCAATCTATTTGTTGTGAATGATCCATCATAATATAGCTTCTAGTGCTACTCCTCAAGAGGTGTGTCAATTATGGGCATTATGGATTCATAAAAAATTGGAATGTGAGTGGCTCTATATTAGTAAGGGGTGCTTTAATAAGATGATCTACAGTAACTTGCCCTTTAATAGATTTTTGGTTGATGTAATTGATGTCAAACTCACTAAGAATCATGATCCATTTCGCCATGTAGCCTTGAAATTCTATTTTAGATAGTAGATACTTGAGTGGATCTAATTTTGAAATAACGATGGTCTTATTGTTTAACATGTAATGGCATGACTTTTGAGCTACGAATACCATGGATAAATAGGCTTTTTCTATGGGTGTATAATTATGTTCATACATGACTAGTGTATAGCGTAAATAATATATAACATGATCTTTTCAATTATCATTGTGATGAGAAAAAAGTGTCCCTAAGGCATTGTCAGTAGTTAATGTATACAAAAAGAATGGATTTCCTAGTATAAGAGGCAAAACAATAGGTACATTCACTAGATAGTCCTTTAGCTACTAAAAAGTCGTCTTGCAGTGATCATCCTAGTGAAATGTGACTTCCTTCTTTAGAATATGCATAAAAGGATGGTATTTTTTGACTAATTGTGATATGCAACATCAAATAGATTAGATCTTTCCCTGTAAACTATAGAGCTACTTCAAATTAGTTAGTGTTTTCATGTCTATTATGGCTTAGACTTTGGATGGATTGACTTCCATGCATCAGTGAGATGCAATGAAGCCCAAAATTTTTCTTGATGTGACTCTAAAGACACACTTCTTAGGATTAAGTCTAACTTTGTACTCATATAGTCTTTAAAATATTCTATGTAGCACTACTAGATGATCAACCCTGATCTTTGATTTACCAAGAATGTCATCAACATAATCTTCAATAATGCCATGCATCATATCATGAAATATGATGGTCATGGCTCTTTGATAGGTGGCCCTTGAATTTTTAAGACTAAATGGAATAACCTAATAAAAAAATATTCCCCAAGAAGTGGTGAATGTTGTTTTATGCTAGTCTTTAGATGTTATCCTAATCTGGTTATACCCCAAAAATCTATCCATTAATGAAAGCATCTCAGAATCCATTATGGAGTCGATGATCATGTCAATGTTTGGCAATAAAAAAATCATCATTAGGGAAAGCTTTGTTTATATCACGGAAATTAGTATAAATTTTGATTCATTTTAATTGTTTAATAATTGGCACAACATTTGAGATCCACTCTAAATAGTCTATCAATTGAATACATCCTATTTTTAAGAGTTTTTCCAACTCTTTATTCACTAATACAAAAATGCGAGGATGCATCTTACATAAATTTTATTTTATCAGTTTGGTATCAATATTGACTAAAAAGTGGCGTAAAACCAAGGTAGGGTATAAACCTAGTATTTTATAATATGCCCATGTAAATATATCTACAAATTCCCTTAAAAGGGTTGTAAGTACTTCACACTCATTCTCAATAACAGACATGCCTAGCTTGATCCACATTGGGTCATCTAGGGACCTAATGTTAACCTCTATTTTATCTTCTAATAAAAGGTTCAAACCATATTCAATAATAGTGGGTAAAGATTTGAATTGATTAGCAACATTAGAGTCCTCTACTAAGACTAGATCTTTGAGTTCCCCTAGGTATGATGAATCAGAGTCCCTCAATGGGAGGTTTGGCATGTAATAAAAACTATTGGAAAATTCTAAAGGATTCAATAAAATACTCATTTTTATTCAAAACTAAACCTAGACTCATAGACAAGTTTTTCATTAGTGGTCTCCTGAGATATGGTTGAAGAAGGCTGAACACCCCCATCTAATGGTGTGTAAAATAGGTTTTACCACTAAATTGGCCTTTTTATTTACTTTTACCCTAGTCAAAACATACCTCAAAGAGGTTTTCACTTTTTGACCTTAATGTTTTAATTATTTTATTTTGGATAAGGGTGTTCACCCGCTCTCCAAAATAGGCTTCAAGATCTAAATTGATTGAGAACCTTGATTTATGGTCCCCCAACAGAACATTGTCTTTCAGGCCAATAAAATCATAAAAATCCTCATCATTTTGGAACTCATCAATCAACACATTGGACTCTTATTAGTCATAGTATATTAGCCAAGGATAATATAATGGTAGTGGGTTGTGATGAATGAATAGTCTAAGGATACAAATGGAATGAGTATTAAATAGGTTAATTTTAGCTAGGTCATCAAAAAGGCTATGATTAAACTCTGCTTCACTATCAACATACTCATCACTAGTCAATAGTGATGGAAAATGAGTAAGGTACATGGAGTCACCCATAGGTAGTTTAAATCTAAGTCCATATGCTCTTTTATATTTTTTCATGGAAATTGGCTCAAACACTCCTTGTTGATTTGGTCTTAGGCCTCTTCCTTCATAGTCTTGGTTCTTCATGATCTTATTAGGAATAGGATACTTTGTATTTTCATAACAATTAGTATATTTATCCCATCAGGAATGCTATTATGTAGACTAGGAATTTTACTCAAGAGAGGTGGTTAGTATCATGTTAGTTCCAAAATGAAATCAAATTGAAAAAGAACACACTAACTAGCATACATCTCTAGGCCTAGACACTAGGGGGATCTTAGTGAGGAAAAATGATAAAAATAAAAATAGAAATAAATGAGAAATGTGAAGACAAAACACAAAAAGTCTTACCAAATCCTTTATTAATCCAAAAGGATCCTTATTTGGCTTTCTTGTCTTATTCTTCAAGAGATCTTCATTAATGGAGTATGGTTACCTTCATATCCTCTTGGCACGTTTGGCTTGTGGCTTTAGCTTATGTGAAGCTTCTCTCAACAATTGGTAATTATAAAAATATATGAATGAGGTTTTATAATTATTTGTGTATTATAAGTTTATACCAATAAATCTTAAAAATAAATAGGTAAGGCCTCCAATTTATAGATTTTGCAAAATGATCAGAATGAACCTGAACCATCCATCTCAAGATGAAGATGTGTGGCTAAGGATCCATTAAATTTTAGAGGGTAAATTCAATAAATGATCTCATAAATATTTGGGATATAGAGGCATCAAAGAGGCATGGAAGGTCTTAATGAGGCATGGGAGGGCTTAATCTTGATATTTTATGCATTCATGGCCTAGGGATGTCTTCCTAAGAAATGATGTCATTTGATGATGCAATTATTAAATATAAATTTCCAAAAAGAAGTATTCAAAAATTTCCATGGAATTACTAATTAGGCTCTTGATTTATATTAATTAGTCTTAAACATGATTTACTACTTTGATGCAAATCTTGGCCCTTGGTGTACAAATTAATCAAATTGATCAAAATTTCATATTATTGTCTCAAAATTTTATTGGATTATAATTGGGATTAAATATTAGATGTGTTTGATCTATTATCCCATTTAGTATGTTTCCATCAAAAAATAACAAGGGCACATGTTTTGTGCAAGAAATTTGGTAGAAAAGATCAATCCAGAGCACCCAAGTGTGAAAATGTTATTCTGACTCAAAATGATTTGATCAAATTTAGTTATCTCATAAATTACATTGTCTTATTTAATGATAATCTAGCTAAAATCATCACTTGTATATAATAATTTCAATTCATTTAATGTATTTTAGTGTTTTAAGGCCAAATTGTGATGTTTTGATAGAAATTAGTCAAAATCCTAGTTGGAGGTTATTGGTGGCCAGTTTTAGGTGTCTAGAATCTCTACCCCTTTAACCATAGATTTCCCATATGAAAATTTTATGGTTAAAAAAACATGTGTGTATATAAAAGAAATGATATGTTATCTACTAACATAAAGTAAAAAACTTATTCAAAATCTAGTAAACATATAAATGTTTAGTATTTTTGGTTTTTTACTTTATTTGAATGTTTTTGTATTTTCTTTATTATTTGATTTTATTAATTGTTTAAATTTTTAATATTATTATGATTAACATAGAAACTAAGGATAAGGAAAAAGTGATAATAGAAGATAAAAATGTCATCAAAGGGATGTATTTATGTAGGCCTTGTATTATGTGTGTCATAACCCTCAATTATATTTCCATATTCATCTTGTATATTAGTTGTGTCATTACAATCATCTTATCTATAACTATAGTTATCATATGAAAGGACTATCTTCTTAGGTTATTCTTGAACTTGTGACACACCATTTCGATCATCAGTGTATTAAAATTCAATTGCACCATAGATTAGATTTTTCTTCTTGAAAGTTTATTTTTCTTAAGAATGTTCATCATTCTCAAATTGTTTCATTTCATTATGGACTAGATAAGAGTCATGTATATTTGTTTGAACATTAAGAAAAGATGTAATTTATAATTTAAACTCCTTATATTTTTGTCACATTGCTTGCTCTATATTTGCATTTTGAATCTTTTATTTCTCTAATTTTGACTTTTGGATATTTTATTTCTCTAAGTTTTATATTTTTAATTATTTTTTCTCTAAATTATCCTTTGGTACCCATACTTATTCTTTTTTCACTAGTGGTTTAGGATATGCACTCATAAGGTGAGTAGGTTTTTTGATTGATGTATCTATTAAAATATCAACACCATCAATTTTTTTTTTATTTCTTCTTCAAATATAAATAATAAAATGTATGATTCCCATGCATTCTATGATATGCTTAATATTATTTCAATATCCTTAAAGGATGTAAAGGAGGTAGTTTATCAAATTTATTCTAAGCATCTCCATTATAATCTCACTTGAACTCTCAGTATTCTTTTATTCACTTATTAAAGCACTAGTTGTATATGTATTTTTTTTTTGGCTTCCAATATTAAAGTCTTTTTGGGCATAAAATTTCTAGATGAATATGCAATCATGTTATTGACACTATCATATTTTGGATTATTTGTGAAAGTGATTTGATTTTCCCATGATGTGATATTTAAAACCAAATAATGATTTTAATTTTATAACTCTTTTATTAAACTTATCATAGTAATTATTTAATCTTTAAGAGCTTCAAAATCACAAACCCTAGCTACTTCAAATTGAATATGCATACACACACCACCTAGAGGAGATGTGGGAGGTGGAGGGGTTTCAATAGGGGTAAGTTGGATACTTTATTTTGACACTATAGAATGGGATACCTTACCCAATGAAGTATTGATAGCATGGACCTTATTTGAGGGAAATTATATTTTTTAGAGAGTTGGATTGACAAAATATTTCATTAATGAATATTTTGTAGAGATTTGGAAGTTACTTCATCATAATCATAAAAAAGATCTATATCATCCATGATGGAAAAAAAAAATTAAAATGATAAAAATAAAATCATAGAAAATGTGTTCAAACAAATTCAATAAATCAATTATGAGAGGCTGATGAAATTTAATCAAACCCTATATTAAAATAATGATATAAAAATTTAGATCTAAAAATCCATCATAATAATCTAAAATTTTAAAAGGCTAAAAATACCTAGAGAAAGCTATGGTTTCATGAGAGTACTTAGAGGTTAAGTTCACCAAATGTTTAACCCTTATTGAAATGGGTTAAGGGAATAAAATCCTAATCAAACAAATGGCTAATCTATTCTAAAATCAAACCAATTAAATAATTAAGATTCATAATATTTTGATATAGTGCTAAACTATGAAAGTATGTTAAATATAAAATAAAATGCTAAAAAATAATTTGAATGTAACAATGTAAAGAATAAATAATTATTATATTATTATTAATGTGTAGGTAGATTTAAAAGATATGTTTACATGAGAAGATAGGATGATGTTACAAAGTGATACATCAGATTCTAAATATTTGCTTTGCGTTAGCCTAAGCACTACCATTGGGATATAAACACTACCATAGATGCTTTTATTCTAAATTTGATGTTTCTTTATAATATATACTATAGGTCATTTTCCATAATGACCAATTACACATAATAGGGTTAGTTTTTCTAATCATGTGCACATTTTCTAGATATCAATATTTTACTCATAACCCTATGTCCTCTAACTTGGGCATGTCACCTTGTAAAATGGAGTGTAGTGGGCTCAAGTGAAGTTGATTTAAACTCAAATATGTGACTATTGATGATTTTTTTTCTATATATCCATATAATCTAAATAGGGCCTCATACCAATGTAGTTCTCCCCCTTATGTGGACTTGTGTGTGAATAATTATGCAATATGTTATATGTGAGTACATGTAGTGATCTAGATAATAACTTGAAAAATATTGTTCATGGGTTGCTCTTTGAATACTTCAAACATGTAATAAGAATTATCCTATAAATAATTTATAAATAGGAAGTAATAATGCAATATAACTTAGTTATGTAAATGAATAAGTGTGAGCTTAATAGGTTTTGTTTTTGTAATTGCTATATGATAATGAATGACCTTTCATTTTATATTTACACCAAAAAATTTTAAATTATCTCATAGGAGTATTAATTAATTAAAAAAGGCCAACCCATACATGTCAAAATATTTATAAATTTTATAATTTTTAAGGCTTAGACACTAGCATTAGGTTTGGGACACTAGCATCGACATAAGTGTCCTAGTCTAGATGGTAGTGTCTGGGAGGATATAAAGTTGTTAAATATTTGTAACTCCCAAATCAGGATATAAATTAGATTTTATGTATACTTTGGGTTGTAGGTGATTTTGGTAATCAAAACAACAAGTTTAAAATATAGGATAAGCATTTAGAAACTATGATATGGTGAATGTATACACAATATTATCAAATTTTTATCAATTACTAATTATTTGTCTCTTACAGGAACCCATTTAGTCTCAATCTCTCTAAGTGCATTCTTTAAAGGGTGCCATGGGAAAGGGGTGGGTAGACCATTGGTGCTTTGTAATATTTTTGTCCCTATACTACCACTTGATATCTATACAAACATCTCATAAAACACTTCCCTAAGCTTTATATTCTCTTCTATAAACTCCTCCAAGCTTTGACCACCTTCATTATCCCCTTATTAAGATTTAAAACATTTTTAATGGTTTAAATTACACTATTGAACTTGTTGTACATGTACTCAAATTGATAAAAATCATTTAGGTTCTAGATCATCCCCACAAGACCTAATTTATTTTTATCAATAGTAATATAGAGCCGATTGGGATGACTCTATTAGCTAAAATTTTGGAAAGGTTTAAGATTAGATTAAAATATATATAAAAATCCATTTATATCATTTATGAGAAAGAAAAGAAGAAGAATATTATATTATGCATCTACTTATCCACCATTCTAATTGAGGAGCATAGCTTAGGGTTTCAATACTTTATTTGGAGATATGGATCTTGTCTTGTGGATAAGTCTTTTGGATGCATATAGAAGTGTAGTCTAGAGATAACTTGTCCTTATTATCCTTACATACCATAATATCCTCTTATGAATCACCTTGGCCAAGGGAATATTTAGGCTCGATGGGTTCATCTTCAAAGGTAATTATTTATAACTTTGTTTTTCCTTTGTAAGAGTAGATAGATTTGAATTTGTACTTCTCTCTCATGCGTTATGATTTCCTATACATTGATGTGAGTATATATATTTTATGCATGTTTGCTTTTTATGTGTATTAACCCCCATTGTGTGCCATAAGCTTTGGAAAACACTATATTGGGCTTTTACTTTCCTTTGCATTTACCTTGTGAATATGAAAACATAGGACCTAGATAGGATTATTTCATGGTGTGGCTTGACTAGAGGATTTAGAACCCTCTCTAGTGATTTCATTATGGTAAGAGGTCCCTTATTTAGGTTTAATGGATACATCTTGGTCATGACCCTAAATATATAATATTTCAATAATGAAAAGTGTAATTAGTATTTATATTCTTTGATCTATGATTGATTAATAGATCAATTTAATTTCCATTTACATATATTTTGGTGAACCTGATGTGAATCATAACCTTGTAGGCCTTCTTTCACACTTTAATTTTGTCATCATACTATATTTTTCTTTTTTTGTAGTACTATATCAAACCTTTTGATATAGTACTAACATTTTATGCATAGGTTTAACACACAATCACTCTAAAATGAATTTATTTTAATTGTGCAGGTCTTCCCCAGATATAGGTTACTAGATTTATTAGTTTGACATAGTATTCTTTCTCATCCCTAAATTTGTGTACATAATCAAACCAGTTGACTTTGTTTACAATTCTCTTTTTTCATCATACAATTCTACAAACATAGTTGATCTAGTTGACTCTATTCACAAATTATCTTTTAGCATATAGGGTTTTGTAAACTTCATCAATATAGTCAATTAAGTTAGGATAATTTTAAGTCAACATTTAAACATCACAACATAAAAGTTTACAATCTAAACATCTTCAATCACATCAAGGTTCATTTTCTCTCTCTCTATCATTTTAATTTTCTTCTTTTAGTAACATTTTTCATAAGTTTATAGTCTATAAAATTGTATCCCTATAGTAAACTAGGTTGACCTATTTGACACAATTTGTAGCCTATATTATATCTTGAAGATATAGTCAACTTGTTTGACTATGTTCTTCTAGATCTTACTTCTATAGAATAGTAGTGACCTAGTCAACTTTGTTCTATACTGTTTGCATAAAATGTCACCTAAAATATATTTACACTCTTATCAATTAAATAATTAACCTCTATTTTCTATTAATTAGTTCACCTTTCCTTTACAGTTGCTTGCATGTTTAGAATAACAAACATAGTTTACAAAGGTGGTTTTTCAGATTACCATTTTAGTCATACTATTTTTCTCTTTTGCACACACTTCCAACTCACTTTTAATTAAATAATAATTAAACATTTGTCTTCCCAAGGTATACCTACTTGGATTTCATCACCAAGGGGAGAGTCAACTTAGTTTTATATCCAAGTATAAACATGTGATTAATGGTATATATTGGCAAAGTACTTGACACCCTTATCAATGTGAGATGTGAAGTGAGGGGGTAGGCCCTAATAAAAATTAAATATCATCACCAATATAAATCCAGCTAATCTATTAATCAATCCTAACAAGTGGAATTGAAACTAATTTATTAATCAATCCTAGCTCAGAGAAGATAAATCCTACTTACACTTCAAATTATTGATATATGAGATATTCAAGGTCATGACCAAGATCAATATACTAGACCTAACTAATGGATATTTTACTATAATAACATCACTAGAGAGGGTTTGAAATCCTATAGTCAAGAAACACTATGTAATAACCCTAGCTAGGTATTATGTTTTCATATTCACAAAGTAAATGATAAGTAAATCAAAGTTTAATCTAGTGCTCACCAAAACTTGTGGCATAAATTGAGGGTAATAAACATAAAAATTAAACATGCATATAAGATCTATACTCATGTCAATGTATAGGAAATCCTAATGCATGGGAGATAAGTATACATGTAAATCTATCTACTCTTACAGAGGAGGAACAAATTTAGGAATACTTATCTTTGAAGATGAACCCATCGAGCCTCAATCTCTCCCTTGGATAAGGTGATTTATAAGAGGTCATTATGGTATGTAAGGATAACAAGGATAATTCATATCTAGGCTGCACAACTTATTTATGCATCTAAAAGAATTTTAGGCAAGATAAGATATGTATCTCTAAAGAAAGTATTGAAACCTTAAGCTATGCTCCTCAAGTAGATTGGTGGATAAGTGGATATGCAATATAACATTATTCTTTTCCTCTTCTCATAAATGATAGAAATAGATGTTTATATATATTTAAATATAACCTTAAACCATTCTAAAATTTTAGCTGATAGGGTTGGACCAATAGACTCTATACTACTATTGATAAAAATAAATTAATTCTTGTTCTAGGTCTGACAAGGGCTAACCTAGACACTAAATGAGTTTTATCAATTTGAGTATAGAGTTGATGGGGATGACAGTGTAATGTAAACTATAAAAAAGGGTCTTAGGCTTAGGAAGGGGATAATAAAGGTGGTAAAATCTTGCAGGAGTGTGCAAGAGAGAACATAAATCTTAGGGAAGTGTTTTAGGAGATGGTTGTATAGATAACAAGTTGTAGTATAGAGACAATAATCCTATAAAGCACCAACGGTCTGCTCATCCCTTTATCGATACACCTTTTAAGGCATGCAGTTAGAGAGATTGAGACTCAATAGGTTCTTATAAGAGATAAATCATTAGTAATTGATAAAAGTTTGAAAATTTTATGTGTATATAGTGAACATGAGCCTTTTGATAGTGAGAAGGTCATAAATTAAAGGGTTGAGCCATGAGTGATATTTTTCAAGTGTACAAGACTATATTATCATATATAATTATATTTTAGTATTGACACCTATTCATATCTATTCAACATGCACTTCACTTTCAATCTTATTTCAAAAACTTGTGTTACTTTTGGATAAGTGCACACTAGGTAGAAAGAGGTGCTCTATTCTCATGTCTAGTAATGTGGACTTGTCCTTCATGCTCTAATGACTATATTTTTTAAAAAATATGCTTCCTAATGGATTTCCCATGTATATCAATAGGTTAATTATCTAAAAAATTTAAAGTATCTATCTATAAAATAACATCAAGGGTCTATTTAACACTAAAATCTATATTTGGGGAATATAGGGTTATCTCCTAGTGAACAAGGATGCTAGACTATCTCTAAATTATGCAAATTATATATGAAACTCAGATAAAACATATACTAAATTTATTATGTAGAGATGTTAAAGTTATAAATTACACCTATGCTATATGTTATAATGATAAATAAAATAGGATACTTAGTTGATTTTAATCCTAATACATATCTAGATTTGGGAATAATTACCTAATTCTATAAAAATATACCTTTATAGTTTTAAAAACTTATGTTAACTTAGGATGGTTATGTCAACACTACTATCTAAATTGGATGAAAGTGTCCTACATGAAATAAATGTTGAAACTAGATGTAAACACCTACATGTTTCAATGTTCTATGTTGCCTTTTCTTTAGTGCATTCATATCTGGCTCATGGATTATCATTCCTTATCAAATAATAAAACCCTAGGTATTCATATTCATAGTGGTTATGGGAAAATAGGATAATGAGAACACAATATCAAGTTTTAGATTAAGGTAAAAATAGGTTTTGAAGGGACCTCGAAACCCTTTGACAGAATTAAAGAGGTAGATCAATTACAAGCACCAGGATAAGCAATCCTTAAGCCTACTAAAAACTAGCAGCAAAATCAAGAAAAACAGGGGCAACATCATTAACCATTTTATGTTCCACCCCCTAAAATTCCAAATAAAGATTTTCTATCTATTTTTGAGGGGTAAAATCTAGAATAGTTGCCTGCCTACCATCAGCAATATTCTGCTTACTTTCTAATTCTCTATTTTTCTTTGCGGATCTTCTTCCCAGTCGGTCTGGAGAGCCAACATCCAGTTTCATTTTTAAAAACTGTTCATCTCCTTTTCCAAATTTATCCATAGTAGAAACCAAGTGTTTAGCCTTCATTTTCTGGTCTTTTTTACTGCTTCTTGTTTCAACCCCCTTTGTAATGGTCTTTTTTTTCAGCTCTTTTCTTTGGTTTGAAAAGTGCTTTATGATTTTTCCATTATCTTTTACTTTTATCACCTTTAGAGGGTAAACATTCTTAGCTTGAATCACCTTGGTCTTAGAAAAAAGAGGATCATCCTCTTCTAATTTATTTTCAGCTCCATCCAATAATTTTCCTTCCTCCAGTTCAGTTTTGTCTTTTACATCTCCCCAGCTGTCTTCTATCTTTAGATAGCCAAAAATTTGTTTTGTTAAATCTATCAACTCATCTTTTCTTTGTTCAGGATTTGTGATTTCAGATTGTTGCCCATAGCCTTCTTGCTCAGAACACAATATCAAGTTACCCTGAATACCCATCTTTTAATGAATGTTTCTTACATAGTAGTTATCCCTTACTTTTTGGCTTGTGTGTGAATCATGCAATGTAAATTTGAAAATATGGATCTTGGGATACTCCTTAAGTAATTTAGACTTGTAAATATGTTACCCCTATGACTGATGTGTAAAATAGGAGAAATTAGGGAATATTTTTATCACTTGGGTGCTTGATATAATTCTTTTAATAAGTTACCTTGTGATCTTCTAGGTAATTATCAATTTCTTTTTGGGTGAGTAATTAATGAGGGTTGATCTTATATTTATACCAATCCCTTTGGACAATATCTCAAATTAAATTACTTAGACTGATTGTAGTAATATGTTTCATTTGAAAATTAGATTACTTTATATAATTATACACTTGTGTTGGGATGGTATACTTGCATCAACATAGGCATCTAACTAGGATGAAAGTGTTCAAGTAATTAGAAAATATGTGTAGGTCTATACCTTGCAAAGATGGAATATAAATAGGTTTATAACATGTTAGGCATGATAGAAGGCCTAGTTTAGCAAAATAACATTGGTCATACTAAGATATAAGTATTTAGGCATAAAGAGATAGTATATGTAAGCCTTTTAGTAGTGGGAAAGGTCTATAAGTTGAAGGTACATCCATGACATGTATTTTCCAAGTGTAAAGACTAAGGGGTTATATAATTCAAAAATAGTGTCTACATTCCCCCTCCATTTAATCTAGTAATGAAAACCCTAGTTTAAAGGAGAAGAAATATGTACTTGGGTGCGTAAAACACACATTTTATTTGATTGATTCCAACTTGAGTTCTTTGGTGGTGACTAATATGTGTATTAATGAAATCATCTTGTCTTCTGATAATTTTTTTGAAATAAGTATCATTATAAATCATAAAAATTGAGATTAGGATAAATATAAAATCTATAAAGTGCATATATCTAAAGAGATAGATATATTGGAGGAAACATGCCCCCAACCTTGGAGAAAAGATGGGTTTCCACCTAATAGTTGAGATTAGCTCAACTATATAACCCAATCATACTTATAAGTTGGTGTGTGTGTGTGAGCCAAGTCAAATCAAACTATAAAACTAGTGAGGTTGGATGATTTAATCATGTCCATCATATCAAATTGGTAAGCTTGAGTGATTTAATCATTTCAACCCTCCAAAAAAATAAACCAACTATTGTAGTATGCCTCAATACAGTCCAACTTGGTGGGTGGTTATAATCCCTAGAAGTGTCTAAAATCTAAAACTTATTTTATTTTGTAATATTATGCACACATTTCATATCACATGAACCTTAGATATGTATCATGTTAAAATTATGTATAACAATGGTACCAATGTATATAATTATGCCACAACTATGCATCTAAATCATACAACTATGCATTTTTGCCAATTGGAAATTGTATAAGTGTCGAGAACATGTTTTCAAAATATGACCCCACCATAATCTAAAAATTAAAATTGGTGTAAGTTCTAATGTGGAGGACATGTTTTCAAAACATGTCTCTACTATAATCTAGGTATGTTGAATACTAAATAAGTGTGGAGAACATGTTTCCAAAACATGCCCCCATTACAATTATAATTTTTGAATCAATGTGTAATTCATGATTTTATGGCATGCCCCCACTAATATTTCCCCTATTTCAAGGTGAGGGGAAGTAGAAACTAGTAGCCACCTAGCCTCAAAAGGATAAGATTACCATGTAAACTATGAATGTATCATGTAGCATATAGAGGGAAAATGTCTAGGTAGATAAGTCATGTAATCATGAATAATGTGATCACAACAAGTACCAAGATGCATGATGTAGATAATGGAAACATCTAGATAGTAATATTAGAAGATCAAAAAGTAATCGAGCACACACTTAAGAACACTCAAAAGAAAATCAAAAGATAATGGTTCAAGGAGAACTCAAATAAAGGGAAAATTCAAATGTTACACAATAAAAGGGACATGAATCATTCAAATTTTCATAAAGCAAGAAATGACATATTCAAATGTAAATATAAAAAAAACAATGACATATTCAAATGTCAAAAAGGCAAATAAATGCATGGGGGCCACAACAATGGAGAATATTTAAATGCTCAAAAAAGTAAGACAATAGCAAGGCAAGACACTCAAGGAAGTCCGTAAATGAAAGTTTAGTCATATAAAATGTCACTTTAGTGTAATGAGTGTCACTTGAGACCACCCTACCCCTAGTTTAGTTCTAGACCTATCTTAGGGCCTCTTTTGATAATTATATAGTTATTTTTGTAGGTATTACACATCCTTAGACATCCTAAAATCAATATTAGACCTTTAACTAAGGATTTTATCCCCTAGTGCCTTAGGTTATTCCACCTAACATTATCACAATTCTTTAGACAATAACACATTATGCTAGTGACCACGGGACCGAGCTAGTGTCCCTTGCCTAATTTCAATACCAAAGGATATGTTTTCAATTCTTAATACACGTAGGGTTACCTTAAATCTATTTTTCACTTTATTTAAGTAATAAATAATTATAAATACATGACTTTTAGTCCTTTATCCACTAGATGGAAATTAGATGTAAAATACACAAACAATCTTAGAACAAGTTATAAAAAATCAAGGTTATTGATCCCTATTCCACCCTACTTCTACATATAATCATCTATATCCACCTTAAACTTAGAATACACAAATTTTAAATATCAATCCTCATTAAAATCACTCAAGTTAGGACTCATACAAGCATTCACTTGCACTTGCACCAATACTTAGATTTGGAGAACTACATCAAGATTGATCCTCTTTTGAGTTATTGGTATGTAGGTAAATCTCAACATAGTGAGGTGTTGAGGATGCCTAACCTACCCCACTAACTAATTTTTATCATGGTGTTCATTCAAACCCTTACAAGTATGAAACCTATGGTTTTTAGAGGAAAATAGAGATATATTAAAAATTATTGATTTTATAAAATTTAAATTTAGACCATAGCTAAAACAAGGCCTGATATACAAAACCTAGAAATAGTTTATAGAGATTCTGAGTGGGACAATAACAAACTACCTTATACACTAGTGTATTATCCTACTATCTAATGAACCACATTATTATCTAGGAGGAACTTTAACATTTGGATCATGTTGACAAGACCATAATCAACTTTGTGCCAATTTTTAACCTCTAGATCATCCATCTCAGTCAATTTCTAGCTATGTACTTATTTGTGTCATTAATTGATATTTTGGGAAATATTAGATCAGGTTAATTATTACACAAATAAATGGTTTTATTTATTTCATATTTATACCATGACTTACTATACTCAGACCCTTTAGTAACATAGGGGTTTGGATTCCATAAATCCCTTAAAATTTAAATCATCTGGTAAACCTAACTTATTTTTAATAGTGAAACAACCCTAACCCTAGACTACCATTAGGGTTTATATTTATAGCCTTATAGAACTCAGACTCATAATTTAGATCCATATATTTTTTTATTTTTATTCTAATCATGATAATAATGACAAAAGATGTTTATCACTTTCTAATGCAAAGTTTTCTAGTTTCATTTACATGCTTATTTCCTTTCATTTGGAATCAATTCAAATAATGTATAAACATATATGTAAATTTTTTCCTATATTAGCTAAAATATGTTTTATTGGAATTATTCTATAAATTTAATACCTTAAAAACCATGTCTCAAGTTTCAATTTCATATTTTATGCACATGAAATAATATCCTCCTCATCTCCATAAGGCTGATAGTTATTTTCCCTCTAACCAAGTCCATGTTATCACTCCTCCACGAGATGAATAAACCTAGACTATTGTTCCTAATTCCCATACTCAGCCTATACATGCCTCTACCTCTTTTCTACAGGGTGTGCACTTAAATGTTCAATCAAAAGCTACTAGGGTTTTCACTTATGAGAATCTAAGAGATCAAATTATCAGTATGAGTAAGTTTTAGAATTACAAAATTAGAATAAAATTTTACATAAAAATATTAAAACATTAAAAATCATATTAAAAGACAAAATCCTCTAGAGCACACTAGTGTTAATCATGTATATGAATCTTTAACTAGTCAATTTATGTCAAGAAATGTTACACATCAAAATAATAAATCACTAAAAATTTCATTTATAACTAATGATTCAAGAATTAGTCAAAGATCAAATAAAATTTCAAGTGAGATTTTAATCCAAATGATTAAAGTTAAGTTGATCAACCTACTTCCTCTACATCTAGTAAAGAGATCTAGATACTATTGCACATACCATATAATGCATGTTCATCACATAGATTCATGTTTACCATTGAAAAATAAGATATAATATATACTTGATAAAGATGAATCAAATAGTAACACATCATCCAAACAACATACAATGGGACATATACAAATTCAAAAAGGGTCAAATTTAGAAACAATACAAAAGTGGATACCAAAGACTAACTCATAACAACAAAAGGTTCACAAAAAAATTCAAATTAAGAAACAATATAATAATAATAATAATAATAATAATAATAATAATAATAATAATAATAATAATAATAATAATAATAATAATAATAATAATAATAATAAAGTGAAGGATACAATTATACCTCTCTAAAATGAGGTCTCACTTTCAAAACAATATGGGTTTGGTCAAAAATATCTATAATAGTTTAATTATCAAGGTCAAGGGTTGAGAAAACATGCCCAATACATCACTACAACTATTATAATAGTTAATAATGTTGGTTAATAAGGTTTGGGATTCATGGAACATACTAACATAAATCATTCGTAGATATAGTTTATCAAGACAAAAGATACAGATACATAGGTAAGTTATAAAAAGAGAAAGAAATTAAGTTACACATTTAGAATTAGGCTAAACCAACAAGCATTCTTAAAAGAGGCTTTCTATTAAAATAGACTCCAAAGTACCATATACCTATAATAAGCACAATTTCAAAAGGCATAGTAACAAAAATATTACAAAACACAATTTAAAAAGGTCAATTCCATAGTATGAAGCAATTCCCTATTCTCATCTAGATACAACATAAGTCAATACTAGCATTCCATTAGTTCAAAATCAATATGATAATGATGAGTGGAACAATCCATATTATTATGATTTCCAAGATACCGAGAATGAATGATACTCATGTTTTCACTGAAGCTCAATTCCATCATAGCACATTCATCACACTTCACAAGGGCTTACCATTTCACTTTTTGACATAGGACAACTTGATAGTGAGCCTCCTATGAAACTCATCAATTTGTACGTTCTTCCATACTTTTACATAGTTATTTTATTATTAATCCTTATATATATTTTAATTTTCATGTTTCTTATACATATATTATATATTACAAAACATAAAAATAATATAATATGTTTAAAATACAAAAACATTCAAATATTTCTTAAAAACACAAAATTTAGAATTTTTACAAATTTATGTTTACATTATTTATACTTTTGAGTTACTACATATTTTAGCTATATTAGTATAGTTAGTTTTATCTTATATACAGACTTCACTTCTTATTCTCAAGTGTTCAGAGATTCTTATATGACTCAGGTTTAGCACACCAATATAGAGTTGATACTATCTACCCAATGGGTGCAAATACATAGATTCATAACTAATGTATTCACCCATTAGGGGAATATTATACACATATTTTTGTCTACCAAGTTACATATTTATATGCTCTATATCATATATTTAGAATTGATTATATCCTAATATTGATCATCCCATATTACTTGGATTTTTTACTGAATACTACTACTATAGACTCAGTTATGTACATATTTTCTAATATATAGCTTTTTACCACATTTTCATGCATACTTTCATTTATATCTTTCTTAGTTTATAATTTATTGTGTCTCTTTGATTCTACATCTATTTGAGGGAATTTAAATATGCCATTATTTTATGGTTCTATGCCACTTCCTTTCATTATGTGTATGATTTATACATGTGCCCATGTCCTTGTGTGTGCCTTCTTGATTATGTATGTGTAAATTTGAACATGTCCTTCCATGTGGATCTAATCCAACCAAATTTTTATTTTCATATGTGGACATTTAATCATGTCATTGTATAAATTACTTTCTCAAATTTAGTGACATGTGCCCTATTGAGCATGGTCATTAATTTCTTAGGTTATCATTGATGCCAAAAAGATCATGAAGTACTATTTCATTAATGACAAATAATTTATGTTTTATATCTTGGAGAGTATATGACATATGTGTAGGTCAATGAGGACAAAGAAGAGGTTGTGAGGAATATATAGATGTGTTAGTAAAGTTTTGGTGTGTCATATTGACCTTTAGAGAGAGAAAAATTCATAATTTTAGATTAAGAGAATCTAAATATCCTTTTCACATCATGGAGATAGGAATAACCCAATAATTTTATGTATTTATTGTAGGTACTCAGAAAGTCACCCCTGATCAAACTAAAATATAGAGATGTTATCCATGATGCCAAGAAGGTAACCTATAAATTTGGTATCTTGAAGTGTTTATTAGATCAAATTATAAACCTATAAATTTTATATAGTAGACTATGACGTGCTAGATACCATCAAGATTAAGCCTTGAGAAATAACTATTGAAATTCAAAAATTTGAATGTTGGATTTCAAATGACCGTGTGTGTATTGGACTAGTGAGTAAAGAAGTGATTGCAGAAGGTAGGATATTAGCTAGATAAAGTTGGTGTAAAATTAAAATTTGTATTACACTCCATTAATATCATTCTCCAAGTTTTTTTATATCCTAACTATGCATACAAGTGCATTTATTTTAGGATAAAGTCAAGTTTTGACTGTGGTAAAAACCCAAAAACCTATTAAGCAAAGGAATGCATGTAGAGACCAAAATATTGTGAATTTTAGCATAGTATAAAAATAAAATTTGTATTATACTCCATAATTAACAACATAAAAGTGTAATTTATTCATGAAAGTCCATACAAGTGAACTTATTTCTTGTCGAAGTTGACTATGTTTTTCAGTGCACTGGTAGATTTGAGTGAGCTTCTTACAGAGATGATTTTAGGGTGATTTGGATAGATTTAAATGATATAATTAAAATTAGTTTATATTATAGGTATTATATGTTATTTTTAATTTATTATTATGCATGATAAAATCCTATGAAGGTATTAAAAGTCAAAGACTCTTGACTAGGTTTTTGGATCCTATGTACAATTCTGAGTAAGTTTATGAGAATGGTGAGTTGGAAGATATATATACCTATATGATGAATATAATGGATATTAAATTGTTTTATGAGAAATATATGAATTATTCATGATTTATATAATATGGATAGATAGGTTAAGGAGTTGTAAATTAAAATCCAAAATGGCTTGTCCGGCTATGTTAGAATAGTGAGAGAGATATATAAGAAATTGGTCTATAAGACCAATGGTTGACATTATATCTTGATATATATCCATTTCTTAATGATGTATAAGTATAAAATAAAATATTTTTTAAATTATAAATCAATTAAATTACCCTTAGAAGTGATAAAGATAACATTCTACATGACTATGTTTTTGAAGCTATAAACAACTTGTTGTGTGATAATGAGTTTGATGTTCTTGTGTCATTTTGATCAGTTTAAAGTACACCAATAATGTGGTGATATATATATATATATATATATATATATATATATATATTATAAATTATTTTTGAGTGATTTAAAGTACCTATACAGTTTTCAATATTCAAATATTCTTCACATTATTTTGGTAGTTTCAGATAGTTTTGAGTGAGCTTATAAAATTTGATGATTTAAAGTCCTATGAAATATTTTGTGATGTAAAATGGGTATGGTGGTGATCATCAGGTAATTAAGGTTATATAAATTTATTTTAAGGACATGGTTTTGTGTAATATTTTGTCATATGCTTCAGATATTCAAGGTAGACATTTTTTGTGTGTGCAGACCTAATTGCAAGTAGTAATAATGGCATGGTTTAAGGAATAAAATAAGATAAAATCTAGTGTGGACCTATATGAATGTTATAAATTTTATATTTGAGTTTTATTTGATGTTTTTAATTCATTTTTATAGGCTAAAAGTGTTTCCATGAGGTCTAATTGAAACGTGTGCTTAGAGAAGACCTAATTGCATTAGGTATCCATAAGGCCTAATGGATTTTTTGGTATAAAGAAGTATTGGCTGACCTACATGATAGTTTTTTCACTTGTGAAACATTTTTTATGACCCATTAAAATGGTAATCCATGTATTTAAATGTGTTTTTATGACCAAGATTAGTGATAGGAAGAGCCAAGTATAAATACAAGGAAAAATAAGTATTATAGGATAGTATTCCAAGTGGGTTTTAGTGGGTTTTATCCCGCATTAGGGTTTACCACATATCTATTGTGTTCATGTATTGATATGTGTGTGTGTGTGTGTTATATGTGATTACTTCTTTATGAATTATTTTATTACTAGATTGGTTTGAAATTCTATTGAATGATCTATGAAATTGAAAGTAAAGTTTATACACTGATTCACCCCCCCAATGGTTATGCTTCCAATATTTGATATCAAATCAGGTCCTTTGAAGGAGGATTTATATCTTGAAGGTAATCAATCGGCACAATATGGCTAAGTATCTAAGGAAAGAGAATCAAGAGTTAAGGTGTATGGTTAAATGTATTAAAGAGTAGATTAGTCCTAATGAGACAAGGAGAAGTAACAATAACTTCAATGGTGATGAACATGAGATGATCATTAAGAATATTAAAGAACATGCCATGTCACTTATGGAACATGAAGGAGATATTTGTCATCTTCAGACTAAGTTTGAGGAAATTTATGAAGTATTCAAAGAACATAAGAATATAATCAAGGATATCAAGATTTAGATAAAGAATGCACAAGCATGCTTGACTTCAAAAGAGGGATAATGTACTAAATTGAAGACTAAGATAAGTTCTTTGAATTTTATGCATGAGTAGCTCAGAGACAAGATGAACTAGGTTGAGACATATAAATAGATAGTTGTAGTCAAAAAAGATGTGAAGAAGGTAGATCATCTCAATTAAGACAAGAAGGTCAAAATATCTATTAGACAAACAAATGCTATAAGGTATGGAAGTTCACTTCATGGTCATTATTTTTGTTCCATAGGTTTGTTCATAATTCAAATGATTTTAGATTAGCCTCAAGGAATAAGTTTTCTTTATAACATATAAGAAGGAACAATAAGAGCAAAGTTAATTTCAGTAGTACTATTCACTACAATTATCATAAAACTGGTCATATAGCTAGATTCTACCCTAGAATGCATGAGAAAGGTCCAAATTGGATATGGAGACCAAAGGTAATCAATTTTAATCACACTAGTAAATAAAATGTGTTAATTGATCAAAAAATTACTCAAGAGGGTTGTGTTTTAGATGAGACAAAAGAGAATAAAAAGGAAGATGTTGAGGACATTGAATCAAAAGAGAATGTCAAACCATACAGGGTTTTTGAGAAGAACATTCGATCTTATGATAACGATTGTGGTGATCCATTTCTATAGATATCTATGAGGAGTGTCTTTTCTAGGATTAATAAAGACACTATTTAGCCTATATAAGCATGTGAGGTTGTAGCTAAATCTTCTATCCTAAGATTATTCTTAAGAGAAAGGTATGTTTGTATATGTGTTACTTTGCTTTAGTAGCTTCTGTGGTTAACAAGTGCAATGGTATAAGATTTGTGTGAAAATTTTTGGTAGTATATAATCAATGTATGAGGCCATATGACATGTGGATGAGGTTTTGAGATCAATGCAAGAAGTTTCCAAGTATTTTCAAGATCCAAGCATGACTAAAAGTTTTAGGCTTAGTGTGCATAAGAGACTTAGTGTGGTCTAATGAATGATTAAAGTATATTTTCAAGGTGATATAGCTAATTTAAGATTTTAAAAATGTTTAATAGGTTTATTCAAGAATTATCATGACTTTTTAGGTCTAGAGGAGAAATAAAATGCATGAAATGACATTTTAAAGGTCTCTTTTGTATGCAAGATGAAGGTTTCCAAGCCCGAGAAAGTTTTTCTTATGCTCATTGGAACTTCTGAAAGTTTCATGGTGTCATAAGATATTTTAGAGAGATGTAAAAGTGTCTATAAATTATTTCAAATCATTATAAGTTGGTTTCAAGGATAGAGCAATATGAACAAATGTTAAGAATGAAAACTAGTCTAAAACCCTCTCAAAATCCTCACATTGATCTGATTGGAAAGATCTTGTTGGAAAGTGCCCATATTATTCTTTAAGGATATTATTATGTCTATAACATGTATATTACTCCTCTAGTCATCTCTAGGTGGAATTGGTTTATCAAGGCAATAAATAGAAGCTCTAGAAAATTTCTTGTTTTTGAAAAAAATGATATAATAGGAAGGGTTAAATGATTCAATGCATGAAAGTGGATGGAGGTTGAAGTTAAAGACTTTTTTTTTGTCCATTGGTTTAATTTGGAAATTTATAGCCTTTATGTCAACTATTTTTGTCACTCAAGTTGACCTATTGCTATACGGTTAGCTGAAAATGGTAGACATGGACATCTTATAGAGTTGTATAGAGTTCTTGGTCACTCAAGGTGAGTGTTCTAAGTGTTTGAAGATGTTATTAATCTCATATAGTTATTTATATCTACTATATATGATCATATTTATCTTACATATGAATATCATGACCTATGGAATTCATTATGTGTTAGAGGGATTGAGTGAAGATTTTTATTTAGTATATATCATTATTGAAATGTATGGTTGAGATCAAGTCCTGGAGATGATCAAAAGTTTTTGACTATGCAAAAAACTAGTATGATTGTATGTTAACTAAACAACATTCCTTGTAGTATTATGAGCCATGATATCTTGTGATTATTGAAGGGAATTTTTTTGATGTTATGAGAATCATATGAAGTTGTTCATACCTATTTAAGGTGGTCTTTACGGTCCAAGAAGTCAGTGCTGAGAAAGGAGTGGATATATTTGAATTAGGTATCCATGGGGCCTATTTTTATTATTAGGCCTAATGAAGCATTCAAGGTATGTTATTATTATGAGTTATGTATTTATTATAATCAATTTGTATATGGTTCCAGATGTCATAATCTAGATGGAGCATGGAGTTAGTGGGATCTAACTCATGTCTCTTGAGAAGATTGAATATAAATGGTAAGCAAGAGATTGTGAAAGGTCAGCTTGTAGATGAAGGAATTTGAGAAGGTCAAATCAGTTTGGATGTTGGTTTAAGAGGTTAATCAGTCAAAGACAAAGACAAGTATTTATAGGTGAACATGGTGATAGGGGGATCCTATTTTAGTTATTTCAAGTTTGCATGGCATGGTTTTTTGAATAACAAGTCCAAGGATAAATTAGAAAGCTTGTAGAAGAGCTTTTATCATTAATGTCAAAGGGGGAGAAAGATCACAATGATGGAGTTAAAATGGGTAGGAAGACATTTTGAGGGTATTTTGACATCAATGACAAAGGGGAAGATTATTGATCATGTTTATTGATGTCTTAAGTTATCATTGATGCTAATAAGATCATGAGTTACTAGTGCATTAATGAAAAATAAGTTATGTTTGATACCTTGGAGAGTATATGGCATATGTGCAAGTTAGTGAGGAAAAAGAAGAGGTTATGAGGCATCCATATATGTCTTGGTGAAGTTATAATATGTCATATTAACCTTTGGAGAGATAAAAATTCATTATTATAGTTTAAAAAAAGCTATACCATCATTACACATCATGGATATATGAATAAACTAGTAAGTTTATACATTTATTGTAGGTACTCAAGAAGTCAACCCTAGTTAAACTAAAATATGTAATTTTTTTCCATAGTGACAAGAAGGTACCCTAAAAATTTGGTGTCTTGAAGTGTTTTCTAGCTCAATTTATAAACCTATAAAGTTTCTCTAGCAGACTATGACATGCCAGAGACCATCAAGATTAAGTCTTAGGAAATAGTTGTTGAAATTCAAAAATATGAATGTTGGATTTCAAATGACTATGCGTGTACATTAGATAAGTGAGAAAAGAAGTGATTTTAGAATGAAGGATATTGGTCAAATAAATTTTGAGTAAAAGGAAAATTTGGATCACACTCCATGAAAATCAACCTATAGGTGGTGGTATGCCCAAACTATTTGTACAAGTGCATTTATTTCAAGATAAAGTCAAAGGTTCTGACTGTGGTAAAAACCAAAAAAAATAGTGAGATAAATGATTCATTTAGAAAACAAAATATTGATAATTTTTTCATGGTATAAAAATAATTTTTTTATTATAATCCATAATTAACACCCTTTAGGTGAAATTTCTTTATGACAATCCATAAAAATAAACTTATTTCTTATTAAAGTTGATTGTGTTTTTTAGTACATCAGTAGATTTGAGTGAGATTATTATAGAGATGATTTTGGGGTGATTTGGAAATATTTTAATGATAAAATTCACATTAATGTGTTTTATAGGTCTCATATGTTATTTTTAATGTATTAGTATGCATGAGAAACTCCTATGAAGGTATGAAAAGTCAAATACTCTTGACTAGGTTTTCGGAGCCTATGTGCACTTCTGAGTAAGTTTGTGATAATGGTGATTTAGAGGATAGATACACATATATGATTCATATAATTTATATTATGTTATTTTTTTATACATAAATTAATTATTAATTCTTGATATAATATGGATAGATAGGTTGAGTTGTAAAGTGAAAGCCAAAATGGATTGTCTGGCTGTGTTAGAACAATGAAAGAGAGAGATAATAAATTGGTTTTTAAGACCAATGTTTGACATTATTTATTGATATATATATACATTATTTAATGATAAATAATTCTCAAATAAACTATTAATTTTAATTATAAGTCATGAAAGTTCACTTACAAGTGTTAAAGATAACATTCTGCATGACTATGTTTTTGAAGCTACAAGCAACTTTATGTGTGCTAATGAGTTTGATGTTATTGTGTCATTTTGATCCATTTAAAATTAAAAAAAGATTTTTTTTTAATTTATAAATGTTTCATATGATCTTATACATTTTTTTAGTAATTTAAATTACCTATATAGTTGTCAATGGTCAAATATTCTTGGTAGTGTTTTGGTAGTTTCAGACAGTTCTAAGTGAGATTATGAAAGTTGATGGTTTGAGGTCCTATGATATATTTGGTGGTTATAAGTGGATATGGTGGTTACCATGAGTTAATTAAGTTTATATAAATAAATTTTAAGTACATTTTTGTTTGTAATATTTTTTCATATTCTTCAAATATTCAAGGCAAAGTTTTTCTGTGTGTAGACCTAATTACAAATCATAATGGTGTGGTTCAAGGAGTCAAACAAGATAAAAGGTGGTGTGGAAATATAATAATTTTATAAAATGGTATATTATAGGTTTATTTTATGTGTTAAATTTTTTGGTATAGGTTATATTTTTTTCAAATAGGTCTAAGTGAAATGTGTGCTTAGAGAAGACCTAATTGAATTAGGTCTCCATTAGGCCAAATGGAGGTTTTCGTCTAAAGAAGTATTGCCCAAAATATATTATGTTTGTTTCAGTTTTTAAATGTGAATTAAAAAAAAATTATAATGGTAATACTTTTATTTAAATTTTTATTTTGACCAAGATGGGTGAGAGGAAGAGTCAACTATAAATATAAGGCAAAATAGGCTTATTTGAGCTAGTTGAGGAGATGTGAACATAAGCAAATTAAAAATTTATTAGAGGAGAAGAGTTAGGTAATTTATAACATAAATAATTATAATATGATAAATAATTATTATATAATATATATTATATAGGTGGATAACCGGGTCAATTGACCTAATGAGCCTAAAAGAGGAATGTTGAGCTAGTAAGCCTAGAAGGTTGTTTGAGAGGGGTAGAAGGTCAAGGACAGCTAAGTGAGTTGATTTTATACTGAGATACCATTATATATTAATCAAATATGTATTATATGTGTATGTTATATATTTTAAATTGGATAGATAATATATGATATTTGAATAAGAAGTCACCATCCATTTGTTGAGAAATAAGGTGTCTTGAGGTGATCAAGCTTGTCTTAGCTAGGTTGGTGTTTGGTCAAGAGAGATTTAGAGATTATTTTAAGGTTTGAGCTTGTATAATTTTCCTTTAAGTGTTTTTTTTTCAAATCACTATGGGGTTATATCCTCCTTTCAATTTAGTGCTTGCTAAAGACTAGTTGAGTGGGTACTTAACTAGGTAGGGGTTGGAGCTCCTTATGGGGTTGGTACCTCACTATATGTTGATCCATTTCTTATAAGATAGTATTACAAGTGGTGTTTTAGTGTTTTTTCTATGTAATCAAAAATTCATCATGTCTATAAATCGATCCTAAATTGAAGAAGATATATCATACTTACACTTCTAATTGGGGATATCTAATTGGGAACATGACCAATATGTGGATCCACTAGACCCAATTAGATCTCTTACCATAATACATGATGATAGGGAGGGTTAAAAATAATCCATTCAGTCACAATCATACAATAACCCTAAATAGGTCCTATGTTTTATATTCTCTAAACTAATAACAAGTAAAGTCTAATCTAGTGCTCACCAAAGCTTATGGCATAAAGTGGGGGTAAGAAATAATAAAATTAAACATAAATATAAGACATATACTCATTTAAATTTATATTTAATCCTAATTCATGGAAGATAATTAAAAATTCATATCTATTCACTCTTACAAATGAGAAACAAAGTTATGAGTACTTACCTTTGAAGATGAACCCACCGCACCTCAATCTCTCCCTTGGCCAAGGTGCTTCACAAGAGGTTGTTGTGGTATGTAAAGATGAAAATTATAAATCAGCTCTAGGATACAAAACCTATCAATACATCCAAAATAATTCTCCATAAGATAAGATCTATATCTCTAAAAAAGTTATGAAACCTTAAGTTTGCTCCTCAAGTAAAATGGTGGATAAGCAGATGCACAATAGCTCTTACCTATTCTTCTCTACTCTATATAATGGAAAAATAAACTTGTATATATAGGTATATTTAACCCTAAGACCTTCTAAAAAATTTAGCCAACAAGGTTGACCTAGTATTTAATTTTATAATGAGACATGTTGAAATGAATTAAGTTGGTAATGTAAGCTGATGTAAATAAAAATATAGGGTTGACATAACTGACATAGTCTTAAAAATATCAAAAGGGGATTCAAGTTAGAGAAAGGATAAATGAAAGCGTAAAATGACTAGATGAGGCTAAAAATAGGAGGAAAGCTTATGTAAATGGTTTTTAGGAGATAAGTGTGTAGATAACAAGTGGCAAAAGGGATAATAATCTTGCAAAGCACCTATAGTCTACCCACCCCTTTCTCAATGCACCATTTAAAGCATGAAATTAGAGAGATTGAGAATCAATGGGTTCCTACAAGATAGATATTTTTAGTAAGTGATAAAATTTTGAAAATATTAGGTATATACATATTCCCCACTCTAAGCTTATCACATGTCACATGAGTGCAACATAGGATGGTGATTCAAGAATAGAACATGATAACATATAATGTTGATGCTAAGTAAAGTGTATTAAGGAGAAAATATGATAAATGAAAGGATAGAATTGAAAAACACATACCTTTATTTATCTTAGTGTTATAGATAAAGAAGGAGATTGTAAGAGAAGTGAAAGTGTCCAATGTGAGGAACATTAGGCAAAACTATAGATATTAGTACAAAATAGAATGAAAGAACAATTCTCTTGTAATATAGGATATAGTAGTGAAAACTATTTTCTACAACATTAGGATTCTATAGCATTTTATTATTTTTAAAAAGAGTTAGTGGAGACAAATATATAAGGGTATTAGGAAAATTAACAAATTAGGATTGTTAAGGCAAGGTTAGAACCAAAATATAGAGGGTAAATAAATGACAAAAGGATGGAAAATGAATGATAAAATTATGAAAAATGAATGACATAATTATGGAAAATGAATGAAAAATTATTGGAAAATAAAAGACAAATGATTGTAGAACACAATAAATCATATTGGAAAGTATTTTTACATAAATAGAAAAAAGGAATGTAGAACATACTAAAAAACATTGGGAAGCATGTAAAACATAAATGATAAATTAAATATTAATGCAAGAAAACTCTAACAAAGATATGTAAGAAAGTGAAAAGTAACCCCATGTAAGATAAGCATGTCAAATCAAACATAAAGAAAAACATGGATGATTGAAAATGAAATTTAAGTCAATATATAAGACAAACATGAAGAAGTCATATATAAAGAGAAAAATTTAATAAAATGTCATATGTAAGATAAGTGAAGTCCACATAAATCCAACAATAACATGATGAATAATTTAATATCAAAATCTTTAAAGGATGAAAACTCAAACTTAGTACTTGTTATGAGATACAATGTAAGAAAACACAACCACCTAATGACATTAGTATGATGGTAATGAGATGGTGTGGTAATAAAATGGTGTAAAGGTGTTTGTGATGAAGGCTTAGTCCTATCCAAGGTCTTACAATGCAACTCAAAAACTATAAATAAAAAGGCATAATAAGGTAGATGTTATGAAGGATGTAATCAACTAAAAGTAATATCTAACAAGGGTAATATAAGTAAAATATGTTGCAAATAAGAAATGCAAGGCACCACATGGTTGATGTGAACATTCTTAGCAATAATGAGACACACTAATAAAGTGATAAATACTAAGAGCTATCAACACTAAGGACTTAGGATATTTTGACTAATGGACACAAATCTTGGGCTAACAAGTGAAGTATATAAATCATCCCATGAAGTCTATATGCATGAAAAGTAAAATAGACCTACCTTCCCATAATGTGTTCCCTATTCCTTAGGAACCTTATAGATCCATTGGTATAATACAAAAATTATTTACTTGTATGAGAAAGTAGGTAGCACCATAGAGTTTATTGAATTCTCCTATTCCAATTTATTAACCTACTACACCCCAATAGACCTCAACTCTATGTGAGGCCAACTGTGGAGTTTGAGATTCGATTAGAGATAGGAAATGTGATTTTAATCATGTATTTTTGTGTGGTTTTGAATTTTAATATTTTTAATGTGGCCTTTTGTATCATTGCCTTTTTTTTGTATTTTATGTTTTAGATTTTATATTGTTTTGGATTTTTCTATTCCTCCTCCATATAGACTTAGAAAACCAAACATGGGTGTTAAAGATGAGAAACATAAGAGAGCTTAATCTTGGTCACTAGATGAAAATACCTAAATACCAAGGTGTTTTAGACTCCTAGACTTGTTGACAAGTAAGTGTGTAATCTTAAAGTTGACTGATGTGAGCCTCAAAAGAAAAGAAATAAGGGAAATATGGGGATCTTGAGAGATATATCTGTATAATAAGTGATATAATGATGAATATTCTCCTATCTGATCATAAAGAGGTAAAATATAATTATAAAAGGTATGGGGCTATGTTATGATAGTCATGTCACTAGGTTAGCCATGCTAACTTACAATGGATCTACTAAAAACACCAATGAAACTAATAGTCATCCCAAAAAGTGGTTTAAAGATGATTTAATGTGGTAATTTATGATGAAGGCTAGGTCATATCCATGGTATTACACTAAAAATCAAAAGGTGAACACCAATGAGGTGAATTATAAATAAGGGGAAAATAATCATAAAGCTAATAAGGCAAAGAATGACATAAAAAGACAAAAAATAAAAGAGATATATAAGGACCAAAATAAAAAATTCCAAATGTAATGTTCAATAAAAACAAAGAATCCAAAGTTGAAAATTATGATTCTAATAAAGTGAAACTAAAAAAATAAAGTGCACAAAATAAATAATCATGAGATAAAAAATAACAAGACCTATGCTAAGATTTATATCAAAGATGAGCATGTGAAATACAAGTTTATGTGTCTCAGAATGTTTCTTAAAGTTGGATTTGTTTGTTATTATCCATTTTATAATAAGAGTGGACATCTTAAGATGCTCCAATGGGTAATTATATGTAGGGATAGGCATCTCAAGATGACCCAACATGTGAGTTGGAGTGAGGTAATATTAAACTATTAGAATGATTTGCATTGGGTTTGTAGGTGCATTTGGAGATAGGTAAATGTTTTATTTTATTAGATTTTAGGGATGTTTAATTTGATGTAGGATGTGTAGGAGAGGTATGAATATGGAAAGGAGGTAAAATAGGACCATGTATGATATGATTTGGAGTAGGAATTTTAATTAGGTAATCTTTTTGTTAAAGTGACTTAAAAGGTTGAGGTTCAATGGATGTAATAATATGTTTAAAGTTATTCATGTTAGTTATCCTTTCCTTATTTGTGTAGTAAGAAAGATCAACTTTGGTTTAAACAACATTAATGTATGAGGTGTAGGTATAGGATATTTATTGTTGTTCATTAGGTAGTTGATGTTTATGTGATTGTGGTTCTTGAGATTTAATTTGAGAAGATTGAAGATAGTCTTGGTAATGTTTTTTTGTGAGAGTAAGATTGAAATGTGGATGAAATAAGGAAGAAAGAAGAAATCAGTGAAGATCATGACAAGAATCATGAAAATAACCTATAGTATCATGCCACCAAAAAAATTTATTAAGATTGTACCATTTTAGAGGAGGTTTGGAAGGATTAAATCTCATGGGTTTAGAGGGTGGAAATTTCATCTTAAGTTATTTGAGACACAAGGAAGGGAGGGTTGGGTTAAAATTGGTTGAATTGGATGCTCCATTTTGAGTTTTGGGAGGCTTGGATGAATCAATGTTATGAGAAAATGATTGGAAAGGTTATTTAATAGTTTTTTGAGGTGTTTCAAATTGAGTCATAATAAAATATTTCATTTTTTATTGGTCTAAGGCTTCTTCTAAAGTTTTAGGGAAAAAGATTTGAACTTTATATTGAAGGGGAGCTTTAAGAGAAGTAACAAATAGTTTTAAAAGAGTATCATCATTAATGTTATGGTCTAATTTAGAGACTTCCATCATTTGATAAAAGTGTGAACAAATTAATTAGGAAGTTTCTTACCATTGATGAAATGGATAAAGTAATTTTCAAGAAGGTCATCATGTTGGAATTCCTTCACTAGAGCATTGATTAAATCCTATAGTTGTGAGATGGAATGTCTAGGAATTTGGTTTTACCATTCCAATACATTACCAACAAAGGTTTTGGCTAAGAGATTGGTGGTAGAAAAGGTGTTAGTTTGGACCCATTCCTTATAGAGATTAACAAAATACTTAAGAAAGATAGTAGGGTCCATAGTCCCATTATATATGATAGATAAATGTTTCTTTCCAATATCTATGGATGAAATAAATGGGTCTAAAGGTTCATTTTGAAGATGTTGAAGCATTTTGTGATTCATTATAGGTGGAGGGATGATATTCCCATTGGTATATATATGAGGAGGAGGGAAAAAAATTGGAATTGGATGAGACATGATGACTTGAGGTGGTTTACTAGTCAAGTGTAATAAATGTTGTTGTATGTGAATCATTTGGGAATGATTAGTTATTTGCATGATGTTAATTTGTGGAACTATTTGAGTGAGAATTTGAGTTATGTCAATTTATAGATTTGAAGGTGGGGTATTAATGTTGTTAGGAAGAGGATTGTTAGTGTTGGTGGGAGGAGGATTCTTTATAGGTGGAGGATTCCCAACATTAGTGTTAGTTGTCTTAAGTGAAGTAGAAAAAGAAGGAAGATTGGTAAATCCACCATTATTTTAAAGAGTGTAAATAGTATTATCATAAAGGCTTTTGAATAATTGAGAATCATTTATATTATCAATTTGAGTGGATTCAACCATGTTGCTTTGGGAAGTGATAATGATAGGTGCTCTTTTTATGGGTGTAATAAGAGGACTGTGAACATTGGTTGTAAGAGTGGAACATACTATGAGGTTCCAACATTTGATATAGATGGATTGATGAGCTTATGACTTCTAGGTTTAGAAGGTGTAAAAGTGGTATAAGGTATATGATTATCATGGTTTTGTATTTGTCTAATAAGATTATATAGATCTATTATATGGTATGGGGTAGATTAAAATTGAGAAGATTTAGAACCATGTGATAAAGAGATACACCATAAAGAGTTGTATTCTATGGTGTATAGGTGGGTAGTGGAGAAAAATGAATATACATTATGAATGGGTTGAGACTATAAATAAAAAATATGATTAGAAGCTTCATAATGCCAAGTAGGAGTGGATATCAGAAAGCTAAGAGGAAAAATAGAGATGAAATTAGCCAAAAAGAGGGGTAGTGTTGAATCATACTACTTCAACATAGTCAACCTAGTATGTTAGGGAGATAGTTATGAATGATACCAAGTTAACACAATCAAATAATTATGCTAAGGGGACATGTTTGAATTATACTAAGTTTATATAGTCAAGTTAGTATGCTTGACAGATAGGTAAATAATTTGTAAGCGATTGTATCGATAGAGATGACAATGTTTTGAAAATAGGGAAATATTTCCAATGTAATTTGAAATTAGGAAATAAAAGTAAACATATAATAAATTTGTTTAATGAAGATGATGTAATTAAGTCACACAATATAAAACCATGTACCAACACTAGCCAATGTAAGTGTTTTCAATACAACATATAATTGAGTTAAGAGTAAGCAATCAACTTTGAAAATAAACGCTAAGTGGCCATATTGAATGTGTTTAGATTATTAAAGTATGATTTTATATGTGATAAAAAGTTGGTTGTAATTAAGGAACTAGAAAGCAATCTATGGATGGTTTCAAGATGTGTAGGCTGAAAGGGATCTGTGTTGGTAATGGTACTAGCTTGGTATTGGGGCTTACCCCCTCACTGCACACACCAAAATGATAAGGGTATTAGGTGATTTTATAATATATACCATTAACCATGTATTTATACTTGTCTAGAAAACCAATTTGGCTTCCCCCTGGTGATGAAATCTAAGTAGGTAGGCTTTGGGTAGATAATTATTTAAATACATTTTTAAGATTTTCTGATTTGGTGGTGTGTGTAAGAAAATAGAAAATAGAGAAACTAAATAGTATATTTAAAAAATAACTATTTAGACTATGTGATCTACTCTAAGCATGAAAGCAACTGAAAAATGAAAGTTTAAAGTAATTACTAGCATATAGATGTTAATTCCAACTTTCAAACATAATACAGTGTCATTTGAGATGATAATATATGTAAATATTATAGAATAGAGTCAATAATGTTGGTACTATACTAAAAAATCAAGGTTCTATTAAAGAACTACGTCAATAGTGTTGACCTAGTCTTCTAGATAGAATATAAAACTAGGTCAATAGAGTAGACCTAGTTTTCTATATAAGGGGTAGTTTTACAACCTAAAAACTATGAAAAATAGAACTATAATGAATTAAAAAATTATATATAAAGAGAGGAAGGAACACTTATGGGTTGAAATATGCTTATAATCTACAAAATTTATGTTAAATTTACTTGAAAGTTTTGCTAACCAAGTTGACAAGGTTGACTTAGTTCTATATAATGCTTCTTCTAAAGCCTGTAAAAATGAATAAGTTAACAATGTCGATGTATCTTATTTTTTGGAAGATATATATAGAATTATGTCAATAGGGTTGACCTATTTTGTTATCTGGAAGCTATCTATAAAACTACATCTACAGGGTTGACCTAGTTTGTTGTTTGGAAGCTAAAAAATAATATTGTGTTGACTTGTAAGATCTAGTAACTTGTATCTAATAAAGACCTACATAGAAAGAATAGATTCATATTGATGTGAATTAATTTTAAACATATGCACATAAGTTATAACTATACAGGCAATGTTGACTTAGTATCACAAATATAGAAAATTAATATATAAAATGATAAAATAATGAAAAATGTGAAATAAAACCTACAAGGGTTAGATTCACATCAAGTTCACTAGAATGTATGCAATCAAAAATTCATCATGTCTATAAATCAATCCAAAATCATAGTTACACTTTCGAGTGGGGATACATTATATAATTATGAACATGACCAATATGGGGACCCACTAGACCTAATTAGGGGATCTCTTACCATAATACACAATGTTAAGGAGGGTTTCAAAGCCTCTAGTCAATCAAAAACACATAATAACCCTAGTTAGGTCCTATGTTTTATATTCACTAAACTAATAACAAGTAAAATAAAGTCTAATCTAGTTCTCACCAAAGCTTGTGGCATAAAGTGGGGGTAAGAAATAATAAAATTAAACATGCATAAAAGAAATATACTCATGGCAATGTATATGGAATCTTAATTCATGGAAGATAAGTAAAAAATCATATCTATATACTCTTAAAAATAAGTAACAAATTTATAAATAAGTACCTTTGATGACAAACCCATCGAGCCTTAGGCCCATGACCTGAAGACTATAGGTTAAACTCTGCCCTCACCTATCTGATCTAACACAATGGAGTGGTGAATATTGGCCAAGGTGATTCATAAGAGGTTATTGTGTTATATAAGGATGAAAAGGATAAATCAAATATAGGATACACAACCTATCAATGCATCTAAAAGACTTATCCACAAAATAAATTCTATATCTCCAAAGAAAATATGAAACCCTAAGCTTACCTCTCAATTAGACTGGTGGATAAGTAGATGTGAAATATCTCTTACTTATTATTCTCTTTTATAAATAATGTCAAAATTAACTTGTATATATAGGTGAATATAACCCTAAGCCCTTCTAAAAGTTTTGGTTAACATGCTCAACCCAATCAACCTAGTAGTGAATTTGATAATGAAACATGTTAAAATGAAATAAATCAGCAATATAAGATAATGTCAAAAATAATACAAGGTCAACACAACCGATATAGTATTAAAATTATCAAAAGGGGATGCAAGTTAGAGAAAGGTTAAATGAGACATATCTCTTGTGTTTATATGTTGATATCTTACTTCTTTTCTATGTGATGACTTCTATATGCATTGATTTCTTAGTATATTGGTTTTAAAGTCTATTGAATGATCTATGAAATTGAAAGTAAAGATTTTACACTTATTAACCCCCCACCTCTCAGTGGTTTTCCTTACAACATGACCATTTCCCTTATATTGTGGATCCTTGGCCTACTTTACATGCCTCATGTGTGTTGTATGTATGTTTTTATGTATGCATCATGGCCATGACACTTGTCTCTTGATTATTTATTACATGCCTAGTTTAGATGCCATGAGTAATCTCCTGCATCTCCCCATCCTCCATGGATTATTTGATGGACATCATGCCCCATCCCCTTAGGTAGTTTACTTAGATTATTATCAAATTATGTATCTCATACACATGATTACATTATGTTTTAACCTTTTAGGACTTAAAAAGTGTAAATCCTATGTTTGTTAAAGAGTTGAGTAGACTAAATTTAGGGAAATAATATGAAATAAATACAACCACTACTTTGTTACATAACTAACTAGCTTTAGCTTCTCTAAAAATAAAAATAAATAGTTCAAGTAAGAACTTAACTAAAAAATAATTGAGACAAATGATTTGGGAGCTAGAAACTAAGGTGGAAACTAGTTTGAGTGTCACAAACTAGATACCAATGTCATAACCCATTATAGATAGTAGCACCATAATTAGAAAGTAAAACCATTATTGGAAATGTGGCGGTAATGTCATAATATTGGTGGTAGTGTCCTCTATGTGGAACTATCTAGAGCTTCTAGATGCACTTGTGTTTAGATATCTAGGGTTTGTTCCTACATGCACAAGTCTTAAAACACAATATTATTTCCTATTATGACTAATGTTTTGAGAAAAACCTAATCCTCCATGTATCTAGTGCATCTAGTTGATATGATTTGAAACTATGTTTGTTAGTAGGGTAGGCTATATATTCTTAACACCTTGATGTGATAAGAGTTGCCTACATACCAATACTCTAAGGATTGATCAATCTTAATGTAGTTCTCCCCACCTAAGTATTGGTGTAAGTGAAAATGAAGCTAGTATGATAGTGGCCGTGAGTGCCTTGAATGTGTTTGAGACTAGAAATTTGGGTAATGTAAGTTTAGGGTTATTGTATATGGTAGTATATGAAATTAGGGAATAATTAGGATTGATAACCTTAATTATGCACAACTCATTATAAGTTTGAATGCGTATGTTGCATATAATTTCCCTCTATCTATTAGAGGGATAAAATTCATGTATATATACTATTTTGATGCTTGTGTGGATGATCAAAAAGGTTTTGGCCAACCCTAGGAGGTTATAGTAATTAAAAGATATTAATTTGGGGAAAATAAAGGTAAATGAAATTAGTACCATTTTTGGGACACTAGTGCCATGTTGCACTAGAATCCATATTATGGTACTAGTGTCCAACTAGTAGAGAATTAAGCATTAAAGGACAAGATAAATAAATGAGGGTCTAGAACTAATTTAGGGATGATGAGGGAGACATATGGCTCACAAAAATAATGGATAAGTGTGATAATAGGCTCTAGGATAGGTCTAGGGATAAGCTAGGGATAGGTAGTCTCAAGTATCACTCATAGCACTCAAATACCACTTTTAGGTGATTACATCCCCCCTTTATTCTTGAAATATAGCAAAGTGAAATGAATATGATAAAGTAAAAATAATCATACCTAGGCTTACCTAAGAGGTGAAGCCCATGAATCTAGGTTCGAGTATGTGAATCATGCTTTAATATGTGTCCTACAAGTGAAACATGAATAAATTAGTGCTTACTTAAGAGATATAAAAATTAAAATACTAAACTAAGTAAAGAAGTAAATTTTTTTAAAATTGGTATAGAGATAGGAGAGAGGAAAAGAATTAATATACCACACTAGGTATGTAAACCAATACATAAAATTAGTGACAACCTAAGTGTGCGTATAGTGATAAAATGGTCAATATATTAGACTCAACTAATGGCTTGCTCAATCCTCATGTGTGGGTGGCTTAAGAATTCAATCTAGTTGTAACTCCATCATTTCCCACCCTTGCTTGGTGGATCATGACCTATGAATAGCTTGGATTAGACTAATGGTGTGTCCAATCCTTTCATGGAGGTGGATCAATAACTCAATTAGGTTATGCCTATATAATTTCCCACCCATGTGTAGTAGATGCATCTAAATCAAAAATTGTATGGAGTAATTGTAAATATTTAACTAGGTATGTCAGCTCTATAGTTACTTAGGTACATTAATCAGCTCCATGCCACTTGGGAATGCCAATCATTGTAGATGGAGTAAGGCATGAAATTGGTGTGAAAACTAGAATATTATGTTGGATGTATAATATGTAGATAATGACATTGAATTCATCATTCCATATGATTAATCTATGTGTAAATGATCATAAATAAATAATGTGTTGTGTACATGCCCCCAAATTTGATTTTTAAGCATATATATTTTAGACTAAGTTGTAATAAACTATATTTGGGTATCTAAATTGAATATGGGAATGGTCATGCCATACATGATGCCCCTAATCTAAGCAAATTAATATGACAAATTAATATGAATCTAAGAAAAATTGAGCAAAACTAAAAAAATTAACTAAATTTGTGTAAACTTGTACTATACCTATTATACTTTTCTAGCCAATCTAGGTTTTTTTGAAACTAAGGATACTATACAATAGTGCCATGTCTTGGACATTAGTTATATTATTATAAATGTGGTGCTAGTGTCCCAGTTTAGGTTTTAGTGTCCTACTAGTCTGATTTATGTGCCATTATACTACTTTTTGTGTCATTATTTTCCCACTATGTTTACCTGAGTTTGATTTTATATAATATGAGCCTATGCTCTAAAAATATACTATGGGTGCAATATATGAGACTAATCTCTATGATAAACCCCTATGAATACCCCATCATTTTAGGGGAGTTTTTGAACCCATAAAAGAACTATCCTCAAAAGAAAAAGCTCTGAAAAATGTGTGTTAGCTGGAACATATATGATAACTACATAATAACCTAATATAATTTGCATACATAACAATGAAGTGTAAGATAATTTGAGCATAATTTTTTAATGTAAGATGTATTTCATTTATATCATTCATAAGGGTGTCAAGATAAATATAAAAATGCATGTAACAACAAATCTAAGTAAAATTGGGTAACTACCTATGGGGTGGAGCATGATGTCCATCACAACACCCATGTAGGAAGGGTAGATGCATGAGTTCGTTCATGGTATGTAAAAATGTTTTGTGTAAAAATCAATACAATTTTCATGGACATGACACACACAAGAAATCATACATAAAAAACAAATGAGGCATACAAAGTAGGCTAAAGGGCCATAATATAAGTGACATGGGAACATGTCACTAAATCTAAGAAACTAATACATACAAGGACATGTTTAAAATTCCACATACATAAGCAATAAGCAAGTGAGCTTGGATCCACATATAAGGACATGTTTCAATTTCCACATGCACAATTAAGAAGGAACCCACAAATACATGGACACATGTCTAAATCATATATACTGTGATAGAAGTATCACAGTGTCAAAGAGAAATGGCATATTTAGATTCCCTCAATTTGAAGAATCATAGAGATACGTTCAAGTCTAAACTGATAAATCTATAAATTAAAGTATTCATGAATAGCAATACAAATATTTTCAAGAGTGAGAATGTACATATGCTAAGTCTAAATTAGTGGTAATTGGTAAAAATATGAATAATGCAACATGATTAATATCAAGATATAATAATGCTAAAGTTGGGATGTAAAGTATAGAAAGATAGAACCTGGGAATCAAAACTATGTATAGGGTGCCCCCAAGTGGGTGAATGTGTCAAGTGAAAACCTTGTGTATCAATGTATATTCCCCTACTGGGTAGATAATAGCAAATCTAGATCAAGGTAGTCAACATGAGTCCTGTAGCAATCTAAAAGCAATCAACAAGAACAAGTGAAGCATGCATGTATGATAAAATATATTATACTAAGATAGTTATCATATTTAGTTTTTATAAAATATAAGTGTAAACATAACAGTGCATACATTTTGTAAGTTTATGTTTTTCGAGTAAAATTTGATGTTTTTGTGTTTTTGACATATTATATTATTTTTGTATTTTTTGGGTATAATCTATGTACAAGTAACATGAAAATCAACAATGTACAAGGAGAAAAAGAGAAGGAAATTATGTCTAAGAAGGGAGGAATAATAGTAACCAATGAGTCTCATAGGAGACTCACTATCAATGTGGCATGTGTTAAATATAGGAACTATGATCATGAGTGTTGTATGAAAGGGAAACTATGGTCCCATAATTTTTTTCACTAAGTGATCTTTATCTTTCCCTGCTTGTTAAGTGATGCTAGGAATCTGTGACACTAACTATGATATCTTATGAACTGTAGGGTTCTTATGGACCCATCTGGTAGAATCTATAGGTGGCATGGGTGCCCTATGATGATAACCTTGAGAACTCAATAATATTGATCTCAATATAAAATAAATAGAGGGAGGCTCTCTAGAATCTAAAATATATCTTTGAAGTATGGATATCTCTAATAATTTTCTTTGTGGGATAGTATGTGTATGTGAAAACACTATAGGAGTAACCCCAACTACAGTAATGTCTCCATTGAAATCTATGGCGTAATGATAGGAACTATACTCAGAGATATAATTGATAATTATGTTGTAATTTTTAACTATCTTATAACTCATAACTATGTTATAATTTATAAATTGATGTAACAGCCTTTGGGATAGGTAGTGGGTACTCATATGGAAGACCCTCAACTATTACCACATAATTTGCATGTATATATTTTATACATCTATGTAATGTGGATGGTTTTTATTTTATCTATTATATCCTTGTCCTACCCAATAACATGTCAAATATTCCTACACTAGGCACTATTAAGAACCTAGTGGCCACATGTGCTAGTCTAGCCAATAGTGGAAGTACAATATCCCTAATTGAGATATTAACATGACCAATAAAACTAATTATAAATATATTTTTAGTGGATATATCATTCTCTAAATACCCTAAATATGTATAAGTTTGATAGTGCACATGTTAATGCTTGACCCATTATCAACCATAACACTCTGGATATGATAATGATCTATGTAGGTTTGTACAAATAGTGCATATAGATATTGGTCATCATTAACATCTTCTGTAAAAAAGTAATGAGTGGTCTAGTTGTAACTATAGTGTGTTACACACCAATGATGTTATGTATTTTGTGTTCCTCCTCTATAGTACTATGATATGAAACTTGTGGTAGATGTGCCTAATATTTGGATTGAACACCTTAATTTCTCCCTACATCATTCGTTATGTGCTTTGTAAATAGATATGGGAATATTTTCAATGCCTTAACTTCTATTTTTTGTAATTTTGGTGCATTATGGGTGTTCCCACATCAATAATGTAACCCTCAATCAAATCTTGTATTTTTCGTTTTAGGTTGATACATATATTTCTTATATGGCCTAATACCCTGAGATACTTGCAAAATGCATTAGAATCATAGTTCTTTGGAAGTGTCTGTGTCATATAAACCTATTTTATGGGAGGGATAGATATGACATTTTATTATAAGAGTTATTATAAAACATGTGTTGGAGATTATAGAAGGTTGGTGAAAACTCTACATGGAGGAGTCGATAAGGTGAGGAGATGGCTCTGAAGCTACATTAAATATGACATTTGGATCACTCTTGATTTTAATGGCCCTTACCTTATATGGAGGATTACTATAACTCTAATAATTTTATTCTAATCTACTGATATATGTCAATTTTCCCATTCATAGAATCTTGACTTCTCTTTCTTTCAATGTGTGGCACAAATATGGGAAGGTTGGAAACTTATTAAACAAGATAGTTTCATGTAATGATGGTAGAAGACTCTATTTGAAGATTCCCTAAAGCTATTTATCTACCATGAGGCTAGTAAATTTATAAAAATATAGTTTTGTATTGTAATATGTATTCTATAATAGCCTCATTTGACTTTTGTTTCAATTGTGTAACTTGAGCATATGAGATCTTGTTAGTGATGTTTATTAAGAACTATGTTAAAAACATGTCTACTAATGGATTGAATGCATTGATAGATTGATTTAGATGATCATAAAACCACTATAAGGCATAATCCTTTAAACTTAATGGGAAAAAATTAGTGAGTACCCAATCATTCGAAACATAGTATAAACATGTTGCATGAAAATGTTGGATATGGTGTTTTGGGTTACCCTTACCATCATATCATGTAATCTTAGGTGCCATAAATTTAGATGGAAAAAGAGTTATCACTATGTGATGTGCCAAAGGTGTATGTAAAATAACATTAGAATCGAAGGCATTGATGACTTAGTGTCTCCCTTCTCAATATGCAACAACTTAGCCTATAGATTATTAACATCATGCATAATGGATTGTACATTTAGAGTGGAGGAACTAGTCACAAGAGGTGTAACTATCACTAAAGGTTTTTGAGTTAGAATTAGTTGTTGTTCTAGATGAGTTATTCCTAATTTAGGAGTAATAATATTATTAGCTATGGGAATATAATATTAATCATTGTTTGATTTTTTTAATTATTCATTAATAATATTGATAAGGTCATCTTACATATCCAAATGTTCGAAACAAAATCTTGCTAATTGTCTTTTATCAATTTCATCAAATCATTTGTTGAATTCTGCCATTGTAGTTTAGGGAGTAAAAAAATAAATTATTTTATATTTTAAACCTTTAAGGAAATTTAATCTAGGAAATATTTAAAAAAATAAATATTAAAATAAATCTAACATTTTAGAACTCATATCTGAGAATTGACATAAAAAGGATACAAACCATAAGAGCATCTAGGGTTAGGGTTTAAGTAATTTTTGAAGTAAGTTAGGTTCACTAAATGTTTTAAACTTTTAAGAACCTTATGTTTATTAAATATTTGAGTAGACTAAATCATGTAGACTAAATCATGTAGACTAATGCTAAGATGATTTAGGTGTACCTATGTCTATGATATTTTGGGTTATGTTACTATGTGCATGATTTTTGAAATCCTATATTTTTATTTTTATGATTAAGTTTTTGATAAAACCCTAATCCTTCATATAGCTAGGGCATCAAGTTGATATGAGTTGAAAGTGTGTTTTTTAGTAGGGTAGGATGGACATCCTCAACACCCTGATGTGATGATAGTTTCCTACAAACCAATACTCTGAAGAGGGATCAAGACTAATGTAGTTCTCCCCACTTAAGTTTTGGTGAAACTAAAAGTTAAGCTAGTATGATAGTGGCCTTGAGTACCTTAAATTTTCTTGAGATTGGAAATCTAGGTAATCAAAGCTTAGGGCTATTGAAGATGGTAGTATATAGAAGTAAGGAATACTAAGAATTAATAACCTTAATTATGCACAACTTTTTCTAATTTTGAATGTGTATTTTGTATTGTGATTTCCCTCTAGTGGTTAGATGGCTAAAATTCATGTATATACTATTATTATTCTTATGTGGATGATAAAATAGGTTTATCACAACCACAAGAGGTTCTAGTTTTAAAAATATATCCATTTGGGGGAAAAAAGGGTAAAGTACACTAACACCATTTATGAGACACTAGTGACATGTGTCTCTAGTATCCTTATTATGGCACTAGTTTCTAACTAATAGAATAGTAGGCACGAAGGGTTAAGATCAAGAAATGAGGGTCTGGGACTACATTAGGGATGACTAGGGACACCTACGGCCCACGTGAAGGATATATAAGAGTGGTAATTATTGGTGTTCTAGGTTGCATACTAGTTAAGAAGAGAATTTTTTAGGTCCTCTACTCAAACCTAGTCTAACATGGGAATGACCTTAGGCTATGGGTCACCTAATATTAGGCCAAACCTCTAGATTGTTAATGGGGATAGCTCCCCATATTTCTCAATTTGAATCTCTTTTCATAAGACCTAATCTATTAGGATGAAAATGGTAAAGTAGTTTGCATAGAAATGAAAACATACTCTAAAGTGTGGTGATACACCTAATAATTATGCTATCTACTCATTCAATTTAGACTCTCAACTAACTAATAAGCAATGTATAGAGTTGAGAAAATATCTTCTATGGCTTTCAAGCATCAATATTTCATTTATAATTTTTTTTAATGGATAAATTGAGAAGGTCAAGAGAAGGCCTAGTTTAAGGAACTTACAATCTTATTGACACTTCAAAAATGAGTTACCCATCTTATAACATACTAGAAAACCTATCAAGAATATTTCTAACACTTAAGTGTAACTTGGACCTATAAGAGGTCATGATATACCATTGTTACATATTAAACAATTATAAACAAATGAAGTATAAACCATAAGGAAGTTTCAAGATGCTCTATTCATCATTTAAGAGGTCCATAAGTAAAAATTATGGTAGAGTGTCCTCATACCATCTTGAGGGATATATATTAAGGATTAGAAGCCAAAATACATAGAAAAATGAGGAGAAAAGGAGGATAATCTAGCATATAAGAGTGGAGAGGAGGTAATTAATGACCAATTCAACTCAAGATGGAATTTATGATAGTTATATGAAACCCCTTTTAGCTCCTCCATGTGTTGGACCTCCTTGAATGAAGTATTAGCATTGGAAATCAGGTAAGGGAGGATGATTCAAATTTAGTTACACTATGTCAAAGTCTTGACCATGATTATAATAGTTTATCACACTCCATATGGTAGTTACAAGATGAATTAGGCCACCATAATTATGTATCAACCCACTCTCTCCTACATCAAATTGAGAAAGTCAAGGAGACTACCTTATCCCTCCACTAAAACTATGAAGCATGAGTTTAGTGACCTTTATAGGCCATATTCCAACATATAATCCTTGTATTGACCTATTATATTGGTCTTCCAATGCCAAATTGACTCTTTTTTATGACCAATTTGGCCAATTAGGCCTATTAAGCCTAATTACCTAAGTGTTGAAATTTATCAATCATAAAAACCTAAAATAAGGATTATAAACTTATGTATGAATGTGGTTCATGTCTGAAACAAAACCTATAACCATGAAATAGTCTTGGAAAGGCACTTTGAGCTTGAAATTCCACTTCTCTAAATCCCCTTGTAGAGACCTTTGAGGCTAAATCTTTTATGTACTAGTAGATTGGTAGATTTGAATCCCCTTGTAGATACCTTTGAGGCTAAATCCTTGAGCATGTGATGCATTGGGAGGTTGGATTAAGTCTCAAACTTTCCTTTTGAATAATTATAAACCTCAACAACTACCAAACGCCCTTCATTCTAATCAAAACCTTGAAAAAGAGCCTATTTTTTAGGATTATATTCAATGCCTATATGGTCAAGTACCATAGCTGGATTCCTATTTGAATTTACTTAACCTTTCATGAGTCTTTTAGATCATCCCTAGGTGTTAAGGCATCAAAATATTATCTTTTCTAAGATTGGGTCTGCTTAGAGGTTTAGGGAGGTTTATGAGTACCAAGGGGTCTTAAGTATGGTTTATATATCACTAACATGCAAGATAAAAATAAATTTCATGAATACCTAGGGCATAGACCTAATCAACTCCCTTGAATGGCTAGGAATTCATTGCAAAGGATGAAAAAATATATAAGTACCAAAAGGTGACATTAAGGTAGTTTTTAGGCCATTTCTGAGTGCCTAACTCTTTAAAATTCATTCATTAAAACTATCCACCCAATTATAACCAATATACCATAGAATATTAGTGAATAGGAGTACCTAAAAAATACTAATATAATTTTCTTATGAACCTCTTGAGGTGGAGTGAGTGAGCTTCTAAAGTTAGTCCTCAAATTGTTTGTGTACATGGTTGAGTACTTTGAGTGAAGTTTTAAGGTTTTTCTAATCCTTATTCACTTGTATCCATATATAAAATCTTATGTCATGTACCAATAATATTAATTATTTTATCCACTTGATCATACAATCCTCTACAAGAGTTTGAGGGAGCTTTGATGTGGTTCTTGAATTTGCAAGCAGGCATGTGTGAGTGTGTTTGAGGTCTATCACAAAGATAGTTGATAAGATGTTGAGTTTTATACCATTTTTAATTATTTTTTAGTACCTTTTATCATTTTTCACTAATTTAAATCATTTTTGGGACTTGAATTTACCTTTTTGACCTTATAAGACTTGAGTTTGCATGTTTAGCCCCCAACCTACCTATTTAGACATGTCTTGGTCTAAGAAAAAATAGTGGGTATAAAAAATATTAATATAAATAATATAATAGTATTATGACCTTTTATTACTCACAAGGATACTTTCCATCAATTTTTAATACTTTATTATACCTATAAGGCCCTCAAATGGCTATTTTTACTCAAATTAGTCATGTACTACCTACTAATTGTGTTGGCATGGAACTCTTAAATCTGAGGTCATTGTAGGTGACTTTATGGACTATAAACCATCATAAATATCTTAATTTCGTGTAATAAACATCTCTTCATCATATTTTTTGTATTATTATAGTGACTATCCTCTCAAAGCTTTTGATTTACTTTTGTAAGGTTTGGAGATTGAGGGTTTAAACTAACCCTTAGAGGTTTGCAACATACTTTTCTAAGGGTCCTCTGATTATATATACTATATTGAATGGTATTTAGAACCTTAAAATTATTCTTAAGTCTCCCATATTTTTTTTTATCATATATCTCTAATTGACCTGGTACCTAATGCATATGAATGCTCTCATAAGGCTAATTGACTATGTTTTACTTAAAACCCTACATATACTCTTTTTTATCTATAACTTGACTTATGATGGCATTAAAATGATGAACATGCCTTATTATATATTCCTCTAATAAATATTAATTTGGGGTTGGAGTTTTTGTATCAATACCATTGTGCTTTCCTTGAATGAATCATCTCACACCTTGAAACCCTGTGTTACTATTTACTGATGATTGCCAAAGATGTAGTTATTCTCACCCTCACCTTGGTTTATGGTCTAAGACCTCAATCATGAAGGGAAATTTTAAACCAAAATACTCTATTTTATTTTCCTCTAATCCACTAAAATAATAATATTTACCATTTTCAAGTCATCCTTACATGTTTGGCTTGTAGGTGTAGATGCTTACTTTCTTGACTGAGTAGGGTGATAGATCACATTTATGTGAGTGTATTGGACTTATTTGATATCATATATTCATTTTATATATATATATATATGAGCCAATTAATATCCAAATTTTCACTAAGACATTGGTCCTATCACTTTTGTCCTAGTCTCATGCAAGCCAAACAAGTGGTTGTGTGTATGGAGAAGGGAATGTCATTTTTGAATATTCACCTTAATATAGCATTATGGAGGTGATGTGACCTCATAAATCTTCTTGATTCATTATTTACCTATCTCATATGGAAATAATTTTCCTATATCATATTCAAAACATAAGAAAATATGTAGTTATAGGTGAATGTATTATTGTAGATGTCTTTTTTAGAGTGAGTCTCAGTCACCTATTAATGGAGTGATGGGTTTAAACTTAGAAAAAGACTATTGGGAACTATTAATATTAAATACCTATCATTATGGCTATTTTTACCCCATTATTCCTTATTAATTATACACATGTTGGTCTCTAAGCTCTTATCTCCTGCAACCTTCTCATTTACTAATACCTTATTGACTGTAGGTACACCTACATTTAACCCATTTAAGGGATTAAAAGCAACATGATTATATATGTTCTAATCCCTTGATCAAAATTCATACCCTAGATTCAAAAAAAAAACTTCTCATTCTCATCAAGTACGAAGCTCTCTTTTTGTCAGGCTTAAGCCAATAGAGGTGACTATAGATATACATATGGCCTGATAAGAGAGAATGACATGATGAATTATGAGGGAATGGTTAATTTAAAAACCTTAACATGCATTTTAGAGACCTAATTATCCAATTGATTATATTAAATTTATTTTAAATCTTAATGCTAATACCTTGACTATTCTTTTAAACTCAGTCATCTAGGAGTATAGCCCTATTGTACAAAGAAAGATAGTCCATATGTGACACTTTGGATAAACAATGATTTGAAACCCTTTTGGAAATCATATATAATCAGTAATTTACCTTAAACTCATCACCAATATCCATTCTCTCATATAATTTTCCTTGAATGATATTCATGATATCCATTATATACCCTGCTATAATAGCCCTCGACTAGATGTAGATGTTTATGAAGTCTCTTTAATAGGGGATAAGACTAATGTGAATCCATGTATCCATGATCTCCTAGAATCAAATGTCTCCATTGGTGTATGAAGGTCTAGTATCATGGTTTATTATTTATATGGAGGAGGGTAAATGGAGGAAGGATGGACATGAAGTGACAAGGAGATGAGAATAAGAAAACAAGGGAATTCATAGTAAAATGGCAGTGAGGATAGTGAAATGATAGTGATATAGAAAGGATAAGAAATGATAGGTAATAATCCTTCTAAGAATAATATAAATTAATATTATAGAACATTATACATATTATTTTAAAAATGTGGGTTTTTTTAAGGCTAAAAATAGTATATATAATCCAAACATGAAACCTTAAAATCTTAGAATACCTCAAATTCTCCAAATAGACCTTAAACTTTGTAAAAAGGGAATAGTGAGTTTTGGGAGCCAAAAGAGGTGGTCTCAAGGTATTTTAGGCTAAAATGGAGATATATAAACTAATTCACCATGATATGAGGAACCTTCATCATAATTCAAACATATTTTCAATGCCTTTGAGCTACATAAAACTCTATAGGTGTCATTGATCCTTCAACAGTGCTATGATAGTGGGATTTGTTTATGCATAGTTTTTATCCTTTTGAGGTTATATGAGATAATACAAGGCCATTATTCCTTCAATTTGAGAAATAATTAATTTAATACATCAATACCTCTCTAAAAAATCTTATGTCATATCCTAGCTCATGATGAGGACACCAAAACTTGAACAATACAATCAATTTTCCTACAGGCTACACATAGTAGTTAGTCATGAAAATTTTCAAGATATGGGGATCATACATATGGAATAAGTTCCAAAATTAACATATAATATCCATTCAATAATTAATAAGATAACATTAGTGACTATATTGAGTAAACCAATCAGAATTTCCTAAAAATTGTTCCCTAAAAAATGGCTTGTGCAGATGTGAGATGCATACACATTCCTTAACTTCTTAAGGACTGTTCATAAATTTGGGATAACCAATATTAAAAAAATTTAACATGATTAGAATATAGTTGATTATAATTCTCATGGACAAGATATGGGACATTGAATTTATCTTTCCCATATAGTACAAGCAAGAACCTGAGGAAATATATAAGCTTGCAAAGAAGGACTAAAGATGTGAAGAAAGGTTTTGGGATTGAATGGAATAAATTTGACCTAAATTTTTTTAAAGACATCAGACATGATCCAAATTTCAACCTCTAATATTTTTATAAATGGTACAGTCTATATATTCCATATAATATACATAATTACCCCCAAAATCCTTGATTTTATACTATTTTCTCAAGTTCCAATCTACTTAAACACCATATGGGGGTGAAATTAGGGTAACCATGCATTAATAATCTTATTAAAAGTATGAAACATACATGAGGTAGCCATAAAGGTAATAAAATTCTATGTGGGTCCCACTAGGCCTAGTGGAAAGGGTGTGGGTGGCTCATAAAATGACTTTATGTGGCATGATTTGCATATAGTTAGTATATGTCATGGATATCACCTATTTTAGGCCCCTTTTAATATAATTAACACATCACTTTCCCTTTTCTAAAGTTCATAAATCAAGATGGGCTCATAAATGGGGTTTTTGAGGGGTGATGAAGGGGTTTAGTAGACTTAGGTGAGTATGTCATGTGAAATGACATAAATACATCATGATATTCATATCATGTCCTTTAAATTTTATTTTCAAACCTTCATATTATCAAAGATCAACTTGCTCTTCAAGCAAGCTAAATGATCATTGGGTTTAAATATTTTTGATAACTTTCTCTCTCACCTAATGCATTATGACACCTATTATGTCATCTTAAAGACTTCAAGACATTAATTACATCATGTACCAAGTATATATATTGACACAACATGACATTGTTAATCAATATATAAAGACTCTTGTTAGGACAAGGGAGGCATGACCATGATGGGAGTAATCATAAGCATATTAGAAGGATGGCCACTAATTTTTTTTAATGTAGGGGGTTGACATTTGGCCTATGAGGCCAGAATGTTAACATTTCTGGTGACTCTGATGGGTGACCAACCTACTAGTCATGGGAACCTAAACACTTGAATGATAAGGTAACTCAATAAATAAACATAATATTATGACTCCTTATACTTAATTTTACTCTTGACACCTCAAATACTTGTAATAAAAACAATACACAAACAAACATAATGAAAAAAAATCTAACACTAAACAACACACCTAAAAACTAAGGACAATAAGAGAAAGAACTAAAGCAACTAGGCACTACTTACAACTTGTGCAAAGAAATTATTTAGATAAACAAACTATCACAAAACTAACCTAACTTTGACTTTATTCCTCCAAGATCAAATGGGAATGTTATTTGATCGTTATGTCACCATGGTGTGGAGTTGTCCTTCGGTGATTTGTGTGTAATCAAAATTTGATCAATTTGTGACAACCTTCACATGCAATTATCACTCTTCTAGTTACTTGGAAGAGTGATTAGACCACCTAGATTCATTCATAGGTGTATGGTTTGAGTATGAGGGTTAATAACCCAATTATACTCCTCCCAAATGTTTCTATCTTATATCATTAATACCATCTCCTCTTTAGTTAGGGGCTACAACTGATTCTACTTATTTGATTTCAAGTGATCAACTACCAAAGCATCCTCGATAAGTTATTTCTCCTCAAAATTTGGTTAGTGTAAAGGTGGGGTATCTAAACTTAGGAAAAAATATTCTAAGTCTTCCCAAAATTACATTGCATCATTTTAAATAGACAAATCCTAGGATTGGATCCTCTTTTTTCCATTTAGTTGCAAGATATCATGTTGACCACTTATCTCTCTTTCTTGGACAAGGTCCTAGCAAGGTTCTTGGTTATCTAAAGTTTGTTTAACCTCATCATCAATAGAGAAATGTGGATCCACAACCCAATGAATATATAATTCATCTTTCCTTTGAAGCTCTTAATTTGCATTGTCTTCTTCACTTAAGGCTTTATCATGTTGTCTTATTAAATCACTCAAGCCTACAACATTAAGTTGTTCCATTTCATTCAATAAATCCAAACACAAGTGCTACCATTGATATTCTAAATAAATTAAGCTACTCTTGACCTCCATAATAGGCTCATGAAGGTTTTTCTTTTGATTGTCTTATAGATGATGGGTCACTTGTGTTCCATCTATATCAGTTCCAAGATCATGGCATTGCGGCTACCACTCATCATCCATTTTATTCTCGTGTTTACTTTTTGATATATTAAAATGCATAGGGGTTACAATTTTAATTTCTTATTCATATGCACTAGAATTTTATTCTCCAATATGCTCTTTAGGTTTAGTTGTAACCATTACATGGTCATGTTATTGGATAATTACTCTTTCAATGACCAATATTGACAATTCATCTACCATGTTTTGAAATTTAGATACTAACTTTAGAGCACTTCATTTCTCTTTAAGAGAGGAAAGGGTGGGAAACATATCCCTTTATTATACTTGATGGTTGCATGGGTATTGCTCTAGCTTAGGATATTAGGAGTACCAAAATTAGAGAACACACCTTGCTTGTTAGAAACTTCATTTATCTCATCATTTTCTAATATGATTGGTTGTTCCTAAGCTACTATAGTATGAAGGATTTGGGATGTGTTTATATTTCTTGAGAAATTCCTTGAAATGAGCTTCATACCTTCTATTTCTTCCTTATCATCTTTTTTAAGGCTAGGCATGATGAATTTTGGGTTCTTGGCCCATGAAGTCTTCCAAGATGGGGTCATTTTTGAATTTTGAGAAATTATAGGATTTTGAACACAAGTGTATTTCTTGGGGGAACGATTGTGAAGTCAATATGCCTTTGGGGTGATTGGAGTGGGTGTTTGAATGTGGAATTATAGAGAGTGACTCAGACCTAAATTTCACTTCCACACCATGCTAAATTTTTTACACCATATGAGATAAGTCCTTAAATAAATACATTGTAACCTTAGCTATAAAATCACTATCCAAACGCATAGTAAAGTGATGAAACAAGTCTGATATAATAAGGTCTTACACAGCTGAAAGTTTGGAGTAGGCATGGAGTGTGATTTGAAGGTTTTTGATAATGCCAAATGTTCTCATGGGAGATCCATTCCACTGTAACTTAATATTAGACATAGGTTTAGATACAAGGTTCAAATTATCTACCAACTTAGGGATGATTGAATGACTTACCTTATCACTAATCAAACAATTGTGGACTAATAAATCTCCTATGATCAAAGAGTCAGGAAATGGAGATGGGGTGATCAATTTAGATAATTATGGTTGGTTTTTAGGGAAATTTTGATGAGGTATAAGGACTTGAGACTCATTCTTATTTTATTGTACAATATCTTCTTTCAACTTATCCCTCTCTTTTTTTAATCTCTCAATTTCTAAGTGTAGATAGTTAGTGTTTGGTGCAGGTGGATTGCAAGGGGAATCAAGTTGATAATAGGACTAACCATAAGGATGAAAAGGCTGCCATGAAAGTGGAGGAATCTTCAAGCATGGTATGTGGTTTTGATAATCAATGGATATATTCATTATATGGTTGATAAAGGCTAATGTAATGGTTATATGAGCTATGATATGGTGGATATGGGGGTGGAGGTTAATACCTCATAGGCTAACATGAATCCTTATTAAATATGTGTATCAGATCAAAACCATGACCAAAAACCTTATTACATCTACAAAAATTGAAACAATGATAATTATGATCTTGAAAGTGATTGTAAACCTCCCAAAGATGCTTGAATCTAATCAAGGTGAGTGTAGATGATGATATTGATGTTGTCAGCTTCAAAATGTCTTTGAATATATTTATAGAATGCTTTAAGGCACTTAAAATTTTTCCCATTGAGCATGCCATAATTTTTGGTTTTCTAGGTTTCACCCTAGTTGAGAAGAGAATGGTTCAAGTTCTCTACTCAAACCTAGTCTAACATGAGAATGACCTTAGGCTATGGGTCACCTAATATTAAGCCAAACCTCTATATTACTAATGGGAATATCTCCCTACACTTATCAATTTGAATCTCTTTTCCTAAGACCTAATCCATTGGTATGAAAATGTTGAAGGAATTTGCATATGGATGAAATCCTACTCTAAAGTGTGGGGATGCACTTGATAATCATGTTATCCACTCATTAAATTTGGACTCTCAGAAAACTAATAAGTAATACATAGAGATAATAAAATACCTTATATGGATTCCAATAATATTAATTTAATCTAGAGGTTTGTTGAATGGCTAATGTGAGATTACCTAGTTCAAGGCACTTTCAATCTAATTGGCACTTCAAACCTGAACTACTAATCTTGCAACACACAAGACAACCTCCAAGAATATTTCTAACACTTAGGTGTAACTTTGAGTTGTAATATGGAATGATATACCATTATTACATATCAAAAAAGCATAAATAAATGAAATATAAACCATAAGTAAGTTGGAAGATGCTTTATTCATCATTAAAGAGGTGAATAAGTACAAATTATGGTAGAGTGTCATCATACCAGCCTGAGGGATAAAAATCAAGGCTTAGAATATTGAATATATAGAAAAATTAGGAGATAATAAGTGTAATATATCATATAATAGTGGAGAGGAGGTAATTAATGACCAAGTCCACTCAAGATGATAGTTACAACAATTACATGAGACCCCTTTTAGTTCCTCGATGCATTGGACCTCCTTGAATGAAGTATTGGAATTGGAAATTAGGTAAGGGAGGATAATTAAACTTTATTTACACTATTTCAAATGTGTTAAAATTCTTAGAATAGTCTATCACACTCCATATGGAAATTACCAGATGACTTAGGCCACCATAATTATGTAGCAACCCACTCTCTCCTACATTAAATTGAGAAAGTCAATGAGATCACCTTAACCATCCACTATATCTATGAAGTGTGCATTAAATTCCATTTAAGGGACATATTATAATGTATAATCATTTCATTGACCTATTATATTGTTCTTTCAATACCAAATTAACTATCTTTGATGACCAATTAGGACAATTAGGCCAATTAGTCTTATTAAGCCTAATTTCCTAAGTGTTCAAACTTGTCAGTCATGTAGACCTAAAAAATGCTTATAAATATTTTATGGATGTGGTTCATGCCTGTAAAAATACCTCTAACCATGAAATAGGCTTGGAAAAGTAGTAGGAGCTTGAAATTTGTCTTCTCCAATTTGACTAGTTCACTTCCTTTATGCACTCACAGACTAGCAATTTTGAATCCCATTATAGAGACATCTAAGGATAGATTATTGAGTATTTGATGCATTAAGATGCTGGAATAAGTCTCAAAATTTCCATTCCAAGAATTTAAATCCTCAAGAACTTCCAAACACCTTTCATTAAGCTCAAAACCTTTAAAAAATTCTTATTTTAAAGTATTTTGTACAATGTTCATATGGTCAAGTACTATAGGTGGTTTTATATTTGAATTTACTTACCTTACATGAGTCTTTTGGATCATCCCTAGGTGTTAAGGTATCAAAATATCAACTTTTCTAAGACTAGGTCTGCTTAAGGTTTTAGGGAGGTTTAGGAGTACTAGAGGGTCTTAAGGATGGTTTATATAGCATTAACATCCAATATAAAAATAAATTCCATGAATACCTAGGTAATATAACTACTAAACTCTCCTAAAAGGCTTGGAATCCCATGCAAAGTATGGACAAAGATATGAGTACCAAAAGGTGACCCTAGGGTAGTTTATAGACCATTTTTGAGTGCATAACTCTTTAAAATTCATTCATAAAACATATCATCCCAATTATAACCATTATAACATGAAATATTATTAAATATTGGTACCTAAAAAATTCTAAAATCATTTTCTTAGAAACCTCTTGAGGTGTAGTGGGTGAGATTCTAAAGTTAGTCCTCAAACTACATCTGTGTATGGTTGAGTACTTTGAGTAAAGTTTTGAGGTTTTATTAATACTTATTCCATTTTATCCATATATTAAATATTTTATCATGTCCCAATAATATTCATTTTTCTCTCCACTTTATCATACAATCTTTTGCAAGAGTTTGAGGGATCTTTGATGTGGCTCTTAGATCTACAAGCTGGCTTGTGTGAGTGTGTTTGAGGTATATCACCAAGATAGTTGATTGGATGATGATTATTATAATACTTTTTATGGATTTTTTAGGACATTTTATCATGTTACACTTATTAAAATCCTTATGGGGACTCCAATTTACCTTCCATACCTCCAATGACTTGATTTTGCTTGTTTAGCCCCCAACTTACTTATTTAGACATATGTTGGCTTGAGAAAAAATAGTGGGTATAACCATTATTTGTCTGACAAAGTCAAAAATATTAGTACCTTTTATTTCTCATAATTATCCTCTCCATAAATTTCCAATACTTGATTATAGATATAAGGCCTTCAAATGCTATTTTTTCTCAAACTAGTCATTTATTGCCTGTTAACTATGTTGGCATGGAACTCTTGAATATAAGGTCACTATAGGTGACTGGATAGACTATAAAACATCATAATTATATTCATTATATATCATATACCTATATTAATCATACTCTATGGCTTCTTAGAGTGACTAGCCTCTCAAAGCCTCTAATTTGCTTCTGCAAAGTTTGGAGATTTAGGGTTTAAATTGACATTTGAAGGTCTAAAACATACTTTTATGAAGATCCTATGAGGATAGATAATTTATTTAATGGTATTAGGCACATTTCATTTATTATTAAGTCTCCTACCTTTATATTATCCTCTATCTCTAAATAACTTGGTACCCAATGTACATGCATGCTCTCATAGGCGTGATTATCTATGTTTTACTTAAAACCCTACATATACTATTTCTTATCTATAACTTCACTTATGATTGCCTTCAAATGTTGCACATGCCTTATTATAGATTCATATAATCAATATTAATTAGTGTTTGGAGTTTGTGCATCAATACCATTATGATTTCTTTGAATGAATAATCTCATACCTTGAAACCATGTGTTACCATTTAAATACTAATATATACCATTTTCAAATTTTTCCTACATGTTTAGCCTATAGGTGTAGATGCTTACTTTCTTGACTAAGTAGGTGATGTATCATATTGATGTGGGTATATTGGAATTCTTTGATACCATAGATTCCTTTGATAGATCTCTATGAGCCTATTTATCTCAAAACTTTCACTAGTATTGTGGTCCTCATCACCTTTGTCCCAGTCTCATGCAAGCCAAACAATTGGTTGTAGGTGTGTGGGGAGGAGATAATGTCATTTTTTAATCTTCAACCTAATATATCATTATGGAGTTGATGTGACCTCATACCTCTTCTTGAGTCATTATTTACTTACCTCATTTGGAAATAATTTTCCTATAGCACAGTCAACACATGAGAAAAGATGTTGTTGTAGGTGAATGGACTATTGTAGGTGTCCTTTTTAGAGTGAGTCTCAACCACATATTAATTATGTGAGGGGTTTAAAATTGGAATAAAACTATGGGGACCTCTTACTATTTAATACTTGTCATGATGATTCTTGTCACCAGATTCTTCCTTATTAAGTATAAACATGGTGGTCTCTAATCTTTTTTCTCCTACAACCTTCTCATTTACCACTACCCTATTGAATATAGGTACACTTTCATTAGGCCATTTTGAGGGATTCAAAACCTCATGATTATATATGTTCTTCTCCCTTTATCACCATTCATACCCTAGATTCCAAACATAAATTTCTCATTCTCATCAAGTAAACTCTACTAAGCTCTCTCATTATGTTAGGCTTAAGTCAACAAAGGTGACTTTAGGTATACATATGGCCTGGTAAGAGAAAATAAATTGATTATTTATGATGTAATGGTTCATTTAACAATATTAAAATGCATTTTATATCCCTCTTTATATAATGGTAGTGAGGATAGTCAAATGATAGTGGTATGGAAAGGATAAGAAATGGTAGGCAATACCACTACTAAGACTAATCTAAATGCATATTAGATAACCTTAGACATATTATTGCTAATGTGTGGTTTTTTAAGTCTAAACACAACATATAGAATCCAAACATGAAACTTTAAAATCTTAGAATACCTTAAATTCTCCAAACAGACCTTAAACTTTTCAAAAAGGGAATAGTGAGTTTGAAGATCCAAAAGAGGTGGTCTTAATGTATTTGAAGCTAATATGGGGATCTAGAAACTCATTCTCCATGGTATTAGTAACCTTCATCAAAATTAAAACATCTTCTCAATGCCTTTGAGCCACAAAAACTCTATAGGTTCCATTGATCCTTTAATAGTGCTATGACAATGGGCTTTGTTTATGCATAGTATTTCTCTTTTTGAGTATACATCTAATGGCTAAGAGTTGGGACCTTGACTCTCTCTCTCACATATGGTACAAGCATGAAACTAAGGAAATGTCCAAGCTTGCAAAGGACTAAAGATGTGCATAATGGTTTTGGTCTTGAATGGAATCTATTTGAATTTAAAACATTCAAGGACATCAGTCACAAGTTAAATTTCAACCTATGATCTTATATTATATGGTACAGTTTGTACATTCTATATAATATAAAGCATTGCCTCCAAAATCCTTGATTTTCCACTATTTTCTCAAGTTCCAAACTACTTCAATGCCATATGGGTGTGAAATGAGGGGAACCATGCATTAATAATCTTATTCCAAGTAGAATAAATGAATGAGGGAAGTTTAAAATTCATAAAATTCCATATGGGGCCCACTTGGCCTAGTGGAAAGGGTGTGGGTGGATCACAAAATGACTTTATGTGGCATAAATTGCATACGGGTAGTATATGGCATGGATAACACCTATTTTAGGTCCCTTTTAATATAATTAACACATAAATTTCCCTTTTATAAAATTCATAAAGCAATATGGGCTCATAAAGGGGGTTTTTGAAGGGTGATGAAGGGGTTATTTGGACTAAGGTGAGTATGTCATTTGAAATGACATAAATACATCATGATATTCATAATATGCCCTATAAAATTTATTGATAACCCCTCTTATTACCAAATATCAACTTGTTCTTCATGTAGGCTAAATGCTCATTAGGTTTCAGGTATTTTGAAAACTCTCTCTCTCTCTCTCTCTCTCTCTCTCTCTCTCTCTCTCTCTCTCTCTCTCTCTCTCTCTCTCTCTCTCTCTCTCTCTCTCTCTCTCTCTCTCTCTCTCTCTCTCTCTCTCTCTCTCTCTCTCACCTAAGGCATTATCATCTTAAAGACTTCAAGACACTCATTACATCATGGACCAAGTATATATATTGATAGAACATGACATTCTTAATCAATATCTAAAGACTCTTGTTAGGACAACAGAGACATGGCCATGCTGGGAGTAATCATAAGTAGACTAGAAGGATGGACACTAAATTTTTTTGATGTAGGGGGTTGACATTTGGCCTGTGAAGCCAAAATGGAAATAGTAATATGCTCTAGGATAGGTCTAAGGTTAAGCTATGGATATGTAGTCTCAAATAGCACTCTTAAAATTTAAATACCACTTTTAGGTGATTACACATTATTATATATATTTTGACAACCTTGTGAATGATAAATCTAACATAGTTATACATTACCAACTTATTCTGAGATTATCTTACATTTTGATGTCATGTATACACATTATATTGGTTTATTACATAGATATCATATATGCTCAGTCTAGCACACATCATGCATAGATTTAATTTTGAGAGATATTAAATATGTATAACAACTCCCCTTAAAAGAGGGGGAATTCATAAGGGTTTGTCATAGAGATCATGCCATTCAAGTTTATTTAGAGTATAGTTTTTAACACACAAATATATAATTACATATCTCAAAATGAGTGAAATATAGTGGAAAATAATCAGAAAGAGATCAAAGTTAGATTGATAAAAAATAATGCAAAGGACACTAACATTGAAAGGAGCACACTAGAACAATGCCCTACTATCCAATGAATAGTGCTACTTTACACTAGCCCAAAAATAATAAAAACTAGTTTTGACATAAGAACACATCAGTTACAAACCAAATTTACACAATTTCAATCATAGGTTATCAGATTTGATCAATTTATGCTTAGTTTTACATAAAATCATACCAAGTTTACTTAGATTGGGGGCATCATGCATGGCATGATCACTCCCATTTTAGTTTTAGATATACACAAACACAAATTATTATAGCTCAGTCTAGAATCCATATGCATAGATATCAGAATTGTGGGTACGTACACAACAAACATTTTTCACATGATCATTTTTGCACCAACACATCTTAGATGGAATTATAAATGCCATGTCATTCTCTAAGTTGTATACTTAGTAAACCATTTGCACTAGGTGTTATACAAAATTGATGCCTTATTCCATATGTAGTAGTTGTCATTTCTTCATAGTCCTTAAGCTACATTTTTGAGTGATCAAGAGGCCCTTTGGCTATTTTAATTTTTTAATTTTCTAAATTGTCCCAAGACCATCCTAAATAGTTTTAGTTACATTACATAGTTTTAGTTATAGACACATCTACTATGCATAGGTAGGTAAGGATGGATTCATAGCCTACTTGAGTTCTTGAGCCAACTGCTGTCACCTAAAATTTTACACATTGAATTTTGTGATACCCCTATTAAATTTTTGCCTTTTATCTTTTGTGAGTTAGTTTTTCTTATTGAAACTAGTCTTATGAATAAGACAGTATTTTACAGCCTTTATTTTGGTTACTTTCATTCCCAATTGCTTCAAAAACTACTCTAAAAAGTTAAAAATGTCTACTCAAGTCCATCACTGAAAAAAACCATTTGCTCATCTTTCCAAGAAGATAAAAAAGCTAAGTGTTTGAGCTCACTTCTAGGCCAACTTGAATTCTTTGAGTTACTTTACTTATCAAGTGAAAAATAAGTGGTCATCATAAACATAGGTTTTACCATCTGGTTTAAACTAAAATTATCATATAGCTTTACTTATCATTAGAATCCAAGAAAAAAAGATTTGTAAACCTGCAGAACACTAACTAAAGTAAACTAGGTTTTTGAAGTAACTTCACTTACTCAAAGCTAAAATTAAAAGCAATAAGGGTATGCAAGTCCAAATCACTCTCAAGCCTAGACCAAATCAGAGTTATGATGTTACTTTACTTTAAAAGCCAAAATAAGCAAAGTAGTCCATAAAGCTTGATGAAAATCTAATTGTTTGTATGGATACCCTCACATGTGTCTCTTACTTGTCATTAATGCATTATATAATATAAATATAGAGAAAATCCACCTCATTTCCCACCTAGAATTTGAGTTATTTGACCAAGTTGTCACCCCTATGAACCCTGAGTGACACTATTTGATCTTTTGGAGTGATTTTGAATCAAACCCATCACAACCCATTTATGTTCAAGGTATGTAGATCATTTCCCTTTAGTTTTCATGTATTCATTTTGGATGTTTTCTTCTCAATTTTCCTTTGGTAAGATTCACATGCTACCTTTAATGTTTTCTTTGATATTTCTCATTTTTAATTATGTTTAAATGTTATTTTAACATACAAAGTGTTGTAAAAACCCTGCAAGAGTTATCATAAACATTTACCATGAAAAATCCTAAGAAAATTCTTAAAAAATGGAAAATTTAGTAGAAAACCTAGCTAAAAACCTATCTTAAAGAATGGGAAAAGCTACTAGAAAACCTAGATAAAAACCTAACTCCTCATTACTTATTGCTTACCCAAAGTCTTGACCCTAAGCTACTACCCTTAAGAAATTTGAAGCTCTAAAGTACCTTGCCTACCTAGACTTCTCATTAATAGTTATTTTCCCTATAATTCTAGTTACTCCTTACTTTTACTTGTTTGTGTTTTCCAACCTGAGTTACTTTTCTTAAGAAACCCAAAGTTGTAAGTCTCTAGAAACTCGATGAACTACCTATTGACCATATTTGACCCTATAGGTCAAATTAGGACCCCTATAGGTAAAACTTGTTTTTATGTGTTTTAGGGGTCTAATAATATGTCAAAAGGTATATAATAGGTCATTTTATGTCACATTAGCTTTGGTCTTGGTCATTTTAAATATTTATGTCTTTTAGAGTCATTTTGGGAGTGAAAATAGAGCATTAAATGGATTGTATAGCCTCCTTAGTGAATTTAAAGTTTTAAAAGGGTAATGTCATGTGACATGTGTCCTATTATGTATTATGTAACTATTTATAACTGAAAATGTGTTGGTTCTTCATGAAAGAGGGTAGTTTTCTTGAAAAAAAATGAGCATTTAATGAGGTATATGGAATTGTATGGACTCCTATAATAGGATAAATTTCAAGAGTTATCCTTGGTATTAAATACACTTAATTTAGTGATAATTTTGATTATAAACTTCAATAAATGAATAAAAATACTTCTCTCTTCTTATACTAGGCTTGGCAAGCAAAAATAGCTCTCAAGTTTGTACTTGGTATGATCAGTAAGAGAGGTTTATATAAAAATGATATTGGGGGTGTATTATATACTTAGTCATCTTCAATTTTATGTTTTTTTCATATTAATGGTGGTATGTGTTTTTTGAGCCATTCCTAGGAAGTTTGACTATCTATTTTGCTTGTTAATATGTGTACCCTATAGGTTTTACCTTGGTTTGGATAGGTTCATACAATATAGTTGGTGAGGTTGAATCCAAAGGATTTTGGATGTATTCTAAAATTATATTCATTCTTGGTTTCATGTTTCAAAGTGGTTTTATATGAAAATCATCTCATGTTATAGGAAGGTGCCACCATGTATAGTCTCAGTTAGTTTTCCTTATTTGCAAAATGCTTAGTTATTTGGAAGGATCTCATGAGAAGAGTATATGAGGTTTATTATGTATAAATTACATATTTATCATCTTACCTTCATATTTAGTCTCATAACTTCATTTTGGATCAAAATTTTAGTCTTACCATGCTCACAATCAACTCTTTGCTCAATTTCACTTATAGCCATGTTGAAACACATGTGTAGAATATGTTTAAAAATTTAATGGAGGTGTATTTTAAGTATAATTATTTTTAACATAATCTCACATTAGGAACATCAATTAGGATCCTTCACTTGTCATAAAAAGGGACTGTTATAGTACTTTAGTCATACACACAGTCACATAACATGAACATGCACCTATAGGTGATATGAAGGAAGAGGAAAACATATAAATGAATCAATTAAAGGTTTTTAAAATACATTTTTAAGTATTTATATAGGTTTACATCTCATTAAATTGTCAAAACTATGTACACTATCCATACTCAGTCTCACTACATGCCTATATGCAACTCAAAGTGCACCTACAGGTCCCCTCATAGAGACCAACCATGTTGAAAGTGAGTGTCTGAGATAAATAAGGATTTAATAATGGAATAATTATATTTTAAATATTATATGAAGCTAAATACTCATTATAATATCAAAAATCATGTCTAATTCCTAAACTCATATTTATTGCTTATACATCAGAATGCATATTGATCAAAAATTAGGAGTCCATAGATTTGAAATCACAAGTCCATAGATTTGAAATCACAAGTCTGTAGATTTGAAATTGGGAGTCTATAAATTTTAAATCAAAAGTCCATCGAAATCCCACATGAAGAGGGATAATTGTTTAGTAATATCATGCCCCGACCACATGGGAAAAACCAGGCACTTTACTGAGCCACATAGCTCGTGATCCATCTGCCACATCCCAAAATATGATAAATGTGAGAATAGACATGCCAATTCAAAGCTTGAAATATGGTTTTGATAATGGTTTCAAGTTAGAGTTTCAGTGGTGTCACATTGTAGAGATCTTTGAGAGCTTTCTGATGCACTTTTGGAACGTAAATTTGAGTTCAGGAGCTCCTATTATGACCATTTGAAGATTGGTCAAAAAATGTCTCTTGTGACATGTGGCACGTGTTTCAAGGTTATTTCGACATTTGGACCTATCAAAGGTTGACACTTGGAAAAATGAATGGTTTAAAAAAAATGGTTTGATGACATGCCACGTCATCAACATGCCATGTGGAGTTAAGCGTGAGACCAGCTCATTGAGCAAGGTGGCAAGCCCGAGGGAGATTAGGAGAGTTCTTAGACAAGTCACATGGAAAACTTAAACGGTGACTATGTATAGGCTAAAATTAACACCCAAGTCTCCCATAAAAAGGGCATTGACATATTTAAGGAGGATGCCAAGCTATTTTAAGCATGTAAACTACCTTCCACATAGCCCATGTGGGATATGAATAAGTCTAAGTGCCAAAAAAGGAGGAGGAAAATTCAAACTCAAGAATAAAGTGCCTAAAAGAAAGGCTAACATTTTGAACCCTTGACCTGCCACCCAAAAGGGATAGGCTTTGACCACTTGAGTTGTGGGGGTCGAAGTGCTATTTAAGGCATGAATTTGTATTTAAAGGCAAGCTTCTGGTTAACTGTGTATGGGAGAATATAGACCCACTTATAGTATTTGGTAATTTTGGAGCCCTAAGAGGCCGAATCAAAGATAGTAAAGTAAAAAGTTGTTTAGAATTATGATACACTCTATGCAGTATATTCATTTGCCCATTTTGGAGAATTGGTGATGCCATTTTGAGCTATATAAGTTACCAATTTTGATTTGAAGAAGCCTCTGCATGTGATTTAGGAAGGTGAAGGATGTACTGAGTCAGCCAATGTCTTTTGAAGGTTTGATCACTATTATTGTAGAGAGATATGATCTTTTATTATTTGTAAGTATTATTTTAGCTTGCAAATTTTAGCAACATTAATGGATTAGTTCAATAAGAACCCAGGGACATAGAAATTCTAAACCCTGTAAATAATTTCTGTGTTTTGATATTTGGATTCATTTTTGAATTTCAATTTTAGTTACTATTCAAATTATAAATTTATATTTTTAATTAGAATTCAAAATTTAATGAATTGATCATTTATGGGAAATTGGATAAAATTGAGAATTTCAAAAATCCGATGGTTTCAATGGATATTTGATGTGATCTATTAATTCACCTTTATTTCAATTTTGAAACTTGATTTGGATCAGATTTAAATCATCTTTAATCACTCCATCATCTATTAAGTTGAGAAATTTAGAATCTGTACTTTTAAAATTTCACTTAGAGTTTATCAGTGGAGTTTACGGATCATATATCTATAGGTTACACCAATAAAGCTATGAAAATACTTATTTGGAAGCATTGAAACAAGTAATGAAACCCTCCTTAAAGTCATATTAGGTGTTTTTTATCATTTAATATTTAATTTAAAAGATAAATTGGAAAACTTAAAGATAAATCACCTTGGACATGAGATGATTGAGTTTTGGGATGAAATCCCCAAAGGTGTAAAATAAAGTTCCCTGATGTTTTGTTGATATTTTCCAATAGAGGTATACCCAATTTTGATGAATCCTAATGGATTTTTATTATATAATATATATATTATAATTAATTTTCAAATTTTGGAGGACAAATTACATAAGGAGGATGGTTATTGAAAGGCCCCAATATGCACTTTTATTTACTAATTTTAAGCAGTGATCACCTACAATTTTGACTCTAATACTTAGAGTTTCAAGTGTAACATATATTCATAATGGATAATCATTATAGGTTTAATAAGAAAAATTTTCATCAATACCACAATGGTTGAGGATAAATGTGGAAAGTTTTATACACACCTACAAGAGTCCTCTCATTTGAAATTAGTCACCTACAACCAACTAAATATGAAATTTTAGGAAGGTGTTTTATTTCTAATGAACCTAGGAGCATAGCAACATATATCATCATGTGAAACTTATTTAACATGGAAACCAATAAATATAGGTTATTATATTGGTTTTTGATCAGATAAACACCTTCAGATGCCCCCTTATTTGATAATATGCACCTATAACCAACTATGGATGACTGTGAAAGGTAGTGAATAAAAGAAAGATGATTCTTGGTGATTGGTATATTAAAAATGTGAATTAATAGGTTAAAATAATTTATATATTATGAGGTAAGGTTTGAATAATTTCCATGCATTTATTTCAAAGTCTAATTCATCCTAAACCACTTACAGGTGTAGTACAACAAGTAGAGACATAGTTAAGAAATTATAGACAGTCTTGTGAGTTCAAGTATATGAAAGGGTACATGAGAGTTTAAATGGATAAATGAAGATTGTAATAAATTAATTATGGTCATTATATCATTTTTATACCCTCATGATATGTAAATAATGCATAAAAATGACTCTATAATGCAAAACATAGCCCATATTATAGAAATCTTGCACACAACCTACCTTCTAGGGGTCTATTTAAGGTTTTGGAAGAGTTGAGGGGAAAAATGACTTGAAAAAGAGATAAAAATTGTTATATATAATATTTTTGAGTTGAATAATCCCATATAACTTTCATTTTGTTTATAAAATAGGGGAATTACCCTTTATTTTATCTCAAACAGAGGGTACTTCCCTTTATGCATAACCTAGTAGGTTTGAGAAAAGGTGATAAATAGATGGACTAAGAGACAAATAAACCTTTAAAATATGGTTTTAGAGTTTAAAAACACCTAATTAAACATTATAAACACCATGCATAAGGAGGGAACCTAACAGGGTGCTCTAAACCCTCAAACTTGTAGGTAGACCTATTAGGCATGGTTAGGCATAGATTTCAAATTATAGGTCACTTTCATTTATATCCTTAGGAAAGAATTCTAGTGGATTTGGAAATGCTTATGAGGTAATAAATTTTTTTTTCAATCTCTTGGTATGTAGAGAAACCATAAGGAAAACCATTTTTTTCTTAGAACTAACATTAGGCCTATGCAAATGGAGAAGCAAGCTTGACAGGATAGTTTTGAATGATCATATCTTTTCTAAGGATGTGCATGGAGATCCAAGGAGTTTATAGAGGTTAGAAATGGTTATTATATTTTATCTAATTTAATTTGTCTAAAAACCCTTGCAAACCCTAGTTATAGACTTGATGAAGGAAATAGAAATGGAAAGCTACTCGAATGGGATGGTTTGCCTAGATAAAGTATTTGATGTTGTATATGATTAAGTAAATATCCCTATCATTAGGACGAGTTGTACATAATATACATACATACATACATACATATATATATATATATATATATGTATGTATATATATATGTATATATATATATATATGTATATATATATATATATATATATGTATGTATGTATGTATGTATATATATGTATGTATATATATATATATATGTATGTGTGTGTGTGTGTGTGTGTGTGTGTGTGTGTGTGTGTGTGTGTGTGTAAGGTATAAAACTACTTTTCTTGACTATTTTGTGCATTATATAGGTTCTAGGGACTTTAAAGAGATGAAACCAACTTTAGGATAAGGATTGGGGCTTGAGATAACCCTTCATGTCCATTTAATACTTTAAAAAAACTCCTATTTTGAAACAATAGCTGTCATCTCAGCTAGTCAAAATTGACATAGTGAACATGATAGTGAAAAGTGTGAAAACTCTAAGTGAAAGTGATTTTAAGGTGTTCCTAATGCCTCTAAGGCCATATAGGGTCTTTAAACATGTCATTAACCACCTTTTATATTTTTTAATGAGAAAATAAATCAAAATTTGAATAAAAATGTGAAAGGTGTGTAAAAGAGGAGTTCCTTTTACTGTAGGTAGTGATGACTCACTTCCATAATATTCCAGATGGATAGGCATGTAACCAATGCATGGATAATCATGTCTAAAACCCTTCCCTCTTATCAAAATAATTATACCTATCCCTAATTGGTTTTACTATGTTTAAATAGGGATAAATCATGAAGGTAGTTTTTTTAGCCAGAAAAGAGAGTTCCATGCCACTTTTCATGAATTTCATGACTTGGGAATCCACTTGTCTCTTCTAACCATGAATGGTCCATTTCACATCCTCTTCTCATGCACATGGAACTCATTTTATTATCTTTACAAGTGTCCTTGTGACCTTTTGACTTCTTTCTTATCCTCTCTCTCTCAAGTTCTATAAAAACTAGCCATTTTGGCCTTTGTAAACTATGCTTCACCTAAGTATAGCAAATCCATGCTAATTTGCATACCATGGATCAATAAAGACTACTTATTTTTACCTCTTTCATGAATATTCATAGTGTGTTCACTTAGATGATTTATTTTATTTATTGATGACTTGTTATTTCCTTAGCATCATTGTTTCATTCTCTCACCTATTTGTAGTTAGAAATATTCTTGTAGGTGATGTGAAGTTTTATATTGATGTGTCAAGGTTGATTGAGTTAGTCTATTCCAATAGTGCCATCTTAGGCCTCTTGTTTAGTCCTCCTATCCTAAACATTCATCATAACCTCATAATATAATATTTATGTGAGAAGATTCATATTAGAGAAGTGTATTTTTAGTTAGCCCCTTGTTCTCATGTGTAATATGTAGATGGTTGGTAGTCATCAAATAATTACATGTATCACCTCTTTTAGGATAGTTTAATTTCAATTTTATTTCTCCCTTTTCCATCACAAGTATAGGTGTAGTAGTGGTCTACAAGTGGTATATCAAGGGAGATAAACCTATCTATAGATTCACCTCATTCTTAGGCTACCCATATCCTAGAGGTGTTTCAATTGTGCCACTTGGATGAGGAGAGTAGAGACATCTCCTCAAAGGATGAAAATCCAAGTGACAATAATTTTCGGCACATCTGGTGGGACTCTTAGTCCAAGAAGTTGAAATATTTTTGTTGTTGTCTTTAAACACATCAGCCTTTAAATGCATCTATCCAAGCATCAATGGCAAATTTGAAGTTACAACAACTGGTCAAGCATCCTAAATTTTCCTTTTGAAGATTTTTGGTAATGTTTTCTTTATGCTCTTGCTTCTTAATGAAGTTTTATGGCTAATTTTGGTGTTGAGTATTATTTTAAATAAGTTGATGAGGTTTATAAATCTTATGGAATTATATATCAGCCTTTTCATGTTCCTTACCATCTCTAATATGATATTTACTAGCCATTCCATGATTTTTATTATTCCCATAATCAACATTCTCAATATAGTGTTCCTACTAGTCAACCTAATCACTTCTTTAATCATTCCATTTCCACTTTCAAGAAAACTCTCTTGGGTTATGAGAAGTACATGATAGAGCTTGAAACACTAAGGGGACATGGTCAAGATGATCCTATTAATATTATTCATAATGTCAGAGATGATTTAGAGTTGGTTAAAAGAGAGTGAACACCTATTGAGAGAGCTAATTGGCAAAGTCTCACAAGTAAGATGCTAGATGTAGGTGGCTTGATTGTAGACTTAGAAGATAGGATAAAAACTTATGAAGATCAGCCTCACCAAGTATATCAACCTTCATATCCACTTTTCCAAGATTTTTATTAGTCCTACTTGACCTCTACTCATGAGCCCAATTAATATTATGAAAGTCATCTTTTCCCTAATCAACTAGAAGAGAGAGTTGGAAGACAAACTTAGTTTTTGAAAAAAATATTGATATGTAGATTGATTTTTCCAATAGGTAGATGCATAAGTACATATCATTAGAAAATTAAGCTTAATTTAATCACTCATTTCCCTCTCCCATTACATCCTCACCTTAAGAAGGGACCTCTAGATATGAAGTCCCAATTTGGAGACAAGGTGGAAAATCCAAGCCCAAGGAGATTCCAAGTTTCTTAAACACTTCATACGCTTCTCAAGTTACATCACCACCTCAAGAAGAGACTCATAATCCTAACATCTAAATTTGGAATAAGGTAGTGGAATCTTAGGGAAAGAAAGAGGATAAAAGCCTTGATAAAGAGTGTGAACTTGAGAAAGAGCTTGTTTCTATGCAAGTCCCTCCCATACTTACTCAAGAGACCTCTTTTATTTCATGCCATCCCTATTATACTCCTTGTCTTCATGATGATGCCTATAAACTTCAATAAATACTTTTTTAAGAGAACCTAGCCAACTAAATAGAATAATTAGAGTCAAGGATGAAATTGCTAAGTGAAGATGTGATGGAAGGTTTAGAGACAAAAGAAGATACTATGCCTAAACACACCCCATATAACCTTCCTCAAGAGAGTGCTCAATATGAATCATATGTAAATGAAGTTATTTTCAAATATAAGGAAGAAAACCAAGTAATTTTATCCCAAGGTTTGCCTCCACTTCCTCAAGAACTTCCAAAATAAACCCCTACAATTCATTCTCAATATGATTTTGAGTTATATGTTCTACCTCCACCAATTATTTCATCTTGTCCTCACCACATCACCCTTTTCCTTGATGGACCTATGGTATGGGAACCTAAATAGGAGCATTTGGTTGATGAAAATTCAAAACTCTTTCTTGAATAAAATGTAGCTCCTTGGCAGCCTCATTAGGCTAAGTCACATGATTTCAAGATGTCTAATCTTGGCATCACCAAGAATGAGAAGGAGATTGAAGATATTTCAGCCCTTTAAAAATAAATTCAAGTTATGATATTTGAGATAAAACTTGATATCCCTTAATATATCCTAAATTATAAAAAAGAGGTGATTTCTTATTTTGAACCTTCATATTGGGTTGATATGAAAGAAGTTTTCCATTTGCCAAAGAAGAAGAAATCATCCTTGGTTCTTCCATCACTATCAAAGACATCATAGATGGGAAATAACAAGTCTCTAATAAGAATTGGGATGACATTTTTTTAATCATTGGATTATTTTATACTCCTTTTTAAGGAGGCTATGATCTAATAAAAAATGGAGAAGGTAGTCTTGGTACTCAAGTACATATGCAAAGAAAAAGAAACTTTTCAAATCTATCCTTTCAAGAGACATATGCATCCCATGATGATATTTTTGAAATCATCAAGATAGTATATCATCCTCTCAACCAATTTAGAGAAACACATCAGCTCTTAAATGATGGAAGAAGATTATATTGGCCTCAATCTTCTAAAGAACAAGAAACTACCCCTCTTAAAGCCATGCCTACTAAGAAGATGCAAGTTGATCATGAAATGAAGAGTGTGAAACAATATGAGGTATGTGTACAATGATAAGAGGAATATGTTTACATTGGATACCTATTTGATGATGATTTACTTGAGAGAAGATTAAGTAAATTACCAAGGAATAGGTCTAATCTATCAAGTATCTAATCAAAAGAGCAACATGCTTGGCACTATGTTTCATCTCATGAAGAAGGAGATGCAAGGAACATTCCTTTTAATATTGGAAAGGGAGGTATACTTAATTTTTATTTATACATAGTGGTTTGTTTTTTTATTTACCTAAGTACCTTGAGCACATGTGTGTGTGTCTTGTATTTTATTCACTTTGTTTTGTGTGTGTCTTGTTTTTTTATGTTTGAGGTAGTCAATTAATCTTGTCTTGATCAAATCTTATGGTCAATGGTCAAATGTATCCATGTTTTGTCTTGAACTTTATAATGACTCCCCAAGCCCAATATACTAATAAGGATATTGATCATTTACATAGCAAGCATGTTACCCCTATGAGTCACCAATTTGTTGACCAAATTTGACCCTGTAGGTCAAATTGGGACCTTATAAGTAAAAAATTGTTTTTAGGTGTTTTAGGGATCTAATATTATGTATCAAGGTATATAATAGGTAATTTGATGTCACATCATGTCACATTAGCCTTGGTCTTGGTAATTCTCAAAATTTATGTATTTTAGAAACATTTTGAGGGTCAAAATAGAGCATTAAATGAATTTTATGGCCTCCTTATAAAATTTTAAGGTTTAAAATAGTGATTTCATGTGCCATGTGTCCTATTATGTCTTAGGTAACTATTTATAACTAAAAACTGGTAGGTTCTTCAAGAAAAAAGATAGTTTTATTAAAAAAATGAGCATTTAATGAGGCATATAGAATTTTAAAAACTCTTATAGTTGTGAAAATTTTAGGAGTGTAAATTGGTCTTCCATACACTTAATTAAATGATAATTTTGATCATAAACTTCAAGAAATGAATAAAACTACTTATCTCTTCTTCTACTAGGCCTAGTAAGTAAGAATAGCCCTTAGGTTTGTACTTGGTATATTCATCAAGAGATATTTTAGAAAAAATATCTTAGGTTTGTATTTTATACTTATTAATCTTCCATTTTATGTTTTTTTGTAGTATAATGGTGGTCTATGCATTATGAACCATTCCTAAAAAGTTAGACTATATATTTTGCCTGCTACACTATGCACCCTATAGGTTTTACCTTAGTTTATATAGGTCAGTAAAATCTAATTGGTGAGATTGACTCTGTATGATTTTTTATCCCTTCTCATATTATCTTCAATCCTGGTTTCATGTTTCAAGGTGTTTTTATATGTAAATCATATCATGTTGAAGGAAGGTGACACCATGTGCAGTCTCAATTAGTTTTCCTTATTTACAAAATGCGTGGTTCTCTACAAGGATCTCATGTGAAGAGGAGATGAGTTTTATTATGTATCAATTCCATATTGATAATCTTACCTTCATGTTGAGTCTCATAACATCATGCTTGGATCAAACTTTCGGTCTTACCATGCTCATAGTCAACTCTTTGCTCAATTTCACTTGTAGCCATGTTGAAGCACATGTGTAGAACCTATTTAGCCTATTAATTGAGGTTTATTTGTATTCTCATGATTTTTAACATAATATAAAATTAGTAACATTAATTAATATCCTTCACTTATCATAAGAAGGGACTATGTTAGTACCTCAATCACACACATAACATGAACATACACCTATAGGTGTTATAACAGAAGAGGAAAATCACATGAAAATAAGGAAAATAGATAATTAAATAAATTAAAGTTTTTAAACATACATTTTTAAGTATTTATATAGGTTTATAAATAATTAAATGGTCAAAACTATGCACATTGTCCATACTCAAGGTGCACCTACAGGTACCCTCATAGAGACCAACCATGTTGAAAGAGAGTGTCTAAGATAAATAAGTATTTCATAATTTAATAAGTATATTTGAAATATTTAATGAATATAAATAATTATTTGAATATTTAAAATAATTTAAAATGCCTAAACTCATTTATTTCCTGTACATTAGAATGTATACCTACAAGTTACACCAATAAAGTTATGAAAATATTTATTTGGAAGCATTAAAGAAATAATGGAACCCTCCTTAAAGTCCTATTAGGTTTTTATTATCATCATATATCTAATTTAAAGGATAATTTGGTAAATTTAAGGATAAATTACCTTGGACTTGAGATGACTATGTTCTGGGATCAAATCCCCAAAGGTGCAAAATAGAATTCCTTGATGTTTTGTTGATATTTTGAAATAGGGGTATAAGGAAATTTAGTGCATCCTAATGGATTTGTATTGTATCCTATATATAATATAAGTAATTTTAAAATTATATAGGTTATATTACTTAAGGATGATGGTTATTGAAAGGCCCCAATATGCACTTTTATGTCTATTTTCAAGTAATGATCACCTACAGTTTTGACTCCAAGGTGACTCTAACACTTAGAGTTAAAAGTGGAGCATATTTTCATAATGGATGATCATGATAGGTTGATTATGAAATTTTTTACTTAATAATGTTCCAAAAATGGTTTAGTATCAAGGTGGTAAGTTTCATACACACCTACAGGAGTCCTCTCATTTGAAATTAGTCACCTACAACCAACCAAAGGTGAAAGTTTGGGAAGGTGCTTTATTTATATTGAACTTAGGAGCATAGTAACCTAAAGAATTATGTGAAACTTTTTGAACATTAAAACAAATAATGAGAGGTTATTATATTGATTTTTTATAGATAAACACCTTTATATTCCCCCTAATTTGACAATATGCACTTACAGCCAACTGTAGATAACTGTGAAAGGCATTGAATAAAAGGAATATGATTCTTGGTGATTGGTATATTATAAATGTTAATTTATAGGTTAAGATAATTTATATATGATAATGGAAGGTTTAAATATGTCACATGCATTTATTTCAAATTCTCATCCATCCTAAACCACTTACAGGTGTAGTATAACAAACAGAGACATAGTCAAGAAATTATACATAGTCTTATGAGTTCAAGTGTATGGAAGTGTACATGAGAGGTTAGAGGAATAAATGAAGAATATAATACCCATGATATCCTTTTTATACCCTCATTATATGTAAATAATGTAGATAAAGGACTCTATAATGCAAAACATAGTCCATATGGTAGAAATATTGCACATAACCTACCTTCTATGGATCTATTTTAGGTTTTGGAAGAGTTGAGGGGTCCAATGACTTGAAAAAAAGATAAAAATTGGTTTATATAATCTTTATGAATTTAATGATCCCATATATCTTTCATTTTATTTGATAACATAGGGGAAGTACCCTCTATTTTTTTCTCAGATAGAGGGTACTTTCCTTTATGCATAAACTAGTAGGTTTGAGAAAAGGTGATAAATGGATGGAATAAGAGCCAAATAAACCTTTAAAATAGGTTTTTATAGTTTTAAAACACATAATTAAACATTATAAACACCTCACATAAGGATGTAACCTAAAAAGGTACTCTAAACCCTCAAATTTGTATGTAGACCTATTAGGCATGGTTATGCCTAGATTTCAAATGATATATCGCTTTCATTTATAGCATTAGGAAATAATTATAGTGGATTGGTAAATGTTTATGAGGTCATAATATAGGTTTTTAAGCTCTTGGTATACCACAAGTAGAACCATTTTTATCATGGAACCAACTTTAGGCCTATGCAAATGGATAAGCAAGCTCGATTTGCTAGTTTTGAATGATCATATGTTTTTTGAGGATGTGCATTAAGGTATAGGGAGTTTATATAGGTTATAATGGGTCTTGATATGTGATATAATGGAATTATTTAATATTTATAACCTCAAATATTCATGAAAAAAATTAAAATCATAATGGTCTAAAACCCTTGCAAACCCTAGTTATAGACCTAATGAAGGAAATGGAGATGGAAAGCTACTCTAATGGCCTAGTTTTCCAAGAGAAAGGATTGGATGTTGTATAGGACTCAATAAATCTCCATACCATTAGGATGAGCTATATAGAATTTGAATGAATAGGGTATAAAATTACTTTTCTTGACTATTTTATGTATTACGTAGGTTCTAGGGACATTCAAGAGATGAAACCAACTTTATGAGAAGTATTTGGAATTGGTATAGCCCCTCATGTCCATTTAATAATTTATAAAAAATCCTAATTATTCAAACAATATCTCTCATCTTAGCAACTCTAAACTGGCATAGTGAATATGATAGTGAGAAGTGTAAAAAATATAAGTGAAAGTGATTTTAAGGTGTGTATGATGCCTCTAAGGCCATGTAGGGTCTTAACACATGTCATTAACCTCATTTTACATATTTTCATGAGAAAATGAAGTAAAATTTTAAGTCAAGTGTGTAAGGTATGTGAAAGAGGAGCTTCTTTGAATGTAGGTAGTGATGGCTCACTTCTAGAAGATTCTAGATGGATAGGAATGAAACCAATGCATGTAGAGGAATATATGAAACCCTTCCCTCTCAATAAAATAATTAGACCTATCCATAATTAGTTTTGGGATGTTTAAATAGGGATAAATCATGAAGGTAGTTTTTTGATCTGACAAAGGGAATTTCATGCCACTTTTCATGAATTTCATGACTTGGGAAGCCACTTGTCTCCTCTAACCTTGCATGGTCCATTTCATATCCTCTTATCATGCATAAGTAACTCATTTTATAATCTTAACAAGTTTCCCTATGACTTTTGGACTTTTTTCTTCTCCTCTCTCTCTCAATTTCTATAAGAACTAGCCATTTTGGCCTTTGTAAACTATGATCCACATAAGTATGGTAAATATCTACTTATTTTCATACCATGAATCAATAAATAATACTAATTTTTACTTATTCCATGATTTTTCATAGTGTGTTCACTTGGATGATTGATTTTTCTTAGTGATGACTTATTATTTATTTAGCATTGTTGTTTTATTCTCTCACCTATTTGCAGTTGGAAAGCTTCTTCCTATAGGTCATGTGAAGTATTCTATTGATGTTTCAAGGTTGAGTGAGTTATTCTATTTAAATAGTGCCATTTTAGGCCATTTGTTTATCCCTCCTAGCCTAAACATTCACCATAAACTCATAATTAAATATTGATGTGAGAAGATTTAGATTGGAGAAGTGTATATTTAGTTAGTCCCTTATTCTCATGTGTAACATTTAGTTGGTTAGTATTCATAAAGTAATTTATGTATCACCTCCTTTAGGATAGTTTAATTTTAGTTTTCTCTCTCCTTTTTCCCTCACAAGTATAGGTGTATTAGTGGTCTACAAGTGGTACATCAAAGGATCTATCCCTATCTAGAGATGCACCTCATTCTTGGGATTCCCATAGCCTATTGGTGTTTCAGTTGTGCCACTTAGATGAGGAGAGATGAGACATCTCCTCAAAGGGTGAAAATCCAAGTGACAACACTACCCAAGAGAGACCCAAACTCCTCATAACTTACTACTTACTCAGAGTCTTGAACCTAAATAACTTGCTAATATATATCCAATGTTATAAGTTGAGAGAAACCCAAAGTTGTATATGTTTTTTTACCTATTACTTGCTTGAATTCTTGAATACTTAAGACTTGATGATTATGTAAACCAACCAGGAGTTGTGATACCATGTTACTTACTATGATTTACTTGGAGTTCTCAAGGCTCTCGACTACCTCAAATATGAAGTTTTATTAGAATTATTATTTGAGGCAACAACTTAATTCATTTATTAAACCTTTTATAAACTATAAGGAGCAATCACTAAGTGTTTTAGAGCACTTTTCAAGTTTTTCTAGAGTTAACCTAGACAAATGTCAGGATCAAAAGGATCAGAGGAAGAAATATTTGGAGTAGAAGTACAAGAAACAAAAAGTTTAATTGAAGAAGTCCCTAAGTTAGCAATTGAAGAAATCCCTAGGCAAAGTAGGAAGTTTAGGGTAAAAACAAAGAAAGTGGTGAAATCTCAAGAATGAAAGATGAAGTATGAATATAAAGGGTACCCCATTGATTCAAGTGTTATATCCAAAGTATTGTAAATTAGTGACATAGATATGGGGCATGTGTCAATAACTGAGCTATTGGAGAGATCTAAATATATCATTAAGACTCCACTCATGCAAGTAATGACCAATAGTGGAATCTTACAAGCTATAGCTTTCCCAAATTTTGCACAACTACCTGAGTTTGTCTTATAATGTGCCAAGTATAATGACTCTCTCACCAAATAGTGAAGGATGCTTCATGCAATGTGTTAATTAGGCTTGATGTTCAGAACTTTGACTATTATTTAAAGATTCTAGCAAAGTCTAAGGTTATAGATTTATCAATTGAGAAATCTAAGAGTCTTTGGGAAAGATAGATCCCAAAATTTATTAAAGTAATGAACACTAAATATCTAAGGAAATTTAGGCAACCCTCAAGGTTTCCAAAGTAGATAATAAGGTCTGACTTCATTTAGGAAGTTGATGATATCACACAATTGCTATGTATAATCAATGGAGAAAAGAATAGAAAGTGATTTTAAACTTAGATGTATGCACACATTAGGGCTATTGATGTTAAGAGGAGTTTTTCAATGATTAAATGGTCAAGATTGATAAGTGATAACATTGACCACCAACTAATTTAGGTGTTGGAAACTTTTGACTTCAAAATAACTTTGTACTTAGTATATGCAACAACATCAAGTGGAGCCTTTTTTATATTTACTACAAAAGGAACATTAGCATTAGTGCCTATATATTAATATTACCCCCAATTGGTTCTCTCTAAGTATTTCAAACATTATAAGAAGGTAAATGATGTGTTATTTTATGAAATCATTTGTAAGTTAAATATGGCTTTGAAATAGAAGAGCGTCTCTAATACAATATGGGAATTAGTTTCCCAATTTGGATCTATTTTCATTTAGTTTATCAACTTCACATACATTAGATTTGGTAGTTTCTTAGGTACACTAGTCAAATTACCAATGTATGACAAATGGATTCTTATGGAATTATCTAGGTAACTAGTTGATTTGCATGATTTACAATCAAAGATTCACCATCCCACTATAATTTTTCCTATTTTTATTGGTCATTATTATTGTTCCAACATTTAAAAAGACAATAACATGAAAAAGGAGATGTATCACAACTATATTTCAGCCCATTTTCAAGCCAAAGCAAATTTTGATTATAGAGGAGTATCTCATAATACAATTTCTCTTGAGTATATGCATATTCCAGCACTTGAAGACTTTTGGATTAATTCTAGGGATGAATTTGATGTAAGAAGAAGAGACAACATTAGATTGAGTATAAAATAGGTTCATACTTTTGATCTAGCAACAATTCCAAAAAACATGTAGGATGACGAAATTGTAACTAGTTATGCCTACCATGCAATAGGAGGGGATAACACCCACTTCTAGAGATTGTTTTTGGAGATGACCAAGTTAAAAATATTATAGATAAAAATTCTATGGTCCTTACCATGAATTTCACATGGATTATTAATAAGGTATATTACATGAAGGAATGATGATTAAAACTTATAGAATAAGTTAGAAGAGGAAGATAATTCAAGGAGAAAACAATAAAGTGCATAAGAAATTAAATTTAAAGAAGAATAATGATGACAATAGATAGTAAAAGATAAATAACCAACTCATCCAACTATTACCACACCCCCTTTGGTCACTTCCATAAATACTTCTCCACCCATCATTCCTACTTTTACTGTACCTACCACAAATCCATCAATACTCATGCCACATCCAAAATCTCAGAATAAAACCTCTTGAGAAGCCCCTTCATAAGAAGACTTATGTTCCTCCTCCCCCTCCATTTTTTCTACTCACTACTCCACCCTCTTTAGATGATCAAATAACCACTTAGAAGGAGCCAAAATAGGTAAATACTAAAAAAGTGACCACATCTCAGGAGGTATCACAAGAGAATAAAAAAGAAGTAGTTAAACCTAAGAAATAAATAGAGGTAGAGAAGGAGAAGGAGAAGGAAGTAGTGAAAGAGAAAGAGGAAGAAGCTGAGGAGGCAAAGAAAGAAAAGGATGAGAAAATAGTTCAAAATGTAGTACAAGATTTTTAGATGCATAAGAAGCTCCTTCCTAGGACTTAGTACTAAAAAATAATCAGTAACATGTGGATGTACATTTAGTTACTCTAACAAGCTCAAACTTCTCATCTTGGTTATCATTGCAAACAGTTCCTAAAACTATATAAGTGATAAATTTGGAGGAGATTTATTTTTAGCTATTAAAGAGTTTTGATAGAAAAGGAAAGGAGCCCAAGATCACTAAAGTGAATTCCAAGTTAATAATTGAACCTTCAGGGCATAAATTTACAGAGGCATCCATTCCTCCTGAAGGCAAGGGTAAAGATGAAGTCATTGAATAAGACTTAACAACCATTAAAATATCCCTTGGAGAAGTTATCATAAAGGGATTAAAGAAAAATAATTAAACTCTGATTAGCACTCTTTTCCATAATCTTGATGAAGAGAAAGATGATAAAGCTAAATTGAAGGAACAAATTACAAATTTTAATGAAATAATTGCCAAAGTGGTAAGATCCACTTCTCAATAGTCAAATTTTTTAAGTGATTCAATTAGTCAAAAAGTAAGAACTGAGGTCGAGGAAACTAGAGATAAGGCTAAGTCCATTGATGAATGGATAAAGAATATGTTACAAACTACTCAGAAGCACTTTCTTGAGGTCTTAGGTATTCATTTTTATATTGAAAATAAATTAGCACAAATAGAAGGTAGTAATGAAAGAAATAGAAAATGAGAATGGGATTTTTGAGTTGTAGCTAGAAAGTCTTTAAAGAATAAAGACTTTGAGTGAAAATGTTTTAACTAAAGAACATATTATCCCTAAAGGATTAGTAAAGAAAGAAAAATAAGAGGAGCACCTCTTATCTTTTTGTGTGCGTATATTTTGGGGCCATGTTTGAAGAAATGAAGACTTTAAAAAAGGATGCTCATAATGAAAAATTGAATCTATAGGATTGAATCTTTGGTCTTACTAACATTTGGTCTAAGAAAAATCTAAGGACATATGAATAGTTATATCAATAGTTTAATCACTTAATTGAAAATGTCACAACTCCTTTCACAGTAAAATTTATAAAGGATTTAATCAAGTGTCAACAAGAAATCAAGAGGCTTGAACTAAGACTTGAGAGGGTGAAATCTTATTGTAGAAATTAAGAAAGAGAATTTTTGAGATATGGAACTGAAAGGTAATCACTTGTCAAATTAGATGATGTAGAAATATACTTTATGATGTCCCAATATATCAAATACATAGAGAAATGAAGATCTGAAATTCATGACATGGAGTGATTATTCTTGCTCCTCTTATCAACAACTTCTTTCTTCCATTTTTTTATATTTTCTTTAAGTGATGCATTTTTTTTTTTGAGTAATTACTTTGTAAGTAATGTCATTTAGTGAAGTTACTTGTATAAGTAAGTTACTTTGTAAGATGTAAGACCTAAGTAACTTGGCTAAACTCCATTACTTGAAGTCATTTTATAAAAGAAAATTACTTAAGCAAGCTTTCTATTGCATGCAAACAGATTATTTTTTATTCAAACAATAAAACTAACAAGTGCTACATGTCATCAACCATTGCATGCCATAGAGGAGAAATTATAGGAGGAAGCCTCTCAATGGTACCTAATTTTTAACGTAGCACATGGAAATTTAAAGAGTTGTCTCCTATTTTATTTTGACTTCTTAAATTATATAAATATAAGTGTAGGCCTACATGCCTGGGGATGGTAACTTTTGGAGAACAATTGTAATTGACCAAGAGAATTTAAGCAATCAAAAACATTGTGTTTAGATTTCTAAGTTTTCCTTTTATATGAAATTGGTTCAAAGTGAATAAGAAGGAATTTGATTTCTATGGAACTTTGCATCTAAGGGGATCATTTGGTGGAATTTTGAAGATTAAAATGGTAAACTTTGTGTCATCTTTAAATCTAAATGTGAATTCTAGTCTTTCTTGGTCATTTATTGAAAATATTATCATATTTTGAATGTTTATTTACTATTATATATTCAATAAGTTCTATAAAACTACTTATTGTAAAGTGTAACTTATTTCTTCTCAAATATTCTAGTCTTTCATTCTATATTTCCCAAAATTTCTTTATACATTCTCCGAAACATCTCCTTTTTACAAAATCACGTTGTTATGTTTCATGAACTCTGTGATTAAAGTAATAACCCAAAAATAAGACAAATTACAAATAATTTGTATAATATATGAATAACTGAGAGTTGTGAATAATTAGAACTAAATAAACATAAGTATATGGGAGATTCATCATTAAATGAAGGGGATTCAATCCCATGATTTCCTAGGTAATTTTGATAGACTACAGAATATCTAGCCAACACCACCTACATAGGAGGTTTAGACAAGCCATAAATTTAATCCAAGTAATTCATAGTGTATGATCCACCAAGTAGGGGTGGGCAATGATGGAATCAAAAATGGATTGAGTTATTGATCCACCCATACATGGGGATTGAGAAAACCATCAACTCAATCCAATTTATTCACCATTTGATCACTATCTACATTCACATAAAGGATGTCACCAGGTTTTTGCATTGGTTCACATACCTAATGAGGTGTATTTTTTCATTTCCTCTCTCTCTCTCATCTATTTACTCAATTTTTTCTTTATTTTTTATAATACTTAATTAAAGACTAATTCATAAATGTTTCATTTTTAGGATAAATAACAGAACATGCTTCACACATTCAGGCATAGATTCATGGATTCACCTCTTAGGTAAGTCTAAGTACTTATCTATCCTAGTCATTTCACTTTTTTGACTTTTAGAATAAATGTGGGGAAATGTATTTATATAAAATATTAGTTGAGTACAATGAGTGTTACTTTAGACCAGCCTACCCCTAATTTAGCCCTAGACCCATCTTAGGTCCTCTTTCAACCTTTATCTAGATTTTGTGTAGGTATTTCACATCTGTAGACGTCCTAAAAATAGTCCCAAACCTTCCCCTAGGGATTCAAGCCCATGGTGCCTCAATTTTTGCCAACTAGACACTAACATATTTCTTTAGACACTAACACACCACACTAGTGTCCCTTGCCTAATTTCAACCCCAACATATATTTTTTTGATTCCTAATACACATAGGTTTAACCTAGACCTATTTTACACTCTAAACAACCACTAGATAAATATAAATACATGACTATTGTACTTTATCCACTAAATAGAAATCAGATGCAAAATACACAAACAAGCTTATAACAAGTTGTGTAAAATTAAAGTTATTGATCCCTATTCTACCCTAATTTTGCATATAGTCATCTAAAACCACCATAAACTCATAATACATATATTTATAGTCTCAACCCTCATTAAAATCACTCAATTTGACACTTATACTAGTATTCACTTGAACTTTCACTAGTACTTATATTAGAACTACATTAGTTTTGATCACCTCTCGAGGTATTGGTATATAGGCAACTATCAACACAATAGGATGTTGAGGATGTCCAACCTTACCCACTAACTCAATTTTTCTCATGGTGTTCATTCAAAACCTTAAAAGCATGAAAACCTAGGGTTTTTATAAGAAAATATAGCTAGAAGAAAAAGTAATGATTGCACAAACATTAAATTTATATCATATCTGGAACATAACCTATTTTATAAAAACTAGAAATCATTTATCAATATTTTGAGTGTGGCAGTAGCACACTACTTAGACACTAGTGAACCACACTTATATTTGATGAACTTCATTACTATCTAGGAGGAATTATGACACCTAGATCTTATTTATGACACCCTGATCAACTTTTTTTCTCATTTTAATCCTCCATATCATCCATCTTAATCAATTTATAGATAAGTACTTATTTGTGTCATTAATTATTATTTTTGGAAATATCATAGTAGGTCAGTTCTTGCACAAATTAGTGGTTATATTTATTACATATTTATACCTTGATTTACTATATTTATATCCTTTAACAACCTAGTTTTTTATATTCTATAAATCCCTTAAAATTTAAATAAAAAATTATAAGCAACCAACATAAACATATCATACTAGTCCCTTGATATATGTGTTAGCAAAAAAAGCTAAGTACATGGAATTTAAGTACACTAATAAATATATAATCATGGATAAAGGCATGTGTAAGTAAATATATGAACTTAAGAATGATAATGTAAAGTGATCATATAAATGATATAACTTGGATGTATCATGATTAAAGCATAATATACCCCAAACATCCTAGTGACATGAGTAGAGGGGAAAACCAATAGCCAAAATTTTGTAGATCATGTATTTGTGTATGTTTGAATCACACTCAAAATATGTATGACACATGTGTATATAATAAATATTGATATGACATATACCAACATATAAATGACAACATATATATGAAGGAGATAACAAGACATGTAAATTCTAAAAATATTTTAGATTTTTAAATTTTATTTTATTTTTTTAGTATTTTTGGAATATGCGTGTTAGCCAAAATTGGCTACCATAGGTAAGGGAAATTTTAAACTTTTCTTATAGAATTGTCTAACCCTATTAATGATAATTTGTTAGGTTTTATCTTGGTCTATTAGTAAAACTTGGTCATAACAAGGATGTCTTGTCACATGTTGGATCATCTTAAGTTATATTACATGGTTTATAAGAATGATTCATCCCTTAGTCTTTTAATTATTTCATTCATTAAGGTTTTATTTGAGTTTGGAAATATTAAGGTTCTTTAGCAAAGTTTAAGGTTACTTTGTAAAGGTAAAGGTCTATTGACCCATAGTGTAACATTGGTATGTTGACCTCCAAGGTGATATATTGTATTATGGTGGATTAATACTTCTATACACATGATATGGTAAGGTGAAAACATCATTATTTCATGTTTAGAAAAAGTTAAGGTAAATTTAGAGGAATTAAGGTAATGCTTACCTTTAAAAATATGAAGAATTAAGTGTATTTTAAGATATCCAACGTGTTCTAATCTATTCCAAGGTTATTTCCTCCTCACACATGTTGGCCAAGGTTAAATTTTTAAAAGTGGTAGGACCCTCCAAATATCAAGAAACTAAAGTACAATGCAAAAATACACTTTTCAAGAGTTTAAAAGGAATTTTTCAATGTGGAGATGGTCATTTGATGTCATAAATGGATTTATTAATGTCTCTTAGATGTTTTTAGGGCAAAATTAAGCTTTTAGAAGCATTTTTAGGTTAGAATAATGCAAAAAAAGTTTTAGTTCCTCTATCGACCCATTTGCAAGGTAGTAAAGGTCATTTTAAGGTATTTATTACATGAAGAGGAAGAAGAGTTGGAACAATTATTTCTTTTTTATAGGTAGCCATATTACCTAAATATTTCATTCACTATTTTTAGGTTATATGGGCTTAACTTTATGAATAATTTTAAACAATTTAAGTAGCCTAAAACCCTCTTAAAACCCCACATATAGGTTTTTCTTATTGTAAAAATTATGCATGATTAATATATGAAAATTATTGATTTTTTTATATTCTCATGGGTCTAAATATACCTCCCACATCACTTTAAATCATCATTTGGCATGTTTGAACATCCAAAGTAGCAAAAAGAGTTATATTTCAATGTTCTTAAAGGTGACAGGTAGGGTTCTTGTTAGTTTAAGTTTTTGATCACTTAAATTGATCTCAAATAAAATTATATCAACCTATTACTCCTCACATAATCCTAATTGTACCATATCTAAGCATAAAATGATCCAAAACTTTGAGGGAAGAGAGAATATCATGCATTTAAAAGGGTTGTTACAGGTTACAGTCTAAGGTATAACTTATTGAGGCCATAGAGAGATAAAAAAAGTGTTTTAAATGAATCAGGAAGATATATTATGGATTTACAAAATTTTCCCACTTATTTTCTATCCTTAATCAAATTACATTCATCATCCAAGGTGGTCTTCTTAATCCAACTCATTGTGGCATATTCATAGTGACAGGGTACAGTCATGTAAGTAGGTGATCTTCAATATTGAAGAGGAAATTACAGTTGAATAGAGAATTATAATAGTAAAGAGACAAGTTTTTGAGGTGATTATAAGGTTTAATATTTTTTCTTGCTCCTCAGATCTCTCATAAATCACCTAATAAGAAATTTTGAAAAAAAATTACAAATCTAGACAAACACCTCTAGGTCTACCTACAAAAAAGCAAGGGTAATTTGCATTTGTGTTATTGGGAAGAAGGTTTTGAGTTAAAATAAAATTTTAACTTATATATTTAATAATATTTTTAATTATTATTATTCCCCTATGAAAAATAAAATATCCTAAAACCACTTGAGAAAAGATCTAATAGGACAACTATAGACCTGCATATGGTAAGATGAGAAAATGGGCACTTGGTGTCAAATGTGAACTTAAATAAGGAATAAAATAGTTTTATAAAATTAAAATAACATTTATTAACCTTTAAAAGTCACCCAATAGACCTCAAAACTCTCTTTGGACCTTCATATAAATAAGTTGTAGGTGATAGTTTGTAAGTTCTTTGGGTCTAAGGCATTATTACAGGTCTAAAGAAGGGATTTATTTCACTATTAAAGGTTATAATACATGATATAAGGATGTTAAAATATAAAAAATAATAATTTAACTAGTTAAATAGATTCATAAATCAACTTCATACTCTTTTAGAGATCCTTTTACCAAAATGTTCACCTACGCCATCAAAGACAAGAAAGAAAGTCTTAGGAGTAAGCAATTTTGGAAGTTTTGATTGAGTATATAGGTGAAATTTTAATTTATATGATTAAATTTGGAAATTATATAACATAATTTAACATATAAAAGTTATTAAATCTCATAATAACATTATTTAATTGCATTAATAGGGTACAGACCTATATAAAATAGTCTAGTGTTTTGTAAGAAAATCTAGGTGTTTGAGGCAGTTTGAGAAGCTCAAAGGAGGTTATTGACATAAAAATAACTAATTTTAATGTTATAATACAATATAAAAGGCTTAAATTAAATTTAAAAATATCATTAATGGCCTAAAATATAGATAATATAGACCTACATGTCTGCAGACATGTAGGTCAACATTCTCAAGCAAGAGAGCTAACCTTGTATTAAAAGATAGTAGTTTGAAGAAAAATGGGGTTTGTTAGACATGAAATATTTTAAAAATGTATATTTTAGTTAATTAAAATATTATAACTTGTTAATTATATTTATTTAACCTCTAACAAACATCAAAACCAAAAGAAACATCCACAAGCCTGCTAAAGAGCTCTTTTGAAACCCTATTTTTAAGATTTCAAGAGAATGTGCAGTTTTTGTTTGAGTTTTGGAATTTTAATGGATATAGGAGTTTTTTTGAATAAATTATATTAAATTTAAGGTTATATATTACTTTAATATTATTTAAACACCTAAAATTGCATACACAGTCTAAAGCACACAATTTTCCACCTTTTTACTTGTTTAAGAAGTACAAAAGGTTGATCAAGGATAAGTGATGATGAGAAGTTGGAGGAGTTATTAAAGACATAAAACAATATTTTTTATTTATTTTAAACACCCATAACTCTTCCAATTAATTTTTATTAGCTCTTGGCCTCCTCAGGCCTATACTTTTGCCAACTAGGGCTAAAAATCTTTCAACTCACCTAATTTGAATTCCAATGCATGAAACTTCATGAAAATTTTGTAAAAAACATTTTTTGATGTTACCTAAATTATTTTTATTGTTTTTATGTATTAATTTATGTATTTTTATGTTATATAGGGTTGTAGGCTTGCATTAGGCATAACTATGCCTTATTGGAAAATGTGGGTGTTGAGAAAGTAGGTCTGCCTTAGGAGTTGGACCCTAAAATTTTGGTATAAGTTTTAAAGGGATAAAGGGTACTAAAATATACAATTATTATGCCTTTAGGTGTTTTTAATATATAAAACTAGGGATATTTATACCTAAATAAGGCTATAAGGAATATGCCTCCAAAAGAGAAAATGTAAGAATGATGAAAATTGAAGAAAAAAGGTGAAAATATGATTGATTGAGGATGTAGAATATATGTACAAGGTATTTACACTCCAATAATATGATAGGTCATCTCATAATCACTCCAAGGGGTAGTTTTAAGTGCTTAAGGGTGAGTCACCAAGCCAAATATAACTCCTATTCCACCTTGATCAAGTTATCATCAAATAGAGCACACACTTGTTGAAAAGAGAATTCATAACTATCCTTTGTTAGTTGATTATTTCTTGTAACTTGTTCCATGATTGATTCATAACCATTATTGGCTTTGACACCTCTCTTCTTTCTCTCTTCTTCCTTCTCCTATATATGCCTAATTTTGTCATTTTTATGCATCCTCCACTTGATTATGGTGAAGCCCTAATAATTTAGTAAGCCATTGAAGTAATAAATAAGCTAGTTTTACCTCATTTTATGACTATATTTTAGTGTTTAGGAATGAATGATTGATCTTCTCTAGCGTTAATTTAGTTCTCCTTGACATTTCATCTTATTATCTCACCTATATATAATTTTAACTCACTCTTATAGGTCATATGAAGTGTTTATGTAGTCTTGTGAAGGGTAATTGACTAAATCTTCCATTCATGTCTTTTAGACCTCTTGAAAATTATCCTTCCTTACCTAATCATCATCTACCACCTTGGTATTGAAATATTGATATAAGAGGAATAGATTAAGATTAATGTATTAATAGGTCAACTTCATACTCATTGTGCACCTAAAAATGTGTGGTAGTGGTCAATAAATTTGGTGCATCACCTCCCTAGCTTATTTTACTTTAAGTGCTCTCCCTTTTACCTTGAAATTTAATAGGTTTAATGATAGTTATTAAGTGATGCATCAAGGGAGATAGTCTTAATCTAGAAGTTCAATCCACTCTTTAGTTCACCCAAAACCTATGATTGTTCATATTCTATAATTTAAGTGAGAATTATTGGGAAACCTCCTCAAGGGTGAAACTTTTGATGATAAATATATCTAGCATGCTTAGTGAGACCTAAGATGACATCCATTGAAGAGTTCTTGATGTTGCTCTTCAATACATCAGGATTTGGAGGTATAAACATAAGCATCAATGGTGAATCAAAGTGAATATTAGTTGGAATAATTAGATTAAGTGTTTGAAAATTATAAATTAGTATGTATTCTCATCATTATTTTTGTCAAAATGCATACTCTATGCCTTCACATTCTTCATATCAGGTTTATGGCATTCATGGCTTCACCCCAACTGGATCTCAAATAATAACATGTCAACTTTACCAAGGTTATCATTAACCTTATATGCCCTCTCCCAATCCAACTTAGCCTCTTCTTTAGCCTATTAGTCCCTCTAGTCAACCTTGTCAAAGTTATACTACTACTCTAGCCTTCTTAAATTTCAAACAAACCCTTGTAGACATTGAAATAAAATGAGGGGGATCGATCAAGAGAAGGAATTTTGTCTATTTTTTCCTAATAATTCCATTCAAAGTTAATTAATTCTAATGATTATTAACTTATTTCATTTGATCAACTCTTAGTGGGAAGCTATTGAGAGATAAAACCAACATGTGCCAATTAATGAAGTGCCAAATATGATAAGTTTGATTCAATGTATGGATAATAGATTATCAATTCAAGAGAGTCAAAAAATGCAATAATTTCAACCTTATATGCCTCCTCATAATCCACATCAACCTTATTTTGATCCAAACATATCCCAACTTTAATTATGCCATCGAGAGAGTCTCATGCCTATACAACCTTCACCCCCTCTTCCTTAAGAGCCTAAAACCATTCCACCATGGAGACCTTCATAAAATAAGACCCATGATTATGTCATGCCAACTCTTTAGAAAGAACATTCTCCTATGCCTATCAAAATTCAATAAAAATATAAGTGTATAGAATTCAAACCAAGATAAATCCCAAGTTCCTCTAGTCCTTCACATTTCCTTCTAGTTTTAGTTATCCATGAATTTTAAAACACATCAAAGTTTGATAGAGAAATTGAGGAGTGGAAGGAGAATAATATAACATCATAAACATAATTTTCTTCTTCATCCCTCCAAGAATCCTTTAGTGAACCTAACCCCGCAAAAAAAAATCCTAAGTGGAAGTACACTCTATCAAATTTAAAGCAAACCAATGAAGTCTCTTGCCCTCACACACCCTCTTTTTGTGAAGGAGAACTATCTGTATTGAGGGTAAATTTTAAGAATTCAATTGAGAAGTTGAGGTTATCAAGAAATAATGATGAGGTGGTTGTCCTTGAGAAGAAAAATGTTGTAGATGTAAGTGGATCTCAATAAGGCTTTAAGGAGAGTGATTCTAGTGTATATGATGAAAAGATATTTATTGGTAGTCCTATTTGTCAATAAGGAAGTGAATTAATCTTCAAAGATAAAGAGGAAGATAGTATTGATGGAGGGGTGAAAGGTAACTATTGTCTCCAAATCTTTCACCCTAGAAGAGAGTGTTCAGTCGTCTCCCATATTTGGGCAACATTAAAACATTTCCAGGCCTGTGGGTGTGCCTATGGATGAAATGAACATCTAGATTGAAAGGGTTAGCTCATGTATATGTCTTTACAAGACAATCTTTTATAAACTAGCTTGTTTAAAAGGAAAAGAGATAAAAATTTGTAGAAAAGGAAATCTTATTCTAAGAGTGGTGATACACCAAAACTATTTTCCATACGAATGTTACATTTTAGTGCATAATACAGTAAAATCACAAACCATTCCCAAGCTCTAAATATTCTAACAACAATATTTCAACATAGAGGTGAGATGTGTAAAAAGACACAAGGTAAATAAGTTGAAAGGCAAACTTTGTACATTCAAAATGGTAATACACATGCAAAAATTCAATACACTTGGATACACACTATGTGACTAGTTAGACTAAGAACTCTTATTCAATTATGAAGGATAAAATAGGTAAAAGGATGGAAAATCATCACATGCCACCACTATACATCTCTTTCACACTCATACCAAAAAAATAGAAAAAGATTGAAGGAAATAAATTTATGCTAAATGCTCAAAAAGCAAAACTTGAATCATTCCAATAGGGCTTTGCCATACATTGCATGATCTCCCCTTTCACTAGCCAATGGGCTATATATATATAATATATATATATATATATATATATATATATATATATCACGAATGAAGAGAGAGAGAGAGAGAGGAAATATTTTTGTGCCAAGGAGAGGAATAAATTCTATTATAAGTCTCCACTTTTATCTATAATTGACTTTGCCAATGATGCTCATTAAGGCACTCTAATTGATCCATGTCACCCTATTGAATGCCCTTGGCTTTCCCTCTTAAAGATGCTTCTCCAATGACTACTCAATAAAATTGAGATATTTGGAGATGGTATTAAAATGGTTCTATCAATGGAGCCACCTATTATAAATCTATTTAGGCTCCCAACTACTTATTCTTTGCTTATCATGATGCACATGGCATGGAATGATGCCCCTCTAATTGGCACTCAAATAATGACACATATCATTGATTTTGTGTCATCAATCTACTATGCATAGATGCCTATGGATCATCCTATATATATATATATATATTTGACAATCCAAATCTACTTTAGATCACACCATGTGGTAGCTTCTCATTTGTCTAAACATGATGGTGAATCATGTCATTGGACCAAGCTTATTAAGATAAGAAACCTTGGAAACCCAATTTACTCTTTGCAATGTAAATCAGGTTTTCTAAGATACTTATAAAGTTTATAATCTAAGTCTTTGAAGAATACTAATTTATTCTTTGCATACCTATTTAGGTTCTCTGATCTCCTCAACTTTAGACTCTTAGAGCCTTAAGACTTTGGGCTTTTGGAACTCACCTTCTTTAGGTTTTTCCATCCTTAAGTCATCAAGTTTTTTTAAACTTGATTACTCCCAATGGATAGTTCCTCACTCTAAAGTTTGACATATTTCAGCCCATAATGGGACATTTAAATCCCAATGGCTAGTCCATGATGCTAATTTTGATGTCCATCGAACCATCACTTCATCAACACAATTCCTCTAGGAATATTTCTTTCAGCCTTTTTGCAAATTCTTTCCTTTGGGATTTTCTCTTGAAGGAATTCTTTTGGATAATTTGTCTGAAGTAATTCCCTCAGACTTTCTATCAACTTTTTCTTCTTTCTCATTCCTTTGGGCTTCTTTTCCTTCGAGTCTTTTCTTTCAAAGGTCATGTCTTTGAAAGTGACCCTTTGAAACTTTTCGAAGGGCACTTGAAATAGAATATGACCCTTCAAAAAAATTTGAAGGGCACATTGGAAGGATAGTGACCCTTTGGAACTTTTTGAAGGGCACTTAGAATAGAAAGTGACCCTTCAAAACTTTCCAAAGGGCACTTAGAAGAGAAAGTGTCCCTTCAGAACTTTTTTGAAGGGCACTTTGGAAGAAAGTGGCCCTTCAAAAAAGTTTTGAAAGGCACTTTGGAAGAAAGTGGCCCTTCAAAAAAGTTTTGAAGGGCACTTTGGAAGAAAATGGCCCTTCAGAAAAGTTTTGAAGGGCACTTTGGAAGAAATGTGACCATTCAAAACTTTCTGAAGGGAACTTTGGAATAAAATTGACCCTTTATAAAAGTTTTAAAGGGCACTTTGGAGAGATAAAAGACCCTTAAAAAAAGTTTTGAAGGGAAATATTTGAAGGTAAAAGATAAAGGAAGAGAAAACTTTCAAACTTTTTATCCGAGATAAAAAGTTCAAAACAAAAAATCTAAATTCTTTCAAACTTTTTGTCTGAGACAAATAGTCTAAGATAAAAAAACTTGAAACAAAGGATTTCTTTGGGAAAAGGCAAAGAGAGAATTCTTTTAGACTTTTTTTTCTGAGATAAAAAGTTTGAAATAATTCCTACTATTGGACAAAAAAATCAAAAAAAGGAACCTTTCCAAAAGAGACAACACTTAGGTAAAAAGGGGGAAAAACACTTGAACAAGGATAAAATAAAGCTTCTAAATAAGATAAAACAACTTATTTATTTCATGAGTCCTTCATAATTAAATTAAAATAGACAAGAGATGTTGAATTTAGCCAAAGGAAATTTCAAAATAAGGGTAACAAACTTGGATAACATTCTTGGTGATTCCCAGGGGAGGCATGCCTGCTATGCCAAAGACCAATTACCTAAATCATTCCATTGGGCATGGAGTTATGCATATAGGTAATTCAAAGAGAAACAAACACGATTTGGCTCAAAAACACACTAGATGGGTTAATCACACATGCAAGGTAGAGATGCACACCAAATAAAATGAAGGAAAACACCCCTATGCTACAAAGCTTTTAGGGAACACAATAGTGAACAAAAGGAAATGCACACATCTAAACTAGTATTTATAAAAGGATGAGCAAGGGAAAATAATAAGAGTTTAAGTGTATCCCATTCACAAGGATAGGTAACTTTTCTCCATTCATTTTGGATAGCTGAAAGGAGTTGATTTGCTTGCACTGACTGATGATGTAAGGGCCACTCCACAAAGTGTCAAACTTTTTATGCTTGCTTAATTTTACTCTATCTTTATCCCACTTCAAAACCAAGTCACCTTCTTTGAATACTCTTACAATTTCTCTCTTGTTATAGGACTTATTCATGAGTACTTGGTGATGTTCCAGGGTCTTGTGTGCATTATCCCTTACTTCCTGTAGCTACATTAGTTCTATCAATCTGAATTCCATTGGAGTGTTCTCAAGTAGTTCCAACTACTGTGCAAGTTCTAGAGCAAGGAGTTCTTGAGACATGGACAACTAAGCTTCCTTTCCATAAAAAAGTTTAAATGGAGAGTTACCAATCAATTTTTTGGGAGTAATCCTATCATCCCATAAGGATTTTTTTGGCTTGTTGTGTCATGCCCTTTAATTGATTTGCAAAATCTTCTTGACTATTTTGATGAAGTTCTTATTGGTAGACTCATCCAATCCATTACCTTGAGGGTAATAATTAGATGTGGTATTCAAGTAAACTCCATTCCTTGTTGCCTAATTAGAAATTTTAGAAATTATGAAAGAAAGTGTATTATAAAAAATTATGACATGGGGAACTCCAAACCTTGTCACAATTCTATCATAGAACTCCAAGATAGCATTTTTTCTTGCCTCCAATATAATAACCTCTATCCACCTTGTAAAGTAGTCAGTGGCAATCAATATCCATTTGTGTCTAGCACTTGATGGAGGGTTGATCATGAAAATGTAAATTGAGACCCCATTGCATGAAAGGCTAGTCCACTTGGATAGGTTTTAATGGAAGGGATAAATTTTTTTGTTTGCCTATAAAGAAGGCACATTGAGGACACTTTCTAACCCAATAGTAACAGTCTTTAAAAAGACTAGTCCAATAATAACCAGCCCTCATTATCTTTGTAGCCATCATCTTAGGAGAGAAATGACCTCTATCTACACTATTATAGAACTTCTCCAATATCATATCAAATTGAACATTATTAACACATCTTAGTAGCAAACTATTCATGTCATTTCTAAAAATAACACCATAAACAAGATAGTAAGGAATGGTTTGCAGACTAAAATATCTCCTTTAAGACTTGTTCAAGTTATTGGGACACTCACAATTTTGAAGAAAACCAATGATGTCTTGTGTCTAACTTTTAGCTTAGATTTGATCATCTGGTTGGGGTTGAACTTAGTTGACCAAGGCTTCTTCTTTTGGCCCTTGAAGATCTAAAGCTAAATGCTCACATAATCCTCTTCCTCTTACCAAAGTTGTCACTTTAATAACCACATAATACTCCATCACCTTTGTAATCTATCCATCTCTCTTTTCATTAATGTATTTGCTTAGGAGAAACTCCTTGGTGCTAGGATGAGAAACCATGACATTTATCTTGTTGTTAGAAACCATGTGTTTGAATTTCTTTAATCCTCTAATCATTGTTAGAGCCTGCTTCTCAATAAAAGAATACCTAACCTCATAATCCTCTAATCCTTGATTGAAGGATGTAATTTATTGCTCAACCTCTTCATCATTATTTTGCATAAGCATAGCTAAGATTGTATCAAGGTTGGCAAAGGTATAGATTATGAAATCCTTGGAAAATTTTGGGTTTAAGAGAGTAGGATATTTTTCAATTGCTTTATTTATTATCTCAAAAGTGTTATTTACCTCCTTTGTCCAAGTAAAAAATTGTTTCTTTCTTAGCATAGATTTGATGGGATTTACCATAGATACAAAGTTTATTTTCCCCAAGAAGCTTTACAATCCCTTCTTGTGTTGAGGTAAGGACAAGCCTAGGATAGCCTCAATCCTTTCCAAGTCAATAGACAAGCCTCCTTCTTAAACAATGTGCCCCAAAAGTTTACCTTCATGAATAGTAAAGATATAATTTTTTAGATTAAGGGATACGCCTACTCCCTAAATTTATGAAACACTACCTTAGATGTTTCATATGATAAGAAACATCTTTTGAAAAAATAGTTACATCATCAAGATACACCAGTAGAAACTTATTGATCAGACCTTTAAAATCCATGTCCATTTCCATTTGAAACATGGATCTAGCATTTGATAAACTAAAAGGCATATTTTTATAGGCAAAGGTCCCCCATTTTATAGTGAAGGATATCTTGAACTGATCTTCTTTATTGATCAATATTTTATTGTAGCCTTAATAACCATTAAGAAGTGAGAAGCATTGAGAACCTGAAATAAGTCGCAAAATTTTCTCCATGGAAGGTAGTGGATAATGATCCTTAAGAGACACTTTATTAATATCTCAAAAATACACACAAATCTTGATTTCTCCATTCTTTTTTTAGATAGGTATAAGATTATCCTCCGAAGTTGAGTGCTTGGTAGAAAAGATAATCCTAGACTCAATCAGCTTGGTCAGCTCCTTCTTCATTAGTTCTTCCATCTTGTGATTGATAGGCCTTTACTTTTTCCTGACTAGTTTAGCTCTAGGTTCTAACTCAATGGTATGATGAGCTAGACTTAGATCAAAACCTTTCAATTATTTATACTCCCAAGAAAATATGTCATGAAAATCTTTTCATAATTTAGTAAAACCCTGCCTCTTGGGCTGAGAACATACCTTGCTAATTTTCAAAAGTTTATCCTTGAAAATTAGGAATCTTTCATAGTTCTCTTCCTTTGCTGATATTCTCACTCTTTCTTTCTTCTTCTAATCATCCTCATTTAAAATTCTCTCTAAGGTAATCATCCCCTTAGGTATCTTTTTTTCCTTTAGCTAAATGATCTGCTCTTCATATTGATCATGTAGTCTCTTTTGGTTTCTTGAGGAGAAACCTACCTCATTTTTCAAGAAGTGTGCAATGTTTTTATCACTCTCAAACACTTTCCATGATACTTCATTGTCTAGAATAGAAGGCCACATAATAATCTTGATATGTGACTGCTCCTTCTCCTTCCCTAAATTAGTAACTATGTCAAACTATGTTCCTATGGCATCTAACCTATTAGCATATTTATTTGAACCCCTTGGGATGGGTTGTATGTTGAAAGCATCAAATTATTCAATTAGGTGCCATAACCTATGCTTTTAAGACTTAAATAATAGATTCTTGGCTATAGCTTGATTTATTACTTGGTGGATGACCAATTCACTTTCTCCATAAACTTTCAAATTCTTGATCCCTCTCTTCTTTGCCCATTGGATTCAATGAACTAGGCCTTCATATTCTGCCACATTAAAGGTATAGATAAAGTGGAATCTATATGAGTAGTATTGATTCCTTGATGGATAAATAATCATGATGCTAGTTCCTTCACCTACTTTGCTCCTTGAGCCATCAAAAAACATTTCCCACATCCCTTCAAGCTCATGATCTTCATTAATGAGTGAAGGGGTTGGAGCATCCTTTTCATGCATATAATAAACTCCCAAATTAGTCTCTTCTATGAAGGTGTATGGATAAATTCCATGTGTCTCAATGCTATATTTATCAAGGAAAATATTAGAAATACCTTCAAGGGGGGAGGATGTTTCACCATCTATGACAATTTATTCTTCTTTATTGATTAGACAATTTTGATTTGACTTTGTCTCCATGTATGGCTCAATATGAAACCATGTTAAGGGATGAGTCCTTATAGTTACAATGGTTCCATATATTATTTTTAAGGATATAAAATATTAGTTAGTAGAAATTTATCCTCTTATCTTTACCATGAAGTCCCTTGACAAACAAATAACAAAATACACTAGAAGGTCTACCACCACAATGTCTTAAATGATGGGAAAACTTGGGAAATGATGTAGAAATACTTTTAGACCTTTAACCAATCCTACTATCTTGGTTTGAGTCCCATTAAGATACAACATGCCTTTGCTATGTGGTTCATACTTTAACCCCAATTTGTCAGCGACCACTTTAGGCATGACAGTGGTAATTACTCCACTTTCGACAATACAATTATGGACTAGTTTGTCTCCCATAATGAGTGTGAGGTAGAAAGGTGGAGGCTTTTTAGATTTATTTCAAGGCTCCAAAATATGTTTTATAGAATTGGTAAGAGCCACACCATTATGTTTATAATCTTGAGAAACTACATGAATGTTTAAAAGCTATTCTTACAAGAGCTCTTTTTGACTAAGCATATGCAAGACTTCCCATAGAGATATGATTATCTTGGCATTATTCAACAAATCAACAATGTTTGGAGGGGAAGAGTTCACCCTCTCTTACATTCTTGATGGTAGTGATGGAGTTTGAGATTGATGCACTGTAGGTTTGACAACCCCACTTACATTTTGATTTTATTGAGGAGCATGACTGGTAATCGATGTTGTATTAGAATTCATAACTTGTGGCCTTAGAGAAGCATCACTTGGAGTCACATGTACTCCTAGAACATCTCCCAAAGCTCTCATTTTGGCTCTTATTTATCTATAATTGGCATTATTTGATTCAACACATAATCATATTTAGCTTAAATATTCATCATTCCTATACTTTGGCTACTACCTTCTCCATGAATATTCCTTTGGCTGGGGCCCACTTATTCTGATGTCATATAAGGAGTAGCTTCTTCCTAAATTTCCAAATCTTGGTTGGCTCCTCTATCATAATTCATAAACTAACCTTGAGGATATCCCCATTGGTCTAAATGATCCTCTCCTTAGAATAGGGTTGCATGTACTGGAACAACATCCTTCATGAGAGGAGTGGAATTAGGATTATAGGCATTGGGTTGGCTATTGGAACTTTCCTAAATTTTTCCTCTCCCTTGGTAGTTATATTGGGGTGGAGCTATGTATCCTTGTTGAGGATAATATTAATGATTAGGTGGAGCACTCATCTAGAATTAAGCTTATTTGAGATGAGCTCATAATGATTAAATCTCTTCATCTTTATCCAAAACATTATCCATCTTCTTGGGAAAGGCTCTTGGCTTCACATTGGCATTAGGAGCTTGTGTTATGCTTGGAGATTCAACTAAATTGTGAGATAATAAAGGCATGGAAAATCTTAGAGGGAGATTTCTAGCCTATATTAAACTATGCTCAGCTTCAATGGCTAGCTCATGTATGCCTAGTAGAGTGAAACCTCCCATTTATTGTAACATAACAGTGACATAAGTACTAATACCTTTGAGATACATAGGGCACACAAATCTTGGAGGAGGTCTCATGATATATGGTAGCCTATGACATGTCTTATGAAACCTTTCATTAAAATCCTCCATAGATTCATTAAGACCTCTCTTTATTACATTCAACTGATGGATTAGTGAAGTATGGTCACTTTTATTTTTAATTATGGTTACCATCAATTCCTAAAATACATCTTATCTTGTAATGCAACCACCTTCCAAGGTTCTATACCAGTCAAGTGCCTTGCCTTTTCGAGACATAGCCAATGATCTAATGGCTATATTGGCTTGGGTGACATTATGAAAATTACAAAAGTTTTAAATGTCTCTAATATGCTCAGATGGTGTAATAGGACCTTCACCATTGAAACTAGTGAGACTATTGGTAGCATTGGGAGGAATAAGGTCATATACAAGAAGGTCGATTAGATTTTAGGTGTTAAAGGTTAGGAAAGGTTGATGTCTATCCATTTCTCTTTTTTCCTCTTGATCTCTTATCTCTTCAAATTCTTCAAATTCTTCCACTTCCTCCTCTTTTTATCCAAAACCTCATTTCCAATGATCTTTAAGTGTTAGGAATTGTTCAGGGCATTGTTCTACAAGAAGAGCTTCAGCTAAAGGAGCTTGATCAAAATCCCTAAATGACCTAGTGAGGACCATAAAGTATAATGTGGGGAACTTGATATACAAATAGGGATTATCACCCTTTTATAGTGGCCAAATGTTGTATTAAGAATACTTCTACAACCTTAGGTTTGTCAAGACCAACACTCACCTTGACATGTCAAAAAAAATGGTCCCACTAGGCATGCCAGAACTCTTGTCTCCAAATCTTTCACCCTAAAAGAGAGTGTTCAATCCTCTTCAAAATTTGGGTAATGTTGGAACATTTCTAGGCCTATGGGTATGCCTTTGGAGGAAATGGACCTCTAGATTGAAAGGGATATCTCCCTGTATATGTCTCTACAAGATAATCTCTTCTAAACTAGCTTGTTTAAAAGGAAAAAAGTTAGAAATTTATAGAAAACAAAATCCTATTCTAAGAGTGGTGATACACCAAAAATCTTTTCCACGTGAATGTTAGATTCTAGTGCATAATAAAACAAAATCACAAACCATTCCCAAGCTCTAAAGACTCTAATAATAATATTTCAACAGAGAGGTGAGATGTGTAAAAATGGCACAAGGTAAATGAATTGAAAGGTAAATTTTGCACATTCAAGATAGTAATACACATGCAAAAACTCAATACACTTGGATACACATTGTGTTATAAGTTATACTAAGAAATATTATTTAGGTATGAAGGATAAATTGGGTAAAAGTATAGAAAATCATCACATGCTACCACTATACATCTCTTGCACACTCAGACCAAAAACCTAGAAAAAGCTTGAAGGAAATAGATTTATGCTAAATTCTTAAAAGGTAGAACTTGAATCATTCTAGTAGGGCTTTGCCATGCACTACATGGTCTCCCCTTTCACTAGCCAAGGGGTTGTATATATAGCAAGAAGGAAGAGAGAGAGGAAATATTTTGGTGCCAAAGAGAGGAATTAATTCTATTGGAAATCTCCATCGTTAATTATAATTGAATTTACCAATGATGCTCATTAGGGAACTTTGATTGATCCATGTCACCATCTTGAATGCCTTTGGCTTGCCCTCTTGAAGATGCTTCTCTAATGACTGCTCAACAAAATTGAGATATTTGGAGATGGAATTAAAATGGTTTTTATCAATGGAACCACCTATTAGAAATATGTTTTGGTACCCAACCAATTTTCCTTGGCTTGTCATGATGCACAATGGCGTAGAAGTACATCCCTCTAATTGAACCTCAAATAATGACATGGATCATTGATTCTATTTCATTTATCTACTAAGCATGGATGCCTATGGATCATCCTCCATATATATTTGACAAGCCAACTCTGCTCTAGTTCACACCATGTGGTAGCTTCTCATTTTTTTGAACATGATGATGAATAATGCCATTGGACCAATATTATTAAGTTAATTAGTGTTGGAAACCTAATTTACTCTTAAAAATGTAAATTGGGTTTTCTAAGCTACTTAACTTATAAATTTTATAATCTAAGTCTTTAAAGAATCATGATTTTCTCTTTACAAACCTATTCAGGTTCTCTGATCTCCTCAACTTTGGACTCTTGGAGCCTTAAGACTTTGAGATTTTGGAACTCACATACTTCAAGTTTTTGCAACCTTAAGTCTTTGTGTTTTTTCAAACTTGATTACTCCCAATGGCTAACTCCTCACTCTAAAGTTTGATGTCTTTCAGCCCATCATGGGACATTTGAATCCCAATGGCTAGTCCATAATGTTGATTTTGACATCCCTTAGCTCATCAATTCATTGGTATAATTCCTCTAGGAATATTTATTTCAACCTATTTTCAAGCTCTTTCCTTCAATATTTTCTCCCAAAGGAATTCTTTTAGATAATTTGTCTAAAGGAATTCCTTCAGACTTTCTCTCCACCTTTTCTTCTTGCTCGTTCCTTCAAGGTTTTTTTCATTCGAGTCTTTTCTTTCAAAGGTCATGTCTTTTAAAGTGACCCTTTAGAACTTTATGAAGGGTAATTAAAATAGAAAGTGACCCTTTGGAACTTTTTAAAGGCCACTTTGGAAGGAAAGTGACCCTTTAAAACTTTTTGAAGGGAACTTGGAATAGAAAGTGACCCTTCAGAACTTTTCGAAGGGAACTTTGGAAGGAAAGTGACCCTTCAAAACTTTTTGAAGGGAAATTGGAAGAGAAAGTAACCCTTTAGAAAATTTTAAAGGTAAATTTGGAAGGAAACTGACCCTTTAAAACTTTTTGAAGGACACTTAGAGTAGAAAGTATCCCTTCAAAACTTTTTTGAAGGGCACTTTGGAAGAAAGTGGTCATTCAAAAAAGTTTTGAAGGGCACTTTAGAATAAAGTGGCCCTTTGAAACCTTTTTTAAGGGAAATTTGGAAGAAAGTGGCCATTTAAAATAGTTTTGAAGGGTAATTTAGAACAAAGTGGCCCTTTGGAAAAGTTTTGAAGGGCACTTTGGAAAAAAAGTGACCCTTTAGAAAAGTTTCAAAGGGCACTTTCAAGAGAGGAAAGACCCTTTAGAAAATATCTGAAGGGAAAATACAAAGGAAGAGAAAAATTTTAGACTTTTTATTCAAGATAAAAACTCTAAACAAAAAGGCTAAATTCTTTTAGACTTTTTGTCTGAGATAGAAAACTCAAAACAAAGGATTCCTTTGGGAAAAGGAAAAGAGAGAATTCTTTCAGACTTTTCATCTAAGACAAAAAGTTCAAAATAATTCCTAGGCTTGGACAAAAATCTTGAAACAAAGGAACCTTTCCAAAAGAGACAAGATTTAGGGAAAAAGGGGGAAAACCACTTAAACAAGGCTGAAACAAAGCTTCCAAAGAAGAGAAAACAACTGATTTATTTCATGAGTCATTCATAATGAATTGAAAATAGATAAGAGATGCTAAACTTAGCCCAAGGAAATTTCAAAACAAGGGTAACAGACTTGGCTAATAATAATAATATGATTATAGCCTCTAATCAAAGTGATTCTATTAAAAATGGTGAAGGGGATCTTCATTAGGTATGGTAGTACTTGTACCATAGTTTCATGGATGAATTTGATTCATTTGATAAGTATGTGATCACTCTAGATCATGAAGGTGAACCCTAACATGAAGTTAAATAAGTTGGTATCCATCTAGAAGATAGTAGATCAGGTTTGGTATAAGAGAGTAATAATGAACTAAACATTGAATGGGTAGATGAGCTTCCATTCTTAGTGGAGGAAGAAGAAGAACAATCTAGTTATTAGGGATTAAGCCTTAATGAAGGGAAAGATGATCATATAGTATTTAATCAAGTTTTATCTAAGCATGAGGTGAATATTCTTGAATACACCTTGGCTATTATCCTTGTTAAACCTCATGAGTAAGATGAAGATTTGAAAGAAGTTGTGGTGGATTCTAGTGAGTAATTGACAGAGCTTGAAGAAGACAATTTATAGCTATGTCATTATCCCATTAATGAGTTTGAAGCATTTGACCAAACTATTATTCTCCAAGAGAATGGTAAGAATGAAATTGAAGTTAGCATGTTAAAGAAGAATATGCCTTTTGGGAATATCTAGAAAAAATTTCTCTAATTTAGATAGTGAACCTAAAACCCATGAGGAGATTGGTAACATTGTTGTCTTGGCCAATTAACATGGTGAAGACATGAGAGAGAGTTATTTTGAAGGGTGCACCATTGTTGATGATCTTATTTAGTCTCATGGACAAGTTTAAGAAGACCTTGAGGATATGAGGTAGTCCTACTTGGACATGTTCAAGGAATTTGAAGAGCTTGGTAGGATAACACATATAGAAGATAAAAATGAAGTTATTGATGAGAAATGAAAAGTTCATATCAATAAAATATTTCTTATAGATCATAACCAAGAGGTTCAATTCCATGATGTATCGAGATATGATGAATATGATACTCTTTAAGATGAGTAAGAGATGGAGCTTAATGATCTAATGGAATCTAAAGTTTTTGTTACCCTTACAAATAAAAGTGTGATCAACTTGGAGCTCTCTTACCTTGCCAAAGATGCATAATAGTATGAGATAAGATATTAAGATCAAGATGAATTTGTGTTCATTGGGGACATGTTTTCTATTATAGATCCATTTGAGGTCAAGCCAAAAAAGGTGGTGGTCAAGAAAGGAATTGTCAAGTAAGAAAAAATTTTGACCAATGGCTTATACATCATTCTTGTTCATCACATTAAGGAAAATTAAGGAGTTTTCCTTTTGATCTAGGAGGATCAGTTCTAAAAGGTTAGCTATACATAGTAGTTTCTTGTTTTGTTTTACCTAAGTGATTTTTAGCATAGCATGTGTTTTGTTGGTGTGTTTGATTTTTTTCTTATTGTGTGTGTTGGTGAAATAAATCAATTATTTCATTCTTCTCATAAGTTTTTTAGTCAAGTATCAAGGTCAAGTCATATTGTGTGTTGAGCTGAGATGACTCTATAGCCCAATGAATGGACTAGAAAACTAGTCTGAAATGCATAACAAGCATACAATCCTAGGACCTCACCAAAGATGTTATCCAGAATTGTATACCATAGGTAAGGAAAATTTTAAAATTTGTGTTTTGAATTTTATAACCCTATTAATGATCTTTTTTTAGGTTTTATCTTGGTCTATTCATAAAACTTGGTCAAACTTAGTCATAACAAGGATGTCTTTTCAGATGTTGGATCATGTAAAGGTCTATTGCATGGTCTATAAGAGTGAGTCACCCCATATTCTTGTCATTATTTTCTTCATGAATTTATTATTTGAGTTTGGAAATATTAAGGTTCCTTAGAAAAGTTCAAGGTTACTTTACAAGTCAAGATATATTAACCCATGGTGGAGCATTGGTATGTTGACCTTCAAGGTGATATAATTTCTTATGGTGAATTAATACTTATAGATACATGATATGGTAAGGTGAAAACATCATTAATTCATGTTTATAAAAATTTAAATAAAATTTTGAGAAATTAAGGTAATGTTCACCTTGCAAAATATGAAGAATTAAGTGTATTTTGAGGTCTCCAACATGTTCCAAGATATGCCAAGGTTATTTCCTCCTCACATATGTCGGTTGATGTTATTTTCAACATCAAAAATTAATGGGACCCTCAAAATAGTAAGAAACTAAATTAAAACACATAATGCAACATCCCCAATGGGATTTACTAAAACAACATTAAAAAAAAAATTAAATCCATGTATTCATACATTATATTTCATCATGAGAATCTAATTAGTGATCCAAAAATAACACACTAAGTATGTTGACCATAAAATAGGTATGTAACAATCTATTTGTTACTGATCACTATCATCATAAGAATCATATCAAACACAGTGTTAAATTACTCAATTTTACTATATAAATAACAAAAAATATTTACATAATTATAGCCACAACTGATATGATATTATATCCATAGTTATAAATATGTAAATGTATAAATATTACATTACCAATAATAAATACAATAAAATATATAAGGCTCCATAGAGCATCAGTCATAATGAACTTCAGTATCTATGTTAATCTCAAGTGTAGTCTCTAATGAATTAATACTATGAGAAGGGAGAGCATCATCTAAGCACTTTTCCACACCAACCAAAAATCATATATCCTCTACATAATCCCCCAAATTAGGTAATGGACCTCCCTTCATGGATTGGTAGATAGTGATGATGTAAGAATCCAAAGAGATAAGATAATACCCATGTGTTCTAAGATATCTAATACATGATGTGTACCATAAATAAAATACATTCTAACATGATATCACATAAACATGTAAATCATACATATGAAATAAGAATGTTTGATTAAACATTACTTTGGCCAAAGTATTCAAATATTTAATGATCACTAGGATCAGTCAAATTCATACACACCACTTGATCAAATTACCTTCATCTAGCATTGGTGATGTTAAGTAATGTATGGAAGTCTATCTAACCACTTATTTAGTGCTAGTAATGAGAGATTTGGTTAATTTAAAATATAACCAATAGATTCAAATGGATTACTTCCTATCAATAGGCATAAAACATGCTAAGTATAGAACCAATCAACTTACATACATTTATTCCATCTAATGTATGTAATAAATCTCAACTATATTATTTATTACATAAATAATAAATATAAACAATTACATTATATACCAACCAAATATATTTTTATGCTTAGATTGCATGTTTCTATATTTCATAAATAACTCAATGTATAACCATCTATGACAAGCAACTTTTATCATAATTTAGTTCTATGTATATACTTCACAAATTACAACTAACCAGTCATAATTAATTTCAATGTTTATAATAAATAATAATCAAACTTTCATAATATTGTTTTCCCATTTAATGAGTTGTATGCTTATATATTTGGTATAACATAACATGTGGTTAACTAGCTTAATTTATGATCATAGCTATATACCATAATTATAACCATACTTTTCTCATATATAGATATATGCCATATATGTGTATATGTAATCAATCCTTTCATATATATTATAACATATATATGAATAATGTATATATCAAATGCATACAAGACATATACTATTTACATGTATTTACCCATATATTCATTTTTTTGTACTATTATAACTAATAGTGAGTTCATTATGCCTAAGGTATTTGTCTTTTGAATTCTTAGAGTATAATGTACACACTATTATTATTTTTAATAGCTATTTTTCATTTGGAACCCATACAGTCCAAATAATTAATCTAAAAGCCAATTTTGGAAATTATTTAATGGAAACAACTTTACCAAAACCATATTCACTAACTCTATTCCCATTTTCCATTTTACTAGCTTGTAGTTTAAAATCCTATAATCAATAGAAAACTATACGACTCTATTTTTTCTCATTATCCCATAATATGGATTCAAAAATAGATATACCATATACTTGATATTTTTCACACAACCCTCTATCAACTCAGATTTAAAAGAACTAATAATCAACATTTCTAATGCACAACCAATATAACAATTCCCTTATACATAGTCAATTATAACTTCATGCTTAGTTTTAAGGTTCAAACTTGCCAACTAAGTTTTTAAACCAAATTTAATACCACTAAAAGAGTTCTAAAAATATATTGATAGTTATCCACTATAGAATGGATTGAACTAATTACCAATACACATAAACATAATAAAATCATTTATAGTGATTTCATGTATATGTATGTCTAGTAAACTCCACTATACTTATATCCATTTAGATTAATATTTTAAAGACATAAAATATATACTTCTTACATACTAAAATGGGTACACAATATCCTGACAAAAATTATTCCATTTACACCAAATTAGTAGGTTAAAGAAATCTAGCTTACCCAAAATTTTCCCTAGAATGACCTAAATCATCGTCCAATCCATCCTAATACAACTTGAACAAAATTATATTATATATCATGGGAAGTCTTAAATTATATTAAAAAAATGTTATATATATAAGATCTTAATATTTTCATATTATAATCATAGATGAGTTATATTTATGAACTTAGGGTTTTAATATATTACCTCATTGTATCAAAACAATAATGCTTATAGTCTGCCACTTATAAGCTTAAGGGTTATCATAAACAAACAAAGCAAAGAAAGTGTTATTTATTTAATGTAAAACTGATTTTAGTACACACATTTCCTTGGATTAAATATATAGAGTGTACACAAATAAAAAGTCTAACCCACCATATTTATTTAGGCATAGTCTTAATCTACAACCTTAGGGAATTTAGAGATATTGATTTAGTTCTATGGATGGCCAAGCCATCCATAAAGATAAATCAGAAGATCCATCCACAGGTCTAAATTAGTATCATATTGAAATATATATTTATCAAGGAATTTCCAAAAAACCTAGTAAGATTTATGCACATAATTTTATTGTATTCAACACAACCAAATAATGTAATTTCATTACCAACCTTGAATAACTTCCAAATTTGTAATTTTTTGAACCAGAATATCTCCTCTTTTCCTTATTTATGCTCAATCCTTATTATCCACATCATTTTTTTCTCTTCTCTCTACCAACTCTTATCATTATTTATCTATCAACCTCTCTCATATATTCCTTTAATGCAATTATAACATCAAACTCTTAGTTCTCCATAATTCCATAATTTTTTTTGTTAATCTAGGTTAAATCAAGTTGAGACAAATAGATAAAATTCCCTAATCACTCAAATGTTTCAAAACAAACTATATTTTAATCCTTTAATCACTATATGGTCTTTTGACCTAACATGCCCATGTTCTAACTTTACAAAGTCCACTTATAAAATCATTACAAATGATTGTTGTTAATACATAAGTATATCAAACCAACAAATCATAATCTCATATAGTATTGCCAATGTATTTGACCCCATTAGTTAAGTTTATCTCATATGATATCATAGGTAATCATTGAATCATTTTAAGTAAAGATCAACATTATCATGACTTCAAATAGCAAGTGACTAGTGAAAAGTTATTAACAAAATTTTGACTTTAATAACCAATCTAACAACTATTATAATAATGTCAAACACAATTATATTGTAATAACATAGTCATTTATTATTTCTAATCTATATATACTATCCTAAATGTCTTATAGCTATCTTTTATTTATCAAGGCATTAAGCTGAGATAATGATATTTCCCAAATATCATAATAACCAGATAATGTTTTAAAACATTAAAAAGAGATTTTGATTAGTCTATATGTATCAATAATTAAATACTAACATTTATATATACTTACATGCTAAAAAAATATCACTTCAATCATGAATATAATAACATGACTTGATCATAAACAACATTATGAAATCAATATATATACTATAACCATAATGCATTCACATAAAAGTATATCCTCATAAGCATTAATCTGAAATTAGATCAAAAATAACACACATAATCAATCATATAAATGTAGATAACACAAAATACATACTATATCTAATAATTCAAGAAATGCATATAAATAATCCTAACTATCATGGTGTGTGCATGGATTTCTAGTTGTTCCTCTATATTCCCCAACACCTCCATCTATGTCATCCTCTCTAATGATGATCTCACTCTATAATTATCTTAGAGATGGATCTTTCTTGTATCCAAATCATGAAAATAATTTAGTTATCTCATAACATCATCATATATTCCCATAAAATACTATTGTAAAAACTAATAACATGATCATAATGTAAAGAATATACAAGTGCAACTAAATCATACCAATTTAATCATGTAATCTAAGAAACATACAATTTTACCATAATATAATATTAATTATAACTTAATTAAATATTAATCAATCAATTTAACAACCATAATAATCCATGAGTAATCAGGTAAATTAGATTAGAGATAAATCAAGATGTGACATAGAAATACATTTGCCAAGAGCGTGCAAAGAATTTTTTCAATGTGGATATGGTAATTTTATGTTATAAATGGATGTTTTCAGGTATCTTAGAGTTTTTCCACACAAAATCAAAATTGTGGCACCATTTTTAGGTCAAAATAATTCAAAAAAAAATCAGTCCATCAACCCCTTTATAATCTAGTAAAGGTCATTTTTAGGTGTTCATTTCATGAAGAGGAATAAGAGTTATAACTAGTTATATTTGGGATTGATATGGTCCCTTATTCCATCAATATTACATACTTTAGTTTTATGTTATAATTATTAACTTTATGAATAATTTTTAACAAGTTAAGCATCCAAAAATCCTCTTAATACCCCACAGGTAGGGTTTTTCTTGTTCCAACAAGTGTGAATTATTAATGGATGTAAATGGTTGGTTGTTTTATATCTTAAAGGGTATAAATATCCCTTCCAAATCACTTTACATCTTCATTTGTAATATGTGAGCATCCAAAAGATCAAAAAGAGTTGTATTTCATTGTTCTTAAAGGTGACATGCAGGGTTCTTGTTAGTTTGAGTTTTTGCTCACTTCAAGTGATATCCAAGAAACTTATATCAAATTATAACTCATATTATAATCCTATTTAGACCAAATAAAATCATAAAATGATCCAAAACTATCAAGGGAGAGAGAATATCATGTATTCAAAAGGGTTGATGCAAGATACAATCCAGGCAAACCTTCTTGAGGACATGGAGAAATTAAACAAAGGTTTTTAATGCACTAAGAATATCTATTATGGTAATACCCAAGCTTCTCACTTATTTTTTATTTTCCCTCAAATTACATTCATCATCCAAGGTGGTCTTCTTAAGCTAACTCATTTTGGCATGCTCATAGTGAGAGAGGATAATCATGTAAGCAGGTGATATTAAAGCTTGCAGAGGCAATGCCACTTGAATATAGGCTTATAATAGTTAATAGAATAATGGATGAGGTGATGAGTGTATTTTAGGTTTTCTAAGAGTAAACAAAATCTATATTAGTCCCTTGTTATTATAAATGATAAAAAATCAAGCATACCAATACACTAGGACTAAACACTCTTGCCTAAGAACTAGGGAGAACATAACATAATAATAAACATCACAAAATAAATATAAATACAATACAAATTTATAACCTTAATTATCAAATTTGATTCTTAATTATTGGCATAGGGATGTATATGTTTGACCTATGATTATTTGAGTCTTATAGCAATGCTCTTCCATGGTGGTAGCATCTCTCCAATAGTCACTTGTGGCTTGGTATGAAGCTTGGCATAAATTGGGCATTATAACACTACTCTCAAAGGATTCAAGAAGGAATTCTAATAGAATAACCTTACATACAAAATATTTTTGTCATGTGGTGTGTGAGCTTGTATTTATAGATCAAAGAACTAACTCTAACCTTAGAGAGGTTAGGTTAAATTCTAACTTTGGTTGAGTATAAATTAACCTAGGTTGAGTTAGTCTAACCTTGGGTTGGGTCAAAGCACTCATGAAATATTGACACTTTAATTTAAAATATTTTTTAGGCATGACAACTCACTTTAGATATTTGTGAGTTGTGACTCATATTTTTTGGAATATTTAGGAGATAATAAATCACTTTATTAGCACCTTTGACCTTTTGAATTCATATTTGGCTAAAAATTCCTTTTTTGGTAAATAAATTTAAATAATTTAATTTGGAATTTTTATTTAGGAAAGTTAATTAAGATACATAATGTAATTAGTCTAGCTTAATGATTTTTGGCTTTTGTAAATTGTTTTAAATATTATGAATTAATAGCTTGATAGGCCAAAAGTGTCAAATTACTAGGTCCTAATTTGACTAGGGTTAAAATTGAATGAGGTTAGTGGTACATATAATTTAATATGCTAAAAAATCTAGCCTCATCATTTTTTAGGTGATTAAACCCATAAATAGATGAATTTGGGCAATTTAGGTGATTTCTAGGCTTAGATTGTGTCATTTTCTATAAATTGAATTGAATCCTAATTTAGGCATGAAAATGTCCAAAATGAAGTGTCTAAAATTTACCCCTATTTGAGAAGGCATTACAAGACACATGCATAGTAGTGTCTTTTCAAAAAGTGCAAAAGTCATTAATCTGAGTAGTTCATGCCCTAAAGGGTGGTTAATAATCCCTTAATGCTCCCTTGAGGGAGTGGGCTGAAAATACAGTCATTGAACATTCCTTCAAAATGAAAACATGACACAATATAGTGTTAAAAGGGGTTGGATTGTTGAATTTCCCAAATCTAGTTATAAATATTAATAGTGGTGGAGTCACTAATTTGCCTCAAAGTAGTTATAATTAGTAATGAAATGTGTGACTCTAGTTTTCCCAACTATGGTTATAAGTAGTGGCACAAATAGTTGCCTTGGTAGGGTGGTAGGACATATACTAATTTACCCAAAGAAGGTTATAATTAGTATCCAAAAATGAGAAATATTGATTTGTCCAAAGGTTGTTATAATCAGTAAAGAGGAGTGGGGAAACACTAATTTTCACAAAGATAGTTATAATCAAGAATGAAATGTAGAAAAATTGATTTGCCTAGAGATGGTTATAATCAAGAATGAATAACAAGAAACACTTATTTGTCTAAAGGAAATTATAATCGATGACACATGCATTTGCCCTAAAAGGGTAGGTGGAATGGGTAAAAATAATGATTTTTCCATAGTAATTTATAATCATTAGCACAAGTGTAAAAATAATTATTTGTCCATGGGTGGTTATAATCATTAAATTAGTCAAAAATATAATTTGTTATAATGGGGAAAATTGGCAAGGGTAGTTTTTGTGAAAATCCTTAAAATAGATTTATGATGAGATGGAAAAGGATAACAACACATTTATAGCCTAAGTGTGATTTTAAAGATGCACATTCAAAAAAATGTGAGATATAGGTTGCAAAATCATGTTGTTAAATGGGACAAAGAGGAGTCCTAAAAATATGGTATGGTGATAATATGGATAAAAAATAAGGCATGTAAGATCAAATGGTTCATAAACCAGACCATGGATGTGAAAAATACACTTCCTAAAGTTTGCATAATGAACTATAGGCATTAGGGGTAAAAATTCAAATTTTTGGCTATATATTCACCCCTATGTGAAAATGATTCATTTTCACCCTAGCCTGTTAAGAAATTTAGCTTATTTTTATGCATGAATTGTTGAGATAAAATGGCCTAAAAATGAGCTCGATGAAATGTATCAAAGTGAGTGATGGAGCATATATGACCACCACATGATGATTCACCAATAAGCAACCCAAAATTGGTTATTATTTACCATAAATTAGCATTTAATGCACTTAGTAAGTTAAATTTTGGTGGTAATGCTTAAAAATGGTGAAAATAACTAAAATAGTGATTTTGCCCATTTTCAAGAGAAGTCATCATTTTTATGAGAATAAAAATGATGTTTTCAACATAAAATGTTAAAAATCATTGAAATAATGAATTTGACCTAGGGAAATTAGTGGTTTTTTATAGGAATCAAAAATAATTTATTTTGAGGGCCTAAAAGGGCTCTAACCTCCGGAAGAGGCCTCATTAGACTAAATAGGCTAGGCTTTAACTCTAGGTAGCAGTATGTAGTTAGGCTAACACTAAAATTTTGATTTCATGAGTGATTGGTTGTTTTTACATGTCATGAGAGATGGTCCCATTGTCTATGTACCCTAAAACTATAGACTAAAGGCATGGTGGGCTTCCTAAAAATGTTACACTTACATGACATGGCATAGATGCCATTTATTTGAGTCAATTGAGCTTATCTGAGTGCACTAGCAAAGTAAAGAAATAATGAGATATTAACCTTTCACTTACCAACTGAGGAGACCACTATCACACTAGAGGATACATGGTGTATCTTCAAGCTACTAATGTATGGGTGATACTTGTTATGGATACCACCAATATATTAGTAGGTAGTAATTAATGATCTATACAGCTATTTAGGTATCCCCATGGTTTAGGGGAAGGTCAACATAGACCTAATTGAGACCTATATTGATATTCAGCTAGATGATCTACCTATTGGGGATCCATCACCACCAACTCTAATTGGGTTAAGAGGTTGTTACTCTCATGGCCATTATTAATAACATTTTTATTCCTAACAAGAGTGACCATTACTTTTATATAGGCCTAGGTGGAATTTTTAGGAGCATGTTGGATGACTATACACATTTTTACTAGGTACTAATAGTCTAGTATAATTATATAGAGATTTACACCTTATTTCATACCATAGTGGATTAAATATTAGATCCTGAACACTTCTCATGGTATGAGGATGAGATAATATCATGATTGAGTGACTAGTTAGGATGCATACAGTGTGAGATACAGAGGATCTAGTATCTTATGGTTTGGCTCAGATAGAAGCTGATAGGCATGGGTGTAGAGGAGACATCCCCTTTTATCTTTAGATGTTTGATGATCTAACACTTAAGTTTTTAATTTGAAGGTTTTAACTTGATTATCAGATGTAGTGGTTTAGGGATGGATGGTACATGGGTTTTATGACCACTAGATGCTTTATTACTAAGAGATAGTTTTATATTATAAAGGAGTACCATCCTGATTGGGTACTCAGGTAACTTGGTTATACATAAGATGTACCAAAGGGGCCATGGCAGTTTGTACATTTGCAACAAGAGATCAACTAGGATACTCATGCCATCTTGAGGAGTGAGGCCATAATGATCTACATCAACATAACATAAGTTGTCTAGGTCTATGTAGGAGGATCCATAGATGTAGGGGTTACTCCAATTTACATACATTACTTGGTATAAATGTGCCATTTAAGGCTAATAGATCCATTACTAATAAGGATTCAAACACCTATGGTTATTAAAAAGATGGAAGATGAGACATCAAGTGATAGTAGAAATACCTGGTAGGAGAGTGAGGTTGGGGATGATGATGATGGTGGTGGTTGGGATGGAGGAGATGACATGGGAGATGGAGATGATGGGGGGGATAGATGTGATGATACTAGATATGGGATTAGTAGTGGTGGCAATGACATAGGTGGGATTAGGATAGGTAGGACATTAAATCACATGTGGATCAAGGCCAAGAAATTCATTATATGACATCCATGATAGGTAGGGACATTAACATTCTTGAGAAAGAGATCAGTGCTTAGGTATCAAAGGTGCTAAGGTTACAACATCAACTATCTAATTTTTAGGGAACCCTAGATATGAGGGATGATGATATGACTTAGATGAAGAATAAGATCAATCAACTAAAGGCAAAGGTGATAAGATGGTAAAAACATAGGAAAAACTCATAATAGAGAGAGATCATGCCATTAGTGAGTGGGATTAGGCATTGGGCACTATAGAGAGACTTAGATGAAAGTGGGATGTAGCTTGAGCAGCCAGTGTAAAGACTATATCTTCATAAATTATTATGAAGAGCCTTCAAGATATGTATGATGCCTCTTATTATAGGTGATTTTATTAGTCTTCCATATAAATGGATCATTAGGTTGTTGCTTTTGAGATCTGGGGTGTACAGAGGTTAGGGAGTAGATCTAGTTAATCTTGGTTTAGGACTCATGTTTCAAGTGCCTATTTATATCCAGTTCATTAGACATAACCACCACCATAAAAACCACTAGGACCACTAGGGCCTCTTCCAAATATAATTCCCATGGACACAGCCAAATTTGATCACAAGGATCTTGGCATGTTGGCATTTTGGCATAGTTTGGCAATATTTTGGCTTATGGAATTATGCACATTGTATCAACATAAGTATTTTTTTGAGACACCATATTTATAGTTATATATGTTATGTATATGAAATTGGAGATACATTGACATTCATTTTTTGGTCCTTTAAGGCTGATGTTAAGACCTTTCCATTTTTGGGGTAATATGGGATTAGTACAAGGCTGTGGGTGACTTGTGGATGGACTAAACCTCTAGTTTTAAGGCTAACTCCCATAGTGCATCAATTGTAGCTCAATTCCTAAAATTAATAACTTGGTGACAAAAAGAGGTATAAGATCATGCATAAAATAAAACATAACCTAAAGGGAGGTGATGCACCATAACATTCTTATCCACTCTAACTGATCTTTTAGTGACACTTTATGAATCAAATAAGGACTAGTTATAGAAATGTGTTTTCCAAAGGGGCTCCTAATCATTAATACTTCATATGAAGGTTATGGTGGATGGTTTTAACTTGAAAGATATGGATGAGAGGTCTATTTTAAGGTAGTACCAATGAGATTTCACTTCAAACATAATCACCAACACTTTAACACATCATATGACTTGCATAGAACAATATCCTAGTAACTAGGTGAGGATAAGGACCTGAAAAGGGGAATGAAACTTCACCACTTATGAAAATCAACAATAACATAACACACTAAGCTACTAAGGAAATATGAAATAATCCTTATTATTGATTCAAAAGGTTTCAAAGATATAATTTGGGTAGAGTTTCATCATACTAAGTTAAGGGATCAGTACAATGGCATTATAGCATCAATTTAAAGAACATCATAAAAATATAGAAGATAGTTTGGCATGGATAAGGCATGAAGAGGTCTTGAATGACCATAATTCACTTAATGAGTAGTTATAAGCAGTCTAAAACTTCTCCCATGCATTGCCTTGGTGGTGAGTGGTCTTCAATAATTTTTTTGGGCATTAGATGTCTATTTTTAGCCAAGGTTGACTCCATAAAAAGGATGACCATGAAAACCTAGTAAAATACCTCTAATATTGACAGTTACAAAGGCAACAATATGGTCTAATTAGGCCTCCATGAAGCATTAAGTAACCATCTTTATTTTACATGTTAATGGGTTTTAGAAAATTACTACATCCTTCATTATGGATATGAAATATGCATGATCACCTTCATGAATTAGTTAAAAGGGTGTCCATAACCTAAATTTATTCCCTTAACTACCCTCTATGCCAATAGTCTTCACCCTTAGTTGACCAAATAGGCCTACTAGGTAATTAAGCCTAGTCACTTAGTGCTAACTAGTTATATGATCATGATGATCACATAGATCCTTCAAATATGGATGAGTGTGGATGTTTCAAGTATAAATAAACATATTATACCATGACTCATTCTTTTCAATTAGTATACACCTACAACTTTTATCCATTTTGTTGATTAGGTCACCTTTCACTAGCATTTCTAGACTGGCCCTTTAGCTCAGACTTATAGGTGTATTTATATGATGAAATAAGAGTGGTTTATGGTTTTATATGGTGAAATATTATTCACACTACCCTCCTCTATGATATTTAACTCCTCATATAACTATGCACCTTGAATTTATCACAATATTTAACTAAAATAGTGTTTTATAATAGATCCATATAATTGTCTGTATAGACCAATGCCATGTATGGGACCTCCTCAAAGTGAATGAGGTGTTACAAATGTCTCATAATATATTTAAATACATTGGATGTAAAATCCTCAATATTTCCTCCATCAGGTCTTTATTAGGGTTGTATGGAGGTTTATGGGGGTTTAGACTCTTAGCGATTATTCATAGCCTTAGGACTTGAACTACATAACTAATGGAAAGATATTTAAGTATTCACCCCTCAAAAACTTTCCATGGTAGTTAGGGTCTCCATCCAGATATTTTTTATAATTTTGAGCATAAGAAGGTGCTTCTTAAGTGACTATCTTATATTTTATGCATTGTCAAGGCAGTTTTAGGCCAAAATGGCCAACCTCGAGCTCCCTTATACAAACTAACAACCTATTGCAAATTTTAAAATATTTTAAGTTTACTTAAATGATATTTTAAGGTCTCTTATATCCCTTCTTGTCATTTTATTTTAGTTTTTAGGATGCCATGATTTGAGAAGGATGTTGGGCCAACATAATGATAGGATTCTTATATTTTCCCTTGAAAATAAAGTTATGAGGGCACTTGTCCACTCCTAAGGGTATGAAATACATATATTATAACCTATATATAATTGACATTAGCTTGTTTTGGAAACTTACTTCTTATTCAAGTACACATAGTTATCTAACTAGGCACCTAGGCATGTCTCTAGGTGGTCATTAGAAGTGGAAACCTTTATAGGTGATAATTATGTAACCCTTTTAACCTCTCGACATATATCACTCTTCATAAACATGTAAAACATGTAGTTTATTTATAATTACTTACACATAGGCTTGGAACAATCCTTTTTAGGCTTGTAATAGTTCTATCTAGGTTTTATCTATACATTATATACCCTACACATGCTAACCAATGACTCATCTGGATGCTCATGAGACCTAAGAGTATTTTCAAGACCATTTACATACTTAACTCCCTCATTTGAAGGATTTTGAGGGGAAAATCCTTTATCAGGTCCTTATTAGGGTTTATAGAGGGTTTTAGTTTCATATCATCTTAATGATGGTTCATAGAGTATAAGCCTCAAACCTAAAACTTATTTCCATATATTTTGAACTGATAGACCCCTCCAAAACTCCCAAACATCTCATGATCCCATACAACTTGTATGGTGATTTGTGAGTAAAATTTTGTAGCCTTCAGGTTCTTTACTAAGTATTATGTGTGGGTTACAGTGTTAGGGATTGTTTATAGATTTATGCTCCTTAATGTAACTCTTTATTCCATGGATACTAAGTGCATAGGGGTCCCCAACTCCCACTAAGAAAATTAGTCCTGATTCATCATGTTATGTGTGATATGATCATTAGAGTTGGTAGTTTGTGATGGCAGACTATGGTAGTGGAGATCGAGAGGGATGATAGGACTAAAATAGTCACTTCCTTACTTCCCTCTACATAGAAGACCTTCTTTAGGACTTGTAGTAGACTAGGGTAGTGGAGATCAAGAGGGATGATAAGACTAAAATAGTCACTTCCTTACTTTCCTCTACATAGAATAACTTCTTTAGGACCTATATCATCCCTATATACCTATTCATTCACTTAGGCCTACCACAAGGTTTGTGTTTATCACTAAGATGGAGATAGGATCTTGAGGGTCCAAAGAAGGCTTTAGGCCTTATAAGCTTAGACTAAGTTTCATGACCTTAAGTCACTTTTAGGTGTATTTTTGGATTTAATGTCACCATATAACCCTTTTCCATCTAGTTTCCACCTTTTAAACTTATCCTTAATTACCTAGACCACCATCTTTATCCCTCTCTTGTAGGTTTGCCTTGAGTATCATTACCCAACTTGAGTGTTTGAATATTTGGTGTTAGAGACTTGAGTAGTCTATTCTCTCCTTCTATAGTGTTGATGGAGTTGTAATCTCATGTGACATGTTCTCATGGTTTGGTAAAACATTTTTAACATGACCTCCCTCAACCCTATTTTTTAAACTCCTTTTACTATCAGGCATATAGGCTTGTGTGTCTTGAATGTCTAATCAAAACTAGACAAGCACCTCAAACTTGTATTAGAATCACATGAGATCCTAAGTAATACAAGTTCTATAATTACCTTTTGGTCCCTTACATGTTTTTTGACATTTCTATTCACATCAATTAGGTACCAAAACTAATTAGGCAAACCTAGTTCATTTTACATGTCTAATCTAACTAGTTCAACTTATCCTTTTAAGTTCACCTTGATAAAAAAATTATCTCTATACTTTGTACCTCTACTTGAGATATCTTTTTCATGTGCCTATAGAATTTTATACTCAATATTAGAGGTATACTATTGGTAGTCATGTTGGTGGTGGTCTAGGTGTGTGACTGTCAATGGAGTTCTCACACTAGACCATGAGTAATAGGTGGTCTTCCATACTATGTTAGAGACCTAGTTGAAATTTATTAAATCTTAACACCTCTACTTAATATGATAATATTTGTAACATAGGACTCTTATTTATATCTTATAGACTCAACTACATAATAGTTTTGTAAAACTCTTTGGAGACTAGTCTTGAGCATCATTTTTTGAACTTGGTCATAACTTCTTCAATAGTATGCACACTTGAATATACCCTTATCTCATAGAAATAATGTTCTTCATGGTAATATAAAAAATTTGGGCTTAATTTCATGCCTTAATCTTGGGTATAATGGATCAAACCTATAGGTGGTGTTCATAAAGTTCTATGAAGTTCTAAATTCATAATTCAAAGCCTACTATGGGGTGGAAATGGATTGATAAGACCATTACTTATAAGATAACCTTTGACATATGTTATATGGATTGTTTACTCTTGTTAAAGATGAACTATGGAGGCCCTAGACACGCTTATTCATATACTCAATAAGACAAAACATTTGGAATTGGTTAATCAGATATATAAAGGGAGAAATTGAAACCTAAGATTTCACAAATACCTTAAACTCTGCCAATGAACCTAAAATTTTAATAAACAGGTATGTTAGAGCATTGGAAGGATAGTTCATAGTTTCTTATCCTTTTAGAACCATAATGAGTCATGTTTCTCCTAAGATAATGACTCCTCCACATGTTTTGAACACTTATATATGCTCTATAGTATTCAAATGATCTTCCATAGCTATCATCATGAAACACTAAGTTCACATTTGTATTGAAGGTCAACTATATAGGTAGTCTCATTTGAAGGTAGTATCTTGAGGGAGTTTAAGGTTAATTTGATCAATATAATTATGTTAAGGAGAAAATAAGAACTAAATGATTAGATTAAACCATCATTCAAACTCAAACCACTACTCATATTAAGATATATGCATTGAAGGTCATTCATCATCAAGAAAATATTGCTTGCATTCTATAACTTCTGACAACCTAAAGGTTTCTTACTCCCATAGACTCACACATGTGAACTAGGGGTAGATAATTCAATGTCATGACCTTGAGGACTTCTAAAAGATATATACAACTTCTATTTTCTTTAAATAGGATAGAACATTGAAACCATTCTAATACTAACCTTGTGTGGATGTAAAAGACTAGTTTGACTTCCTTAGGTTCTTAACCATTGTTAATAAATCATATTTCATCATTATATAAAATAATTACAAATATTAAAATTGCATTATACCCCCTTACCTTGGTCAAAATCTCAAGTCACCATACTCTCTCTCATGTCTATACTGAACAAGAACTTGAGAGGCTATCTAAGGCTACCAAGGAGGATGATGAAAAGGAGGGGTTGGTTTTTGGCCCTTTTTGAATTTAAAATCATGGATTATCTTACATAATGTTTTCGATAAATTCCCTCTATAGATATCTAGCATTTCCTAACCATGACCATACTGTATGGATCTATACTCATTTGAAAATACCTACAAAGCACTAGTTTCCTACATTTTCTTAGGTTTTAAAAGCTTGAAATGTTATTGGTTATTAGAATCAGGGAAATGATGGGTTAAAATGTATTATAAATAGGTAATATAGGTGGAGGGAAGGTGAAAATCCATTCCTTCCCACATGTTTGCCCCTTTAGTGGAAAATAAAAGCATTTAACTTATAAAAGGACACCCTTTTGCATATGAAACTATTTTATCATGGGATTATGGTAATAATGAGACCCATTTACATGTATTTTTATTTTTATAAGGATTTAATGGTGACCTAAGGGCTATAATAATACCATTTTCATGATGTGAAAATCCCTTTGAGAGCAATAAACATGCTTTTAAGTGAAAATTAAAATAGAGGTTACCTTAATATCTACTAAAATACTTTAAAATATGCCAAGGATTGAAACCATGTTACCACATTATCCTTAAAACATCCTTAAACCTATGATATTACCATACTTTGTAGGGTCTCAACATACTTAAATGGATTCATGATAGGTAATGGGATATAACATTGGGTCATCTTAAATATGAGTAAGTTTAGACCAATAGGACCAATCCAAGACTTGTTTTGAATCCTTATACATAACTAACATAAAGAGATCACTTGAAACAAACTCAAAAAGGGGTAAATATAACCACCATAACATATATAGACATAATACCTCACTTGAATCTATTGCCTTGACATGATGACAAGTGATCCCCCTTTTGAACACCCCTAACAATTTAAAAGACATAGAGGGTGACCAAGGTTTACCTCAAGCACTCATTGGCATATTTTGACCACTTTATAAGCCTAGGATCTCTTGTATAATAGTCATGCTTAGATGAAAGAATTCTCTAATTGAGCTGACACTTTGTGACTAATACCTTTTAGACCTTAAGGATTGTAATAAATATATATTATGCACAAAAATATTAAAAGGAAATACAATAGAGACACACCACAAAAAAAAAACAAGAACACAACCAAATAAGAAACTAACAAAGCATGTGCCACAATACTTGGAAGAAAGAAACATAAATTAATATATATAAAAGATAGTATGTGATTTCTAGTAAAAAAAATAAGAAAAACCCAATTTATAGGGATAGGTAATTCCTCACCATTTATCTTGGACAATTGGAAATAATTTCTTTTCTTTTCAACTGGTAATAGTGTATGGTCTACTAAAAAAACTATCAAACTTTGATTGTTTACCTAGTTTAGCCTATTCGTCATCCTACTTGAGCATAATGTCAACTTGTTAGAAGGTATTTGTATAATATATATTCTAAAATTACATATGGACCTAATATTTATGATACCACATGTCATGCATAGTATCATCTATTTTATCTTCTATCTCCCTCAATTCATTCATCCTTACCTCCATAGCATCATTATTCATGAGTTTAAGTTGATGTGTGAGTTCTAGTAGTTTGAATGATATGGGAAGCCTTGCCTCTTTTAAATAGATAAGTAGGTATTATTAATGACCAATTTCCATCTTTTTAATGATCCTATCTTCCCACAAGACTATCCTTAGCTTGGTATGCTATTCTCTTTGGTTGTCTTCCATAGTTCTCCTTATGATCTTAATTATATTCTTGTTTTTAGACTCTAAAAATCCATTTATATATGGATATTAATTAGATGAATTAATGATGTATATTCCATGGTTAATATCCCATTTACTTACCCTTTCACTACTGAAGGATAGTGCATTGTCTGATATGATGGTAGGTGGGATCCCAAATCTGGTTACTAGGTTGTCATAGAACTCCAAAATTGAGTTCTCATTTGCTTCTTTAAGTGTTACTACCTATACCCAAATATTAAAGTAGTTTCTATTATTAAATACACACCTATGTCCTACACTATATGTATGGTTAATAATACTTATAAATACTAGGTCCCACTGCATGAAGGGTTGCTCCACTTGGATAGACTTGAGGGGAAAAGTAGCTAGTCTATGATTTCCTATGAACATAGCACATTTTTAACAAATAATAACCCAAGTATGGTAGTAATTATAAAAAAAATTATAAAATTATCCTACTCTTATTATATTTTATGTCATAGTCTTGGTTGTAAAGTGTCCTCTTACAAGCCCATCATGAAACTAGTCTAGGTATTTGTCAATTTGGTCAATTTATACACACCTGAAGAGCATGCCATCAAGATATTTTTTTGAAAATAACCCCATTAATAAAGACATAATGGATTTATTATAGTCTATATTACATCCTTATTGTAATATTTATGCCTATATGACATTATCCTATTTGAAAGAATTTCACAATGTCTCGAGTCCATCTGAAAGGAGATGTATTTGTAGCTACTTAAGGGTCACCTTACATTGAAAAAACCACTTCTTTGTCATCCTTCACATTTTTTTCAAAGTTTTCACATAGTCCCCTATCCTTACCAACTTGGTGACCTTCAATTCTATGTCATCTACCATGAATTTTGTCACCAAACCAACTCTCTTTTCACTCAAGTCCCAATTAAGGATGAAGTCTTTGATGTTAGGGTGGACCACCATGACATATATTTTGATATTATAAACTAAATGTATAAATATTTTGAGGCCTCTAATGATTTAAAGTACATGTTTTTCCACAAATGTATATCTCTCTTCATATCCCTCCAATGCTTGATGAAATAAGGCTAAGGGTTGCTCAAGACCCTCACTATTTTATTTCATAAAGATGGAAAAAATAGTATCATTGGTTGATAAGTCATAAAATAAGAATAAAATTTATAAAATATGGTTGAGGAGGGTAGGTTCTTGGTCATTTTCCTGTTTGATGGCTTTAAATCTTCTTTTCCCTTATTTAGTCCATACAAAATCCTTATGTTTCTTGAGCTTTAAGGTTAGAGGCCTTACCAATTATATAAAACTAGGGATAAACGTCTTGATGAAGTTTATTTTGAATATAAAAATATAGAATCCCTTATTATTTTTGGGCAATGATAGAGCATGGATTGTACTTATCCTCTTAGGGTCTATAGAGAGGCCTTCTTTTGACACAATATGACCTAGAAGTCTACCCTCATATACTACAAAAATACATGTTTTGGGATTCAAGGAGACCCCATACTACCTATACCTATCAAATATTAGCCTCAAGTGTGTCAAATTATCTTTGGGATCCTTGGAAAATAATGTGATGTCATCAAGGTAGATGAGCACCATCTCATTGATGATTCCTTGGAAGGATACATCCATTGCCCTTTGAAAGGTAGCCCTTACATTGGACATCCCAAAGGGATTTTTATTGTAAGCATAAGTTACCCACTTAGTTATGAAGGTTGTCTTGTGTTGGTACTCCTCCTTAACTAACACTTTATTATACCTTAAGTATCCATCAAGTAAGGAGAAATGTTATGAACTTGCAACCTTTTGGATAATATGATACATGGATTGAAAGGGGTAGTTATCTCTTAATTACACCTTATTGAGATCCCTAAAGTCTACACATAACCTTATCTCCCCATTATTATTCCTCATAGGAATAATATTATCCACCCATGGTAGTGTTTTATGGGAAAGATGATGTTAGATTCAATAAACTTGATCAACTCTTTCTTCATGAGGATCTCAATCTTGGGGTTGATCAATCTTTATTTTTATCTCAAAAGCTTAGCAATTGCCTAAAACTCTATGGTATGTTGAGCCAAACTAGGGTCAAACCCATTTAAATCATTATAATCCCAAGAAAATAGGTTTTTAAATTTTTGACATAATTCTATAAAGGTTTCCTTCTCCTCCTTTATGTTCACTTTTCCTAGTTTGAGTAGCCTATCCTTGAAAATAGTGACTTTCTCATAATGTTACTTCTTAGTTGATATGCTAACCTTGTGTTCTCTTGACTGATCATCCTAATTTAATATGTTTTCCAAGGTCACTAATCCCTTAGGTAGTTTGTTTGTCCTCAATTGGATAATCTGGTCACCATGTTTTTGTTGCAATTTGCCTTGGTTTTTTGAGCATAATTGTGCCTCCTATTGCAAGAAACATCTTATCTACTTGTCATTTTCAAATATTTTATAGATAACCTCATTTTCAAATAATGAAGGTCTACATACTACCTTTATTTAATATTGAGTGACATCTCTTAGGATTGAGTGAATGTCAAAGGCCTCAAAGTCTTTTAAGAGGTCCCAAATCCTATGATTGTATGGATTCAAGAGTGGATTATTGAATTAATTATACCCTCTCACTTGATGCACCACTAATTCACTATCTCTCATGACATGTAGGAGCTTAATACCCCTCTTTCTTACCTTCTATAACCCATGAATGAGGGATTCATACTCTATTATGTTACATGTGTAGCTAAATTGAAACCTTGTGGTAGATAATTACCTTTGATTAGAAGGAGAGACAATCATGACACCTTCCCCACTTCCATTCTTTCACTTAGATCTAAAAAATAATAAAATCCACACTCCATCATGGTCTTGTATTGGGCTAGTAATAATTGGTATGAATCCTCTTTGTCATGCATATAATATATCCCCAAATGTACCTCTTCAATGTTCTTGTATAGATCATAACTATTAGGCCCCTAACTAGTTAAGTAAGGTTTTTGTGCCAACATAATAACCACCTAGGCATGAGTGGATAATTTTTTAAAATGGTTAGCCTTTGGTAATCTTGCACCAACTAACAAATAGCTAACCATCTTTTATATTTTCAAGGCATCATCAAGGATTTGGAGAAAATGTGGCAGGTAAAGTGTGGAGTTCATAGAGTCATGGAGATGGTATTTATGATGATAGAGTTCCAGCTCAACACTCAACATGTAGCCTACACCTTGGTGAAGATTATCCTAAATGATTATTTAAGGAGTTCAATCTAGAAGAGGGAAGGAGAGGGTGAAGAATAGTAGTGAAGCTCTAGAAAAATGAATCTACTCTATAACCATTAATTCAGGTTCCATTAATGTTTTATAAATAGTATGGAGGCCACTTGGATCCACTTTTAAGTGTCTAAGCTCATCTTTGAGCATCTAGGTTATTTATAATTATGATATTATTATACACTTTGTTATGAACTTGATTAATGGTGAATGTTATTGTGTTAAAATGTATTGTTTGGTTCATGTGTATTTTTGTATTGATAATGAAATGTGTATGGTTGTAATGTCATAATTTTTATTCAATTTTGTTAATTATAGTTCATTCATTTTAATAGTTCACTCCTTTAATAGAGTCCCTATAATGAATCATGATGTCATCATAAATTTTTCTAAAGAATGAATATAGATACTACACTCATAACCCAATACTTGTGTAATTTACATTTGTTTAATATGAGTAAAAGCAATCTCATGAACCCTTAAGCACATATATGATGCTAAGTTTAGTTCATGAAATGATTTCACCTATGGATCTACCTTAAGTTTCATCAAATTGCTTAAGTCCCCTAATTGAAGCCTTGAACAATGGCACAACTAGCCCAATGTGGACCCTAGTTCCTTCTTAGCTATGCTTTTAGTGAGCGTATAAGGCCTATGCCTTATGTGGATTGAGGTTGATATAACCAAGTATTAAATATTGATCACAAAGGTAACATTTTATGCTTGTGCCTAGTTATAGTAAACCAAGAACTAACTAGACTTTTCACAACATTTTGGTTCTATTGTCATGACCCATGTTGAGTTTTGTTGTTGTAATGGTGTGAAAAAATAATGTACTAAATTTATCATAAAAACATTAATCATTGGCTACAATAGGTGGATGATAGTTTTTCATTGAAACATCTAACCTATAAAGGATAAAAACCAAGAAAATGGGTTAAATAAAACCTATATGATGATTTGTATGAGGTATTTTTCTATGAGTTACATGAGCATGTGCTCTGATGGTTGGCTATATATTCAACCCATAGAAGAAGAATTTGTAGATGGTGCTACAAGTGGATAAAGGATCACCTAAAGAGGATTGAGACACTTGATGTTAGTTGGACTAGAGCTTTAGATAAATGGTGACAAGGAATCCTAAATAGTTGTGTTCTTGAGTTTGCAGTCTCAACATATTCGTGCCTAAAAGAAGTGGAGTACTAGTTTTTGAATGAACCCGGAGGCACATTCATGAAAGAGTTTGACACAGAGCTCAAAAATCTAATGGTTGACTATGGTTTTGAAACTTTGGGGATGGAAGGATAAAATCCTTTCACATATGATCTACATAAAGGGGGAGAATGGGATGTGTAGGTGAGGTGTAATGGAAGGGGATGAGGAAATTGACACCCAAGAGCTTAGAATATAGACTTATAATAAGAGATGTCACTGATTGATAGAGGGTCTAGAAACTAGAAGTGTCAAGATGACATGTAGAAAATAAGAAGGGCATGGGGAAGGATATCTTGAAAGATATAAGTGTGAAGATGAGAGGTATAATGAAGTAATGAATCAATATTAACACTTTATAGGGGTAGAATTCACTAGGTTTCTACAATATTTGGTGACTAAAGATATGCTTAATGTACCTACCCCCTTTAAACTTATAGATTATCTCATTTTCTAGATCCCCTAATTGAAAAAAGTAAAGAAGTAATTATTGAATATAATAACAACTTAGATATAAGACATTTTGTAGACTTGGATTGCAAATTTATGATTGAAAATATTATTCCATCTAATGAGGTGATTATAACTACCTTTAGACCATTGAGCACTAGCTCACCATAGCATAACTTGAATGCAGCTATACCAATTTAGTCAATGTTAGTGATGAAAGGTGGGTAATAACCAATAGGAAGTGGTTCAATTCCATAGGCAAGTAACATAACACCAATGACACCAAATGTGTTAAAATTAATGATGGGACTAGCACCTTATTTCATTAAATTTTCACTTTATTTTCTTTAAAAAGAAAGTTATAAAACTTGAAATAAGGGTGAGGTTGGTATAACCTGATATGTTGTGCATGAATTGATCCCAATGGTTATAGAGACTCCTCTTTATCTTGAGAGGAATGACCTACAGATAAAAAATCACTAAAGAGATGGTTGATTAGTTAAATGGTAGGGTGGATTGCCTAATAAGCTATATCTAAGAATCACAAGTTTCCTTAGAGGTTGTCAATCCACACTTTTAAACAATCAAGTTCAAAAGACAAATTACTTGCATAAATAACATAAGGTATTGAAATCAAATAAAATAAGTGTTTGATAAATGAATAGGTGAATTTGACTAATTATAAAAATAAATAGATAGATATTAATGCTAAATGAATTAGGTGTGGTCCTAAAAATAGGGTGAGGCTCTATGATCAAGTAGGGGATCTAAAATTGGGATTTGGTTGAAGACTAATGGGTGAAAATAGCTTGTTTTTTAATCTATCACATAATGAATATCAATGGTTAGGGTGATTGTTGGTGGTTACAGTGATCATTGTTGATTGGTGACCATTGACCATTATAGATAGACCATCAGTGGTCAAGGTGACCATTGATAGTTACTATGGGTTCTAGGTTGGTCAAGGAAATTGGGTTGATGGGGATGCAAAATGGATTTTGGAACGTGGGTGTGGATTAGAGGTTGGTTTCAAGAGGAAAAATAACTAATCGTTAAAAATAAATACTTAGATTCATTATTTGTTGTTGAGGTGAGTAGCTAAGAAATATATTGGTGGAGCCTAGAGCAATTCTAGTGGATTACCAATATTTGGTTGTTAACAAATGAGAAACAACACTTTATATCTCCCTCATACTCATTACTAATTTACTAGGAGAATAACTAAAAAATAAGCTCTAATGAAAGAGGTTCTTGATGGTTTTTGATCTCTGATGGCTCTAGTTCTAGATGATTTGATTGATCCCATTTTACCTCTTCCTTCTCTCTTTTTATAGGAAGAAAGGAGAGGTGAAATAATTAGTTTAAAAAGGTTTAATAAGTATTTTATTTTTATCATCAACATACATTAACCCTACACATGAAATAGATAGCTAAAAATAAAAAGGTAAGTTGTAGTTGAGTTGGAGTTTGATTATTTAAGCAGTTAAAACCTGACCATTGATGGTTAGGGTGATAATTGATAGTCAATGGGTTAAAGGTTAAGTTGGTCAAAGGTTAGCTAGGATAAGTTAGGTTTGTGGTTGACAAGTTGTGGGATATTCCTTAAGGGGTCCCAAGATGATTTTGGGGTTAGTTTGACATCTAGAACCACTGTGTGTGGTTTTTAAGTGTCTACATTTTGCCCCTTTTTACTATGTAATCTGTATTAGCAAGTTATAAAACATAAATGGTTTATGGGTTGAAGGTTTAAGTTGCCCCAAACATGGGAGGATATGTTCCCTCTCAAATTGAGAATCAATGAGGTGAAATAAAATTGAGTATGGGTTTGGTGGGTAGGTTGGTGATGAAGTTAGCAAGAGGTTAGGTACTGAAGCACAAACATGTGCACAAAGTGCAACTAAGTGTGATAGCCAAGATCATGCAATGATTATGTTACCATGGTTATTAAAAATAGGTTATCACTCGAAAGACAAGTGATAAGTGGACCACATGACTACATTTAGGCATGGTGGTTAGGTACCCCTATAAATGCAAGTCTCTTGGACAAGATCAGTGTTTTCATAGGTATCCAATGTAGGAAGTGATTTTAGGAAGATACAATTGGTTGGTTGTACACAAGGTAGTGTAATGTCAAAATTTTAAACTTAGAAATTTAGTAAGTGTGTTTAAAATGACCAAAATAAGGTCATCTCAAAACATGCAAAATTTTGGGCCAAAATGGCCAAGTGCAAGGTTTGATGTAATTCACAAAGGTTTTTAGAGAAGGTCATATCTAATGGTTGGTAGTAGGTGAAAGTTTATTTGGAAATGTTGTGGGTGGGAGGGAAAACCCTAAACTAGTTAACTATCGATGGTCAAGGTTAACCATTAGTGGTCACCCTAACCATCAATGGTCACCCTAACCATTAGTGATTATATATCATCCCTAAAAGGGTGAAGGCAAAAGACCACCAAGGGTTCTATTCATTCATTATAAATTAAAAACCCTAGATAATTAGCTTCTTGGCATTTGGTGAGAAAAATATTGATCATTGAGGGTGATTGATTGAGTGGATTGATTTGAGGTTGATTGAGGATGTAAAAGGGACAAGGGAGAGCATAATGTCAGGTGATAGTTCCCATGGTTAATCCCTGATGGTGGTCAAGCAATGAGGTAGGTATTATTTTGAATTGGTAGATTAGTTTCAATTTTAAAATTGAATGCTTAATTGAATTTTTTGTTGTTTAATTGGTTGTGGGTGGGTGTTGACCTAGGGATAGGGTTTAGGTAGTTTTTTTTTAGATTTTAAATGGTAAGATGCAAATAATTAGGGGTAGGGTAGATAAGGGAGAGTAGAGGTAGCTGTAGGTATGATTTGGACAACACTTCAAGAAACAATTTGGGTGACGGTTCTACCCCATTGGTGGCATAAATTTTGGGAGCCATAACTTTTAGACCATAGCTCTATTTGACTCCCCATTTGAACCATTGGAAATCTAAGAAAAATAATAACATGATGAGATGGCATTGAGTTATGCTCAATGGTTTTTGTCCCCCAAAAACCTGACATGGAATCTATGAATCAATAAATCAAAGGATCACCCTCCCTCTTAGAACATGGTGCTCTAGGGTACTAAAAGTACCACTACCCACATCTATCTCCCTAATTAGTGCCAAAAAAATATAAGATATTGGTGGAGAAGAAAAATAAATTCATTATCATGGTATTCAAGCCATAGAGATCCAAGAAGGTTGATGTTTTAGCCCTGACTACATAATCAACACAATAACAGAAGTAAATGGATCAAATCATGGGAGAATATGATGACTTATTCAAGTCACCCACAAGAGTTCCACTTCACTATTAGGTAAAACATTCTATTAATTTGGTTCTAGGATCACCTTTTCCTAACAACCTTATGTATCATAGATCAATTCTAGAGAATGATGAGATAAAAAGATAGATTCAATAATTGATCCAAAAAGGTCACATCAGGCCAAGCTCTTCACCCTATGGAAGCCTAATTATCCTAAAACCAAATAAGGATGGAACATGGAGGCTTTGCATTGACTATCAATCCCTAAAAAAATCATTATGAAGAATTACTACCCTCTCCCCATGATTGATGACCTTCTGGACCAACTCTATGGTGTGAATTTCTTCCCCAAAATTGATCTCAAATATAGCTATCACCAAATTCTTATCGATCCCACCAATGTCTGGAAGACTACATTCAAATCCAAGGAGGGGATCCTTGAATGGTTGGCTATGCCTCACTAACACACCTAAAACCTTCATGACAATGATGGATTACATAATAAAACCCTTCACTAACTCAATCATGGTTGTCTACCTAGATGACATACTCATCTACAATAGAACATAGGAGAAACATCTGCAATATTTTCTTAAGGCACTTCAAACTCTTTGAGAGCACAAGTTGTATGAAAATCTAGATAAGTTTGCATTTGAGATGAAAATAATTTAGTACTTGGGGTAAATTATGGATGAGGAAGGGGTCCATGTTGACCTAGAGAAGATTTGGGTTATTCAAGAATGGCCTACACCAAAGACCTTCATAGAACTTCATAGCTTCTTGGGTCTTACAAATTTTTATCATAGGTTTGTTATTGGACTCTCACATGTTGCTTGGCCACTAAACCAAGTGACTAAAGGAGGAGAAAAAGCTATTTTTTTTTGGGAAAAAATGCAACAAAGAGCATTTGAGAATTTTAAAAATAGACTCTATTCAGCTCCTATTCTTGCCTTATTAGACTTGCATCAACCTTTTGAGTTGATGATAGATGCATCTGAATATGTAATGGGAGTTGTCATCATGCAACATGGTTATCCTAGTGCATATCATAGTGAAACTTTCAATGATACAATCAAGAAATACTTAACATATTACAAGGAGATATATGTCATTATGTAATCCTATAAACAATGGAAACACTAGATCTTGGGGAAAGAGATGGTCATCCACACTGACCACAAACCAATGGAATTCATCTAGATGTAGAGTAAGCTATGAAATTAGAGGCACAAAAAATGGGCCACATATCTATAAAAATTTCATATAATTATCAAACACAAAAATGGGAGTTCAAATACTATCCTAGATTATCTGAGCTACCCACCAATTGTTATACTCACAATAGCTCTTGATCTATGCAGATATGAGACTACCACCTGGGGTGCTCTATATGAAGCATATCCTATCTTTGATAATATATATTAGGAACTTAAATAAGGTAAACATGTATCTAATTTATATTAGTAACATAATTTCCTTTATCACATGGGTCATGTCTATGTTCTGACTATAGAGAAATAGAAGATGATATGGGAAGCACATTTTAGCAGGACAACTAGGCACTTTGGTGTAGAGAAACATTGGTAGTTCTTCAAAAGCACTTCTACTAACCCCATATGTAAAAAGATGTAGAAAGTTACCTCAAATATTTCACCCCATGTGCAATATCCAAGCCAAAAAATCAGAAACAAAGATTATACACACCATTTCCAAAACTAACCAAGCCTTGGGAATCTATCTCAATGGATTTTCTCTTAGGTTTGCCCACTTCAAAACATGGCAAGGATTATATTCTTGTTGTAGTTAATCATTTTTCAAAAATGGATATCATGATTGCTTTTAATAAAAATATATCTACCAAAGAAATTTCTCAACTATATTTTAGTCATGTATGGCTCCATTTTGGTCTCCCCAAGTCCATTGTTTTAGATAGAGATAGCAGGTTCCTAAGTATCTTCTGGCCCACTCTATGGAAGATGATGGATACTAAGCTGATGAAGTACATGACCTTCCATACATAGACTAATAAATAGATATAAGTGGTGAACCACCTGATTATTCACATGATTTAGATGTATCACTCCAAACATCCATGTAGATGGGATGAGGGGCTTCTTTTCATACAATATGGACATAATCAAGCCCTACATAGCTCCACCAAGCATAGTCCATTCCAAGTATGCTTTGAGTTCCAACCCATGCCACCAATTGATGTAGCCATTATATTTTACACCATGGAATACACACCTCATAGGAGATATAAAGTAATAAAATAAATAATGTTCATTGAACAAATCCAACACATCCAACAATAGGTTCATGACATCTTAGAGAAGATGAATCAAAATTATAAAGAATTCCATGATAAAAATAACATTTCACACCATTTTATTATAGGTGACAAGGCTTGGTTATGGATTCAAAAAGAATGATTCATATTCCAACAAAAAAAAATTAGCCTCTATGATATGGTCTATATACCATCACCAAAAAAGTTGGAGGAAATGCTTTTGAGTTAAACCTGCCAACCTACCTTGGTCTGCATCTAATATTCAATGTGAAGCTCCTCAAACCATATCATCCACCTCTATTAGACACTTTAATCCTAGAAAAACAATTGTACATTGATGAGATTGATCCATAGAGTTTTTATCTAGTGGAGGAGGATCAGATTGTGGACACCTAGATGAAGACAACAAGAGGGTGCTCTATTCTACTTTACCGAGTGGTCAAAAGGGGTAAGCTTAGCCACCAAGGTGAGTGGCTCATAGAGAATAAAATCAAGAAAAAAAATTTGAACTTGATGAGCAATATTTATTCAATGGGTACCATTGCTTCTCAATGAGGGAGAAATGATCTGGGCAACACTTCAAGTGATAATTCAAGTGATGGTTTTACCCCAATTGGTGACAAAACTTCTAGGAGCCATAACTTTTGAACCATATCTCCATTTGACTCCCCATTTGAACCATTGGAAAATAATAATGAGGAGAACATAATGAGATGACATGAGCTATGATCAATGGTTTTTGATGCCCAAAAACCCAAAATAAGTACTTGAAATTTCAATTTTAATAATGTTGTCTAAAAATAGAAAGTTTCTAAAAATAGTAATTTTTCAAATTCTATGTTATTGTAAATCATGGAATTCAAAACACTCCATCTCCCTTGATATTTATGACCTTACACATCCTATTCCTACCTTCAAAATATGTATAAATAAATATGTATCCCAAGAAGGAGATCATACATCTCTGCCCAGAGATAAGCATATGTTTGTATTTGTAATCTTGTGAGTAATAAAACATCTCTTCTTAGAGAAAGAATTATTTTTGTGTTATTTTTATGTTCTTAAAATATATTTAAACTAAAACCCCTAATTTTTGGATAAAGGTAGGTTTTTTTTAGTGTTTATGAGGTTTAATAGGTTATTTTGAGGGGGGAAGGTTTGGTTAGATCATCAATGGTCACTTCATAGTGACCATCAATGGTCATTACCAGTTGTCAGTGGTCATTATCGATTATCAGTGGTCATTATGGGACCATCGATGGGTCACATTATGGTGGTCATTAATGGTTGGTATCCTAAAAATTAGTGGTTGACCACAAGAATAGTCGATCATCAGTGGTTGATGGATGTGCTAAAATTTTTGAAGGCTAAGGTTAAGGTTTTGGTAAATTATCAATAGGTGAAATGTTAAAAGGATAGGGTTATGGTTATGATTTAGATTAAGGGGTTAGGTTAAGGTACTGCATATAGATCAATAAGGTTGAATGATGGGGAGAGTAATAGGGATAAGTCAAATGTTAGGTAAATTTTATTAGTTGAATAGATTAGAATAGGAGGTAGGGGTAATAATTAGAATTCATAAGAAAAATATGTCAATGAACTAAGGTGTTTTCTACCAAGCCCTTAGGCATAGGAGATGACATAGATGAGAGTTAGAGTACCCTAAATATCATATGATATTTAGTGAGGCATAATGGATGCAAAATGGAAGTATATGGAGGATGTGGTCCTTGGAGGCATGAAATACTACCAAAATGTACCTTAGGATATGGTGATATTAGTGGCACTCATCGAGAGATGGTATCCTACCACTTACACCTTCTTACTTCCTATAGGCAAGCTAACTATCTTACTTGAGGACATATATATATATATATATATATGTATATATATATATAGTATAAATACCCATATAGGGTGAGCTGATCTACCACTTTAAGAGTGATGAGTGGGATAGACAAATAGAGATTTTGTATGGAGAATACCTCAATTTCATGAAGTGGTACTTAGGAGGCTTCCACTACACACCACTACACTAGAGAGATAAAGATGTAAGAAGTATTTTGACTATGATGATGATAGTGGTTACATGTTATGTGTTACTAGATTTTAGTAGTGAAAGGTTCCCTTACTTATTTTTGGGGCTGTTATTGAGATGTGGTTGGTTTGCATAGTGTTTGCATGGACACCTATGCTATTAGTTTAGATTTATCAAGAGCTTTAGGGCTTCTATGCCCATAAGAGATATGAGATTAGTGTCAGGTTTGTTTTCTATTATTGGGATTATGATCACATCAGGGTGTTGAGACCTATGGGGCTACCCTAAGAGGGTTTTTCGTAGATGGATTATAGGGTTGGATACATGAGGTGGAGAGCTAACTATTCCCTCTCAGGACTAGGAAGAGGAGAACATGATATAGACTAGTATAAAGACTGACTAGATGCCTTGGTTATTAAAGATGTGATTTGGAGACTATATGTTGGTTTTCTAGCATGGGCACACTATAGGATGCATACTTTATTACTTCATAGCAATAGATGGGTCTATGGTAAATGAGACCATGAAATAGAGATAATTCCATTTGATAGGGTATAAAGGTAGTTTGGCTTCATGTAGGATATACTCAAGGCATTCTTGAGGTACAAGAGGGAGGATATAGAGTTTCCACTACCCATTCCATAGCCAATGCATAATTTTATTAATCATGAGGAGCTATTAATGAAGATAGATACAGATGATTTAGGTGTGATAGATGGCTATCCTATATGGTACTAGGCACATAATGTCATGGTTGATTTTGGTGGTGATAATGGTGGTTGACAAGATAAGAATGTTGATGTAGGGGGAGATGGTCAATAGGCTTAAGTATAGGGGGTTTTCATAGATTTACAAGTAGTGATCACTAAGAGGGACTAGGCATGAACAACCCTAGCCAAAAATTAGGCATCTTTGGTAGTAACATAGGCATCCTTGGTAGAATCATAGGGTTTGGTGGCCACTTTGATAAGAGAGAGAGAGATCAAGCTAGATCTCAACTAACCCTGGTGATGTAGGAGAGATATTCTCTTTTATAGGAAAGAGGTAGAGTACTAATAGCTATGGGACTAGTAAGGGCTATCTCAATGTAGAGATGTAGTGACTGTGGAGGAACTATGATATTATGAGGCATTGGTCTTCAAGAATTTACTACATAAACCTTGATGGGGTGAATAAAAGGTCAATATTATAAGTTGTGCTAGTATAGTGATACCTAGTCAATGGGTTACATCTACAAGATGACAAACAGGTGGAAGAGGGTAGGCTCTAGGAGGTAGTGGTGCCTCAAGATCATAGATTGATTATGAGAAATTATATTTATGGTGTATTTTATGTTTTTTTTATACTGGTTTGAGAGATAATGTAGTAAGATATATATTTTTTAGAGATATGTATACTTTTGTATATATGATGATGATTATTTACGAGACATAGATGTGATCCTTTATTTATGGTTTGTGGTTCATGGTTATGATATTCATGTTGTTTATTTATGATATTATGTTGATATCATTATGTCCATGATGATGTTCATGTGTACTAACCTCGGTAAGCATGTGATGATATGGATTTTTTTATTTATGTTCATGATGATGTTGATATGGATTGATGTTGTTTATGTGATTCTAATGTGGTGGTTATAGCTATGTTAAACATGGCTTATGACTTTTCGTCATTATTTTTATGGTTATGCTTTATGGATCTTAGTTATATGGATATGATAGGATAATGATGGTGTGATGATGATGTTTATGAGTTAATTATATTTGTTCATGGATGTGATTATTTACTTCATGTTTAAAGATAATTATGGTTATGATATTTGAAAGGATTAAAGTTATGGATGATGATGATATTGTGGTTGTTGTTCCAATTGACATGATTATGGTTTAGGTTTATAATCATGTGATGATGATGTTTGTTATGATGTTATGATTAAAATTATGGTTATGTTTATGCCTAAATTTAATGAGTATATGTTTCCTCATGTAGATTGAGAGATGTGGTGGATAACATGTGTGAATGACTCATTTTTATTTTGATGTATTGATACACTATGATATATATGATAGATGGTTTCATTGATGTGATGGATCACTAGATGATGTTTGATGTAGGAGATGTTTAATTCATTAAAATGTTCTTATGGTTAAAAACATTGAAACAAAGAAGGTAAAAACACATGGTTAAATGCATTTATTTTGATGAAGGTGTTGAAATACATAGATTAGGTTGGATAATGAAGTTAAATGTGAGAAAATAAAGATGAAATAATCAAAAGACAAATGTCTTAATGATAATATCAACCAGTATGAGAGAATAAGGAGAAGGCACGATGCTTCTTCTTTGGCTATGATTAAAACAAACTAAATTTGGATCAACTTAAAGAACATAATCCCTTTGAATGCTTTGTATTAGCATTCATTAGTTGGTTAAAAATGTGTCTTCATCACATAATGTCAATTAATCTTAAAATTCATTACTTATAGTATATAAAGGGGAGATGGATGAAGGTGAAACCTTCTTGTGAGACTAGCATGTCTTTTTTATAGGTTACCAAAGAGCTAGTATAAATAAGACCATGTCATATAATGTGTAGACTGATCGATTTAAGAAGTCTATTTATGAAATCTGATTTTAGATTCCAAATTATGTTTGTATTTTCAAATTTTGATAATGGGTATTTTGATATTTTGTTTTTGTTTGGAGAGGTTGGGGAAGTTAATCGATATGGGAAGCTTCCGAAAAATTGATATGGTTTTGACAAATGCTTTACTTAGCCATCCTTCAAGGGAGTGGTCTATGTTTGTATGATTTTATTTTAAGGCTATTGATAGTTGTCCTTCAAGGGATAAATCTACCTTTTATTTAGAAATTTTGATATGTTTTTGGTAGTTGTCCTTTGAGGGAGTAGTTTGTGAATGTTAGAGAGTGACCCATATAAGTTGTTTTGATTTTTATTTTGGTGTCATGGAGTTGCTTATACAAGATTTAAAGGTTCACCTTTTATGAAGGCAAAACTAAAGCACAAAAAGTTTGATGAGGCGTGAAAGAGGTTTAAGTGATAATGACAATGGGAATCTATCTATAAAAGGGGTAGAAAGTCCCATGAGAATAATGCCATGGGTAAAGTCATGGTACCCATTATTCAAGATTAGGCTATGATTGTGATGGACAGTCACATGATGAAATTTTAATCAGTTGTACCTAAAAGGAAAGGATGAATGTGGGTGAAGACAAGGGATGAGATTAAGTTAGAGAAAAAGGTGAGTAAGATCTAATTTAACAAAAGAAAGGATGTAAGTGAAAATCATTAAGGGGCTCAAATTCTAGTTTCCCTTCAAGAGAAGATAATTGATAAGCTCTTGATCTATACTTGTTAGTTATGATATAAGTTCCAAACCAGTTGAAAGTAAACTCGCCCCACTTGCATTTATCCATATTAGTGACATGTTGATTTCCATTTAGGATGAGGTCTCCAATATTGAATTCTTGCATCTTAATATGTTTGTTATAAGCATGCTTAATTTGTCCCTGATAGACATGAGGGTGGATAATTTTGGATAAATGACACTCATCAAATAGCTCAAGTTGGGTTAAACGTTCTTGATGATAATCACTCTCAGAGATGAGATCTTGTAGGGATATGTGAAGAGAGCGAATTTGGACTTCAACAGGTAAGATAGCCTTTACTCCAAAAACTAGAGAGAAATGGGTAGCACCCATAGGGGTTTGAATGCTAGTATGATAAGCCCATAAGGCAAATAAGATTTGTAAATGCCAATCCTGACCATATGCATTAACCATTTTAGTTTACATGTTATTATGTATTTTTTTATAGAATTTTACCTATCCATTAGCTTGTAGATGATAGGGTGATGGGAAACTTAACTTGATATTGATTGTCACAAAGACCTTGGACTTGTTTGCTTTTTAAGGATTTACCATTATCAGTGATAATATTTTAAGGAACACCAAAATGATAGATAATGTAATGGTTGATAAAGTCAATAATATTTTTAGCTTTGGTTGAGATGAGAGGAATAACCCATACCCATTCGGTAAAATATTCAATCACAATGATGATAGAATGATGTCACTATGAAGAATAGGGGTTAATTTTACTAATAAGATCTAGGCCCCATTATGAGAAGGACCATAAATATTTGGGAACTCAAGGACTATAGCTAAGTGTGTGATGTAAATTAGCATGTTGTTAAAATTTGACATACCATTTCACATAATCACAATAATATTGGCTAAGGGTGGGCCAAAAATAGCCAAGGTAAAGGATGCATTTAGCAATGGCTAGGCCACTAAAGTGTCCCCCATAGATCCCATCATGCATTTCCCTGATAACATGAGAGGCCTCATGACTATGTAGTCAATGGAAGAGAAGACCATCAAATATACATTTATAAATAATTCCCCCTAGTATGGTATAACATGAAGTGCTCTAGATAAATGCTCTTTGAGCATTCCTAGAAAGACTAGAAGGAATAATGGCAAGGTTGAGATAGTCAAAAGTCTAATGATTCCAAAGGTCAAGTTAGGATTCTTCCACATTGAATATGGTGGGAGAATCTGATTTGACATAAGAGGTCTGGGTCATTTGGTGGATAATGATAGATATAGTAGAGTTAGAAGGTGTATATAGGATGTGAGATGTGAGGGAAGTCATCGTATTAGAAAATTTGTTCATAGATTATGGAATGGTTTAGATATGGTAGTGTTAAAATGATGCTAAGAGTACATCAACTAATTATTTGTACTATTGTAAAACCTCATTCTTACATTGATAAGATCCATTTATTTGATTGACCACAAGCTAGGAGTCACCAAAAATGTTGACCATTTTGACTCCCAAAACTAACATATATTAGAGGCCTATCATTAGGGATTCATACTTAGTCATATTGTTGGTACATTTGAAATATATATTGAAAGATAAAGGGAGAGGTTCATCATGAAGGGGGATAAGGATGATTTCATCTCCCTTATCACATTGAAAATTTGACCCATTAAATAACATGGTCACTTGATAGGTGAAGTCTACCTAAGAGAGGGTCATGATGGACTCATCAAGAAACTCAAGAGGAGGAGGTTGGTTGTCTACTAATGGTGCTTCATCTAATTAGTCAATAATGACTTGCTCATTAATTGAATTATGATGAATAAACTTAAGGTTAAATTAGATAAAAGCATGAACCATTTAGTCATATGCTGGTTTTGGTATGGTTTGGAGTGAATATACTTGAGTGGGTTGGTATTGGTTATGACATAGGTCTTATGGTTGAGAAGGTAGTGGTGAAGTTTGGTGGTCATATAAACCAAGGATAAGAAAAGTTTCTTGGCATGGGTGTACTAATTTTTGTACTCTACAAGTTTATCGATAATATAGTAGACAACTTTCTCTTTATGTTGTTCATCTTGATGAGCTAGCATTGACCCTAAGGAGTGGTTGTTAGTGGAAATATAAAGGTAAAAAGGTTGATCTTCCTTGGGAGGAATGAGGATGGGTGGAGATATAAGGTACTTTTCAAGTGAATCAAATGCCTTTTGATAGTCTTTAGTCCACTTGAAAGACACATCCTTCTTTATAAGGTGGTGGAAAGGTTAGCATCAATCTGAAATCTAAGAGATAAAGTGATGAATAGATTGTAGCTTCCCCTACAATATATGGAGTTACTTGAGTTGGGTAAGAGGAGGCATGTCGAGGATTTCTTTGATTTTGGCTAGATCAAATTTGATTCCTTAAAAGGAGATGATAAATCCAAGGAGCTTTCCTAAAAAAAGCCCAAAAATACACTTTTTGGGGTTAAGATGGACATGGTAATGGATGAGTCACTCAAAGATAATCTTAAGAATGGAAAAATGATCTTTACAACATTTGGATTTACTAAGAAGGTCATCAACATAGTCTTCTATGATTTTGTGAATAAGGTCATGGAATATGTAAGTCATATCACATTGGTAGGTTGCACCATCATTCTTTAGTCCAAAAGGCATGACCTTATAGTATAAAGTCCCTCATAGGGTGATAAAGGTGGTTTTATGTTGATCTTCAGGATTAATTAGGATTTGATTATAACCTAATAATCCATACATAAGAGATAATATATCATGGCCAACTGTAAGATCAACAAACATGTCATTTCTTAGCAAAGGAAAATCATCCTTTGGGAAAACAAGGTTCAAGTCAAAAAACTCCACATAAATGTGAATTATTCCTATGGATTTGGTGATAGGTACAACATTGGAGACCCATTGAGGATAGTTAATCAGTTGGATGAAATTGATGGATAGGAGACATTGAAGCTCTTCTTTAATGAGAAAGCCTATGCAAAGGTGCATTCATTGAATTTTTGGCCTAATAGGCTTAGCATCATGATTTGTGACTATGTTTTGGGTAGTGATGGAGGGATCTATTCCTGGAATATCACTACAAGACCAAGAAAATTCTATGTTTTGGTTTTGAAGGAAGGAGGGGAAGTCTTGAAGCTCCTCAAGATTTAGAGATTGGCCAATTTTTACAATTTTCAAGTTATCCAAAGTTCCTAAGTTAATATCTATGGTGGATTTTTTTAACATGGTTGAAATCTTAGGAGGGAGAGATTTTTGGATAGAGGAATATTTTTCACCAAGATAGGTGAGAATGGAATTGTCATCCTAACATTAGATGATATTAATGGTAGGAAAGTCACCTCCTATTATCTCAAGGTGGGTCAAAGGAATGGTTATAGTTACCCCATCCTTTTGATAAGTAAAGGGTCTAAGGTTCATCATGTTGATGAAAAAAATGTTAAGGGAAATGATATCATAATCCTTAGTTATAGATGGTAGAGTGAACGGTAAGGATGGGATGTCTTCTTCAACAATGGTGATGGGAGGTGGTTTGGTTTGCTTTTCAGGTGGTGTGAAACCAAGGCCATGATTTTCATGATGTTTTTAGGTTTTGATTGGAATAAAATCATGTGGTCCATGTTCATACTGACCTAATCTAAATCCCTTATAAGCACACCTATATATGTATATCTTAGAAAATTCTAGTTTATCCAAATATGAGAAACTAGAGGTGAATGGCTAATGATAAAAGGAGGTGGAATAAGTGTCATGCAGTTTATCAAGTCCCCCATAGATGAAATTGGTTTTATAAGTTGAGGGATTGAAAGGAATAATGGTTCCAATATTGGGGTCATAAATTGGTTTTTAGTCAAGATTCCCATACTCTTGAGGAGTAGGAAAAGTGTCTAGTGTCAAAAGGCAATACTCCCCCAATGAAATATGCTGGAAGATTAATTCCAAAGGGTCTTATGTGGGGATTTGGGTGGAAGGGATGGAATAACAGGTAGATGATTCAAGGGTAGAAGAAGATGGGGATTCATATTTTACTAGTGAAGGCTTGTCAAATTAAGGAAGGATAATTTTATTGGGTTGATACATCATGTTACATGATGTAAAAGTACTTAGGTTAGATTGTATGGTAATAACTTGACCTTCATACTCAAATTTGATGCATTGGTGTAGGTTAGATGGGACATATCCCATGGAATAGATCTAATAGCATCCCAAAAAAATGTTATATTATAACTCACCTTATACTATGTATAAGAGCTTAGGAATCATGTGGGGTACTAGCTGAATGTGAAGGACAATATTTCCAAAGGTCATGGCCATGGTATTGTTGAATGATCAAAGTACCACTAAGGTTTCTGACATAATGTTCTTAGGTAATTTGAGTTTGTATGTGTGAGAGGAGATAATTTTGATACTATCTCCCCCATAAGTCATAACATTCTTGATGTGGGTTTGGTTGATGTATCTGGTAATGAAGAGAGGAGGATTTGGGTCATCTATGTGGATGGAAGGTATTTCTAAATCCTTGAAGGTAACTATTGACTAAATTTGATCATGTGGGTCAAATTGGGACCCTTATAGGTAAAAAATTGAATTTTAAGTGTTTTATGGGTCTAATATAGATGTGATGAGGTGTATTATAGGTTAATTGATGTCATTTAGTGTCATATTATCCTTAGTCAATTAGTCTTTTAGTCTATTTATCATTTTAAGTCAATTTGGGGGTCATAAATGGGCATTAAATGAGTTTCAAAAATTAATTAGGAAGTGTGAAGGTTATAAAAGGTTATTTCATGTTCCATGTGTCCTATTATCTCTTAATCAACTATTGGTAACTAAAATTGGTAGGTGTTTTAGATGAAAGAGAAATTTTACTAGGAAAAAGGTGATTTTGGCACTTGTACAACCCATGAGGAAGTGTTCCACATGGGATAAGGTCATAGAATGACTATAAAACTTCCTTAGATATGTCTCGATGATTTAAATTCTTTGGAAGAGCTAAAAAATTTCCAAAACCATTCTTCTCATTCCTCACCCTTTTAGGCACATATAACTAATCTTTAGGTTTATACTTGGTACAACCAGTAGGGGAGGTTTCAGATAAAATGAATTGGGGAGGTGATATTAAACATATAGATATTCATTTCTATAAAAATATTTTTAATAATTATGGATTTTTATTTATGAACCATCCTCATGAAGTTGACTATGATTTTATGCTTGTTGTTTCACGCACCCTATAGGTTTTGCTCCATTTTGGGTAAGTCTATATGAACTAATTAATGATGTTGACTCCAAAGGATGTTATATATATTATAAAATTACCTCCATGATTTTTTTAGGTTTCATGGTGTTTTAGTGAGAAAATCATCTCATGTTGGTGATTAGTTTCATTTGGGATGACAGATAGGTTTCCACTATCTGCAGAGTTTATCATGCTTTATAAATGGTTCCAAAGGGTGTAGAGAAGTTAATCACCATGTATTAAATGTCTTATTTATCTAGTATTTTTTTTAATTTTCATTCTCCAAAGAAATCTTCATAATTTGGAGTCATATGCAAGAGCACAGTCACATTGGCATTCACAGTCAACTTTTTACCTGCTCCTAGTCTCAATCATGGTGTTTGAGCTCTAATAAATTTTATAAGGGATTAATGGAGAGACAAAAGGTGTTTTAAATGTTTTTATTATATGACTAGATAGTTTTCACCTTCAAAATAGCATAAAGATTATATGATAGCATTCATGTACAACATCTACAGTTAGGAAGCCATTAAAGTACATCTACAAGAGACTCTTAGGATGAAATTATGCCAAGATGGAAATTTGGATAAATTTTTCAACCTTTAAATAATTTTAGGAGTCCATTTAAATACTTTTTAAAGGTTTAAATTTATCATAAATCTTATATCTTTCATATTATTTAGATTTGTTCATTAGTTGTAGACATGGAAATCATCACCTACAGGTGTTAGTAGAGGACTCCAATTCTTGATGGAGGAATTTTGACAAGTTAGAACCATGTTTAGAGTCTTAAGGTGTTAAGGATATCCAAAAAATCATTTTAAACTTATATATGGATAGGCAAGTTGAAGATAACCTTCTAATAGGAGGATGACAAGTGTTCAGGCAATTTTTCCCTAAAACAATAAAACAAAGGTCCTAGTACTTTTTGTCAAAATCAAAAATCAAGGTTGTCATGAGATTGGAAGCATATAGGTGTACTTACTTTGTATTAAATACATATTAAAATTACTTGGTAGATTTTTTAAGGGTAAATGTTGATGAAGCTTGACTATTTGGGGCCTTGAAGTTGCCCAGTTATGCACTAAAACTATACATTTTCATCTACAGGTTTGAGTTTGAAAGGAGACCTTTTTCATCCAAAGTTACACAATAGACTATGCACCATAATTATGTATTGTGTTTAGACCCCCTATACACACTTTCAATCTGTACATATTCCTGAGCAAGTACCTACAAGCAACCTAAGGTGCAAGTTTGAGAAGATGTTGCATTATTATGGACCTAATAATGATGATAACTTGGTTTAAACATGATAAACTAAATATAATTTAATATCTAAGGTTTTTATCAAGTAAACACATAAAAATACCCCTTCATCTAAAAATAATGCACCTACAACCACTATAAGTGATTGTGAGAGACAGTGAACAAGGGGTTATGGATCTTGATGAGGGTGTAGCCAAAACTAAGAAAAAAAAATAAGTAGGTGAAAATTGAAATCTATGACCAAAAAATATCATCATAAGGATATTATAATTAGTGTTTTGTTTCCCATCTATACTTAAAGGTCCCCTATTCACCATAAGGAAGGCTACAGGCTAGTTATAGGGTTATCAAAATGACTGAGATTAATAACCTTATTTATATACCTTATTATAATAATTATAATAGTTATTTTATTCATATAATGGTGTGGAGATATGAAAAGAGGCTTATTAAAGGTTTTCAAAGTCTAATCCATGCAGGTAACCCCCTTCCAAGATAAAAACATAGTCTGTTGTAATTGAGATAGACAATGAGCAAGTTTATTGATGTGGAACTACATAAGGATGTGATAAAATGTTTAATAAAATGTAAAATTATATAAATATATAAAAATATTCCTCTAAACATATAATTCAAGTTAAAATACACAAGACCACCTTCAGGCAGGAGAAATGCACAAATAGGCTTAGTTCACTAGTCAAGCATAACTAAGGACATATTTCTAGGTATAAGCATGGGTCATAGGAGTTGTAAAGTATTTTTAATATTATCATCATGGTGGGAAAAATATAATATACCCTCATGGTATTATAATAAGTATAGAGAGGGCTCCAATCATGCATACTAAGTCCACATGAAATTCTTGCACACAGTCTATTTTACACAGGGCTGCCTTGGAATTTGATGAGGTTTGGGGTAAAATCACATGATAAAAGGATAATTTTTTGTGTGATATGTCCTAAAAAATTTATAATTCCTTTAAATATCTATTTTTTTAAGGAGAATATGGGAAGTACCCTCTATTTTATCTCAAATAGAGGGTACTGTCCCTTGTGTATATGCTAGTAGGTTTGAACAAGGGAGGTGATAAGGTGAACATGAAGTTATTTGGAAATTAATGAGAGGTATTTGGAGTTGTAAGATATAAATACAAACATTATAGACTAATATTTAAATATATAAAATAAATGGGATGCTAAAAAACCCTAAGGTTGTAGCCAAGCCCATTAGGTAAGGTTTTGACCTAAAGCTAAATGGAAAACAACTTTCATTTCTAGTATGGAGTGATAATTATATCTTATAGAGGAATTTTTATAGGCTCACTATATATGTGTATAAGCTATTAGGATGCAAGGAAAACCATCAAAAGTCATTTTGAGCTCTAAGGTGTAGTCGGGTTTATTAGGTAAGGTTCAAGCCTAAGGCCAAATGGGAAGTCACTTACACTTATAGCATGATATATGATTTATAGCCTATTGTATCATGTTTATGTGGTAATAATAGACATTTTTAAAATATTTTTATGCTATTAGGTCATAAGGATATCCATTTTTTCCCAAAGATAACTTAGACTTATGTAAAATGTGAAAACAAGCTCGATGGGAGAAGTTTGGAAGCTCATGCCTCTTTTGATGCTATGAATGGGAACCTAATAAGCTTAAATATGTTTATGAGGGTATTTAAATATTAATTTTTGTAATTTTTTGGTAGTTTCAACATCCCATATTTATGAAAAAACCTTAAGAGCTCAAAATAGGCTAAAACCCTTACCAGTGACCAATTTAGGGAAATGGAGATGAAAATTTAATATAATGGCATATTTTTCCCAATATTATGATTTAAAATTATATGATACTCCATAAATATAATCCCCATTATTTTAGACTATACAAAATTGTATGGACAGTGTACAAAAGATGATTTTATTGAAAGTTTTGTGCATTGTATAGGTTGTAAGAGGTTTTAAGAGATGTCAATAATATGGGAGGGAATATTATGACTTAAGATATCTACCCATGTAAATTTAATTAATTTTAATAACTCATAAATTCCTCAACCAGTTGCTTCATCTTAGCTAGTCAAAACTAGCATAGTGACTAAGCAAGTGAGGAGGGTGGAAAACTTCAAGTGAGCTGATTTTAAGGTGTTCCTAATGACTTTAAGTCCATTTAGGGTCTTGATAGGTTTCATACACTCCATTACATTTATTTTAATTGAATTTTTTTTTTTTTTAGGCCAAGTGTGCAGGGTACATGAAAGAGGAGTTTCTTAGAGTGTAGGTAGTGATATCTCCTTTCTAGATGATTCTAAATGACTAAACCTACAACAAATGCATGGAGAGGAATACATGAAAGAATTTACCTTCATTACAATAATTAGACCTATCCCTAAATATTTTTGGAATGTCCAAATAGGTCTAAATCATGAATTCAATTTTCTAAGCTAGGATGAGGAGTTTCATGCCACTTTTCATGAGTTTTATGACTTGGATGGACAATTGTGATTCCTAACCTTTCATGGTTCATCCCACATACTATTATCATGAATAATTAACTGATTTTATCAATGTGAAGAGTGCCTTTATGACCTTTTGACTTCTCTCTTCTCCTTTCTCTCTCTCTCAAGTTTTATAAGAACTAGCCATTTTGGCCATTGTAACTTATACTCCAACTGAGTATGGTGAATCCCTACTCATTTGCATACCATTTTATCATTAAGACTAATTATTTTCACCTCTTCATGACTATTCATAGTGTGTTCTACTTGGATGATTGATTTTTACTAAGTGATAACTCTTATTTTCTTAGCATGTTATTTCATTCTTTCACCCTATTTGTAGTTGGAAAGCTTCTTCTTGCAAGGCATGTGAAGTGTTTTAGGAAGTGTCAAAATTGATTGAGTTAGTCTATTCACTAGTTCCATTCAAGGCCTCTTGTATATTCCTCATAGCCTAAGCATTCATCCATAACCTCATAATGTAACATTGATGTGATAATATGTAGATTGGTAAAGTGTATGTTTGGTCAGTCTATTGGTTTCAAGTGTAACATGTAACTGGTTAGAAGTCATCAAATTATTTGGTGTATCACTTCTTTTAGGATATTTTGGTTTTATTTTTCTCTCTCCCTTCCCCCCCAAAAAAAAATTTTAGGTGTAGTAGTGATCCAAAGTGGTAGATCAAGATAGCTAGCCCTATCTAGATATTCACCTCATCCTTAGGCTACCTACAAGACTAGAAGTGTTTTAATTGTGCCAATTGGATGAGGAGAGATGAGACATATCCTCAAAAGGTGAAAATACAAGTGAAAATAGTTTTTGGCATTCTTAGTGGGACTCTTGGTCTAAGAAGTTGAAATATTTTTGGTGTTGTCTTTTAATAATCATAATTTGGAGGCATCTATCCAAGCATCAATGGTGAATCTAAAGTTACATCATCTATTCAAGCAGCCCAAGTTATCCTTTAAATATTTGTGGTAACATTTTCCTTTCAATTCTTTCTTTTAATGAAGTTTTATGGCTGACCTTGGTGTTGAGTTTTATTATACACAAGTTGGTGAGGTATATCCAACCTATGACATTCCATATCAGTCTTATCATTATCCTTACCAGCTCCAACATGAAGCATATCAACCGATCCATGATGTTTATCAGCCCATTCATGAATATTATCAACCCTACAATCAGCCTTCTCCATATCTTTCTCCTATTCAAAATAATCACTTCTCTAATCATTCCATTTCCATTTTCAAGCAACCTCTTTTAGGATATGAGAGGTATATGTTAGATGTTGAAAAATAAATGGGATATGACCAAGAATTTCCTAGTCATATCATTAATAAGGTGAGAGATTAAATATATCTAGTCAAAAGAGAGTGGGCATGTATTAAGAGATCCTATTTGCAAAGGCTTACAAGTGAGATGTTAGATGTGAGTGGCTTAGTTTCTTCCTTAGAGGATAAAGTAAGAATTCATGAAACCTCACCAAACCTATCAAACTTAATATTAACTTCCCCAATATTTTTATTAGTCTTATTTGACCCCTATTCATGAGCCCAATCAAGCTAACCAAAGTCATCCTTTTTCCCCATCAGTTGGAAGAGAGAGTTGAAAAGAAAAACCTTATTTTTGAAGATAATATTGATAGGTATATTGAGTTATCCAATAAGAAATGAATGAGTCCATGTTAGAAAAAAAGGAATTTGAATTTAATTCCTCATTTCCCTCTCCCATTACATATCCACCTTAATAAAAGAACTCTAGATATGAGATTCCAAGTTGGAGACATGGTGGAGAATCCAAGCCTAAAGAGATTCCAAGTTTCTCAAATAATTCATCCAGTCCTCAAGTTGAACCACCACCTAAATAAAAGACTCCTAATCCTAAAATCCTAATATAGAGTAATATAGTGGAGTCATTTTGAAATAAAGAGGATAAGAACCTAGGTAAATATGTGAAGTTGAAGAAAAAATTGATCCTATGCAAGCTCCTCCCACCCTTCCTCAAGAGACTCTTTGTCTTATATGTTATCCCTCTTGTACTTGTTGTCCTCATGATAATTATTATAAACCTCAAGAGATAATTTTTGAATAGAACATATCCAATAAAATTAAAGAGTTAGATTCAATGATGACATTAATAAGTCAAGGTGTGATGGAAGGTTTAGACCCAAAAAAAGATCCTATGCCTAAACACACCCCATATAACCTTCATTAAGAGAATTATCAATATCAATCAGATTAAAATGAAGTGGTTGTAAAATTTAATTAATAAAACCAAGAAATTTTATCCCAAGGTCTACCTCCCCTTCCTTAAGAGCTTCCAAAAGAATCCCCTACATTGCACTCTCAATTTGATTTTGAGTTCTATGTGCCACCTCCACCAACTAGTTCATCTTGTCCTCACCTCATCACCATTTGCCTTGATGAACATATGGTATGAGAAAATAAATAGGAGTAGTTGGTTGATAAAAACTTATAACTCTTTCTTGAATAAATCCTACATCCTTGGCAGCCTCATTAGACTAAGTCACATGACTTCAAGATTTGTAGTCTTGGAATCACAAAGAAGGAGATGGAAGATCTTGCAGCCCTTTAAAACTAAATTCATGTTTTAATAGATGAAATTTAATTGAGATCCCTCAATAGGTTATAAATTATAAAAAATATGTGGTATCTTATGTTGAATATTTAGATTGGATTGATAAAGAAGAATGTTTTCATTTTGCCAAAGAAGAGGAAACCATCATTGGTTCTTCCATCACTATGCAAGATATCATGGATGGGAAAGAACAATTTATTAATAAAAATTTTAATGACTTGTTTTAAATCAATGTAATATGATATAATACTCTTCAATAAGGATATTACCTAATCACAAATTGAAAAGGCAGCCTTGGCACTCAAGTGAGTATGTAAATAAAAGGTAACTTTTTAAATCTATCCCTCCAAGAGGCATATGCATCTCATGATGACATGTTTGAAATCATCAAGATGTGATATAATCCTCTCAATAAATTGGGAGAATTAAATCATCTCTTTAAGGATGGAACAATATTTTATTAGCCTCAATTTTTTAAGGAACAAGAAACCAATCATCTTAAAGCCATGCTTACTAAGAAGATACTAGTTGATCATGAGATGAAGATTGGGTAGTAGTATGAGGTATGTGTGAAAGTTTAAGAGGAACATATTTACATTAATGACATATTTGAGGATGATATACTTGATATTAGATCAAGTGAAGTTTAAATGAATAGGTTTGATATATAAAACATCCACTCCAAGGAGAAACATGCTTGGCACTACGTTTCATCTCATGAAGAAGAAGATTTAAAAAACTTTCCTTTTGATCCTAGAAAAAAAGGTATGCTTAGCTACTAGTTGTACACAATAGTTTATTTTTATAATTCCCCTAAGTGCCTTGAGCACATGTGTGTATGTGTCTTATTAGTTTGTTTTCTTTATTTTGTGTGTGTCCTTTACTTTGTGTGGTTGAGGTAGTGAAGTGGTATTGTTTTGATCAAAGATTGTTATTAGGGTCCCTTTTTTTGTCTCAAAATTCACATGACTCCCTAAGCCCAATGGACTGATAAGGCTACTAGTATAGTTAGTATAGTAGGCATATTACCCCTATGAGTCACCATTTTGTTGACCAAATTTTACCTTATAGGTCAAATTGGGACCCCTATAGGTAAAAAATTGACTTTTATATGTTTTAAGGGTATAATATAGATGTAATGAGGTTTATTATAGGTTAATTTATGTCATTTAATGTCATATTAGCCTTAGTTAATTAGTCTTTTAGTCTATTTATCATTTTTAGTCATTTTAGGGGTCATAAATGAGAATTAAATGAGTTACATATATTCCTTGGGAAGTGTGAAGGTTACAAAAGGTTATTTAATGTTCCATGTGTCCTCACATGTCTTAATCAACTATTGGTAACTAAAATTGGTAGGTGTTTTAAAAGAAAGACTAGTTTTCTTGAGAAAAAGGTGAGTTTGGCACTTGTACAACCCATGGGGAAGTGTGACACATGGGAAAAGGTCATGGAATGAATCTTAAACTTACTTAGATCCATCTAAATGCTTTTAATTATCTAGAAGAGCTAAAAAAAGGCATAAAATCATTATGTTCTTTTTTCACACTTCTAGGCACACAAAACTAGTCTTCAGTTTGTACTTTGTATGATTAGCAGGGGAGGTTTTAGATAAAATGCCTTGGTGAGGTTAAATTACACCTAGATAGATTAATTTAAATTAAAATAGTTTTAATAATGGTGGAATGTGCTTTATGAACCATCCTCATAAAGTTGACTATGTTTTTTTGCTTATTATTTCATGCATGGGATAAGTTTTACTCCATTTTGGGTAAGTCTATACAAACCAACTGGTGATGTTGACTCTAGAGGATGTTTACTCTCTTATTATACTCCTTCCACACTTTTTTTTGGTTTCATTATGTTTTAGTGATCAAATCATCTCATGTTGGTAGAATAGTGTCATTGGGATGGCAGGCTAGTTTCCACTATATGCAAAGTTTCTCATGCTTTAGAAATGGTTTTAGAGGGTGTAGAAAATTTCATGACCATGTATTAAATTTATTATTGGTCCCATAATTTTTTTAATTTTCATTCTCAAAAGCAAGATTCATAGTTTTTAGTCAGATGCAAGAGCACAATCACATTGGCACTCACAATCAACTTTATGATTACTCCCAGTCTCAGTCATGATGCTTGAACTCTAATCATGTTTATAATGGATTAATGGAGAGTCAAAAGGTGTTTGAAAAGTTATTTTTTTATGAATATTAATTTGTTACCTTCTAAATATCAAAAAGAGTCTATGATAATAGTCATAGACAACATCTATAGTTAGGTAGCCATTAAAGTACATCTATAGGAGACTCTTAGGATGAAATCATGATAAGATGGAAATTTGGATAAATGTTTCAAACTTTCAAGAATGTTATGAGTCCATTTAAATTCTTGGTGAATGTTTTAATTTATCGTAAAACTTATAGCTTGCATACTATTTAGATTTTCGCATTGGTTACAGACATGGAAATGGTCACCTACAAGTGTTAGTAGAGGAATGAGGTTCTTGATGGAGTAATTTGGACAAGTTATAACCATGTTTGGATTCTTAAGGTGTTAAAGATATACTAAAAATAATTTTTTAAGTGATAGATGGCTAGGCAACTTGAATATCACCTTATAATAGGAGGATGACAGTGTTCAGGGAATTTTCCCCTAAAATAAGAAAATATAGGTCCTAACACATTTTGTCAAAAAAAAAAAAACAAGGTTATCATGATATTGGAAGCATCTAGGTGTACTCACCTTGTATCCCCTTCATAATATAATTAATTTTCATATTTTTTATGGTATAATGTTGATGAAGCTTGACTATTTGGGGCCTCAAAGTTTCCTTATTATGCACTAAAACCTTATATTTTCATCTACAAGTTTGAGTTCAAAAGGAAACCTTTTTCATCCAAAGTTTCATAATATAATATGCACCATGTTTGTATTATTACATTATTTTAAGGGAGTATTTTTAATCTAAAATCCACATAAGGAGAATTATTCATTGTGTTTATGTCCCTATACACACTTTTAGTCCGTACACAAGCTTGAGCAAGCATCTATAACCAGTCTAAGGTGAAATTTTGAGAAGATGTTGCATTCTTGTATACCTAAGCATGATGAAGACTTTTTAAAACATGATTACCTAAATATAAGTTAATATTTAATTTTTTTATCAAGTAAACACCTAAAAATACCCCTTTATCTAAAAATAATGCACCTACAGCCACTATAGGTGACTGTGAGAGACAATGAACAAAGGGTGATGGTTCTTGATGAGGGTGTAGCCAAAAATGAGATAAATAGATTCAATTAGATAAAAAGTGACATCTATGACCTAAAAATATTATTAAAAGGATATTATAAACAATTTTTTATTTCCCATCTATACCTACAAGTCCCTTGTTCACCATAATGAAGCCTACATGTTGGTTGTAGGGTTATCAAAAGGACTGAACTTGATAACCTTGGTTATATACCTTATTAAAATAATGAGAAGATTGAGTTTAATAGTATAATTGTGTGGATTAGCTTAAAATATTATTATTAAAAGTTTTCAAATTACTATCCATGTAGGTAACCCCCTTCTAAGACAAAAATACAGTCTATTATAATTGAGACAGACAATGAGCAAGTTTCTTGATGTGGAAGTGCATAAGGATGAGATAAAATCCAATGTTAAATTATATCCATATGTATAAATATATATATATATATATATAAATATATATATATGCCTATAAAATTTTAATTAAATCTAAACTACACAAGACCACCTACAAGCAAGAGAAATACACAAATAGGGTCAATTCACTAGTCAAGCCTAACCATGTAAGGACATATTTCCAGGTACAAAATTAGGTCATAAGAGTTGGAAAGTATTATTTAATTTTATTATCATGTTTTAAAAAATATTATAGACCATAATGGTATTATAAAAAGTAGAGATAGGACTCCAATAATGCATACTCACTCCACATGTGAAATTCTTATACATAGTCCATTTTACACAAGCCTACCTTAGAATTTGATGAAGTTTTGGGGTAAAATCATAGGATAAAAGGCTTATTTTTATTTTTATATGTCCTCACAACTTTTATAATTCCATAAAATATCCATTTTATCTATATAATATGGTAATTGCCCTCTATTTTGTCTCAGACAGAGAGTACTTCCCCTTATGCATAGGCTGGTAGGTTTGAAGAAGAGAGATGATAAGGTGAACCTAAAGTTTTTTGGACCTTTATGAGAGGTATTTTGAGTTTTAATACATCCATAAAAACATGATATACTAATATTTAAAGAGATAAAATAAACGGGATGCTCAAAAAACCCAAGGTTGTGATCAAGCCCATTGGGCAGGGTTTTGACCCTAAAGTCAAATGGAGAACCACTTTCATTTTTAGTATGGAGTGATAAATATAGACTATAGAGGCATGTTTATGTGGTAAATATATATTTTTTTTAGATATTATGATGAAATTAAAACCATTAAAATTCATTTTGATCTCTAAGGTGCAATTGGCCTATTAGGCAAGGTTCAAGCCCAAGGCCAAACAGGAAGTCACTTACACTTATATAATGAGATATTATTTATAGCCTATTATATAATGTTTATAGGGTCATAATCTACATTTTAAAACTCTTGTAATGAATTTAGGTCATAAGGAAATCCATTTTTGGCCCAAAGACAACTCATACTTGTGTAAAATATGACAACAAACTTGATGGGAGAAGTTTGGAATCTCACACCTATTTTGATGTTATGAATGGGAATATAATAAGTTAAAGGATGTTGATGAGGGAATTTAACTATGAATTTTTTTAATTTTATGGTAGTTTCAATGTCCCGTCTTTATGAACAAACCTTAAGAGGTCAAAATAAGCTAACTAAAACCCTTATAAACCCTTATCAGTGACCAATTTGGGGTAATGGAGACGGAAATATATTATAATGTAATATTATTCCCAATATTATGATTGAAACATTCAAGGATTCCCTTGAGCTAATCCCCATGCTTTTGGACTAAATGGAATTGCAGAAATAGGGTTCAAATAGGCTTTTCTTGATAGTTTTGTGCATTATGCAAGTTATAAGAGGTTTTAAGAGATGCCAATCACATGATATGGAATCTTAGGACATAATAAAACTCCCCATGTAAATTTAATTCCTTTTAATAACTCCTAAGTGCCTTAACTAGTTACTTCATCTGACCTAGTCAAAATTGGCATAGTGACCAAGCTAATGAGAAGGCTGAAAAACTTTAAGTGAGCTGATTTTAAGGTATGCATGATGACTATAAGGACATAGAGGGTATTTAAAAGTTTCATCCATTACCTCTCATGGATTTTCATGGAAAACTGAGGCCTTTTTGGATGCCAAGTGTGTAGGGTGCATGAAAGAGGAGTTTCTTAGAGTGTAGGCAATGATAGTTGTTTTCTAGATGATTCTAGATGACTAGGCCTAAAAAAATGAATGAATATGAATGTATAAAATCCTTTCCCTTCATTATAATCATCAAACCTATCCCTAATCAGTTTTTGGATGTTCAAACTAGTCCCAATCATAAAGGTAATTTTCTAAGCTAGAATAACGAGTTTCATGCCACTTTTCATGAGTTTTATGACTTAGATGGACACTTGTGCTTCCTTACCTTTAATTATTCATCCCAAATCCTCTTCTCATGTATAGGTAACTAATTTTTTTATCTTTACAAGTGTCCTTGTGACCATTGGACTTGTCTCTTCTCCTCTCTCTCTCTCAACTTCTATAAGAACTAGCCATTATAACTTATGTTACACATAAGTATGGCAAAGACCTACTCATTTTCATAACATTTGATCAATAAGAATAATTATTTTTACCTCTTCATGACTGTTCATAGTGTTTTCTACTTGGATGATTTATTTTTCTTAAGTGATAACTTATTATTTCCTTAGCATGTTATTTCATTATTTCATCATATTTATAGTTGGAAAGCTTCTTCTTGCAAGGCATGTGAAGTGTTATAGGAAGTTTCAAGGTTGAGTTAGTTATTATATTCACTAGTTCCATTAAAGGCCTCTTTTCTAGTCTTTATAGCCTAAGAATCCATCCATAACCTCATAATGTATCATTGATGTAAAAAGACAGATTAGAGAAGTGTATGTTTGGTTAGTCTATTGGTTTCATGTGTAAACTGTAGCTAGTTGAAAGTCATTAACTTATTTAGTGTATCACCTCCCTTAGGATAGTTTGATTTCAGTTTTATCTCTCCCTCCCCCCCCCCCCGCAAATTTTAGGTGTAGTAGTTATCTAAAGTGGAAAGTTGAAGAACTCCAATAAAGGTTGTTCTAGGTTATGGGTCTTTTTGTTGGACCTCTATGGATTTCAAAGCCTTTATCATCACTTGGTAGTGATGCAGTGAGGTATTGATAAGTTTATAAAAACTCATCTTCACTAGTGTTTATTGAAGCTATTTTATAACTACTCATTAGAATGATTCAAATATATTGGATTGAGAGGGCCCCATGATGGACACTTTAGGTTTGGTTAAAGGTAAGGTTTTTTGTGTTAGCTGGATGGTTGGGTGGTGGAAGAGTGATATATTTATGGAATGGACACTTTTTATTTTCCCTTATCCTTTTTTTGAGCTTGTGATCATGTTACCACATAGATGGTATGGATTTGGGGAGGAGTCAGGCTAGAGGATTGCTTTGATTCTTCTTCACTCTAAGGTGAGAGTGGAGGAGTAGGCAAATGTTGGTCAATGGATTTTGGTTCTTAGATTAGTGGTCAGATCATGGGAGGCTCATCCAAAAATAATTTATCCTTATGATATAACCAATAGATCAATACTTAGATAGCCTTACAATTCTCCATGTCATGCCAAGGTGTCTGATGATATGAGCACACTAAGAATTCATTATACCAAGATGGTTTTGGACTAATAACTTCAAATGGTTTGATAGGTGTTAATATCAAGAAATAATATTGTAAAAATAGTTGAATAAAACTTAGTCAAAGGTGGCAAAGGTATTGAAAGTATGGGCATGTGGGTATGATAGGATTATGCATTATTTTCATTGTTGGTAGAAAGATCAAGGTTGGGAAATGGTTATCTAAAGATGTCAAGTGATTGGTTCAAGGGTACATTGGGGTTATCCAATACAAGTTCCCCCTTTCAATGATATTTTGGACAACGTTCTTGAAGGTATTACACCTATTGACATCATGTCTAATGACTTGATAGAAGGTACACAATTCATTCTCCTTATACAGACTAGGTACAAGATGAGAAGGATCAAATTATTATGGAGGTTTGATCAAAGGGAGTTATATGATATTGAATTTTAAAAATTTATCCAAGATCAAAGCATATGATTCCCCAAGTGGAGTAAATTTCTTTTAGGTGTTGTGGTTTTGATTCCTAGTTTTTTTATTAGAGGAATTGGAAGAGTTAGGTTGGTTAATAATGGGTGGAAGAGTGGTTTTAAGGAGAACAAAATTTGTGGTTCCCTTATTTTTGGTGTTAGTGTTGGTTTGATTTTTGGTTTTATAAGAGAAAAAATAACATGAGTTCCTAAATGCTCTTAGGTGATGTTGAGGGTCTTCCTTATTTTTTTTACTTAGAAGATTTTGGAAAATCCCATTGAGGAGGATAAAAGGTTGAATGGGGATGGATGGGTGAATTGGTTTATTATAGATTTGGTCACATGACAAAATATTATGAGCTATAGAAATAGATGACTCCAAAGTAATAATTTTATCCATTAGCATTTTGACAAGGTCTATTTGTGGTTGTGCACTCTTGTAGTTGTAAAGTATATTATGTTGCTTTTAGGTACGTGAAACATATGTATAGCTAGTGGGGGGTTGAGAGGATACCACACATTAGTATGTGGATATGGGTGGTTGGGATGATGCCACATATGAATATGTGGAGATAGGTGGTTGGGTAGAAGGAAGAGGTACATACCCTTATGGGTTAGGGATATATCTTGGGTTTTGTGAAATGGGTACCTATTGAGATATTAAAGTAGGTTGGGTAGGATTTATGTTTGGGTTAGTAAATATAGGGTAGGTTGAAACTTTGGTACTAATGGGTGGAAGGGTAGAAGGTATGGAAACCACTAAGATTTAGAATGGAGTGGATGTAGGTAGGTTAAAAATGAGATAAATGGTGGTGACACTAGTAGAGGGTACTTGTATGATAAGGGAAGTACTAGATCCTAAAGCTTGGGTTGCTTTAGTACTAGGAGGATTATTATTTGGGGAAGAAGGTGCTTGGGTGTTTCTTGGTTGAGTGGGCTGGTTTTAGATGGTGGTATCAGTGAGGTTATTGGTAAAGAAGGATGCCTAAGTGACTAAAGGTTAGGTAGAGATGGTGGCAATAAAGGTGTCACCCATAAGGTAGGATGTCATGTCATAAGATAGGTCGATAGGTAGAACTAAAGTAAGGGTATACTAAGATATGGTGTTAAGGTAATGATGGAGGGATATGAGGTTGTTATCTAGAAAGGTGGAAAAAATTGCATCACCTTAGGCAACCATTTGAGGGATGGTAGTGATTCCAGAAGGATGGGGAAAACTCTCCATATCTAATATGTATTCCATATATGAGGGAGAAGAGGAATATGGGTGATTAAGAGGTGGGTCCTAATTTGCTTGGTTCCTTAGTTGGTACCTAGTTAAAACCATATAGATAAGGGAAAGAAGAAGACACAAAAAATCTCACAACTCAAACAAAGAAAAGACAAAAAAAGGTCAAGGGAACAAAACACACACTAAATCACGTTAAACCCCAAGGTTATCTTTAGTTTATTTTATGGCTTATGCCTTAATCTTTAAGAATTGTGTGAATAAACTTGGCTTATAAAATGGGTACTAGAAAATAAGTCTATGGTTGGTTTCAAGTTGTGTTTAGGATCTCAAATGGATCTATATTAGAAATTAGTATGTGGATTGATACTGGGGCCTACCCCCACACTTCACACATCATAGTGATAAGGGTCTCAAGTGCTTAGCCAAGATATACCAATTTATAAAGATTATACTCAGCTAAAGAACTGAGTTGGTTCTCCTCTTGGTAATGGAATCTAAGTAGGATAGTCAAGAAAGGTGATCGCTAGGTGATAAAATCCTAGTCAAGCTTTATGTCAATGTTTTTATGTTTGATTAAGTGTAAGTGGTATGGTCTTTTGTGTGTGATAAGAGTGAAGATATGATTGATTCACTTGATTAATTAATCTATGTGAGCTAAAATAATTAGGTAAATAATATATGTAGTTAATTTTATGCCTAAATGAGATTATAATTTTGTTGTATGAGCATAAAACATGAAGAAAAAGCACCTAAATGTAACTATAAACCTGAGAAAAGACTCAAGGGTTCCACCAGGCATGCCAAAATGTTTTAGTAAATTTTTGCTTTATTTTTTTTATAAATAATGTTATAAAACTCAAAAGAAGGGTGAGGTTGGTAGAACTTGATATGTTGTGTGCACATTGATCCAAATGATTGTGGAGACTCCTCTTTGGCTTGGGAGGAATGACCTAAAAATAAGAAATTACTAAAGATACTATTGATTAGTTAGGTGGTAGGGTGGATTACCTAACAAGGTAGATCTTAGAAGCATGAGCTTCTTTTGAGGCTATCAATCCACACTTTTAAATAATCAAGTTCAAAAGACACATTGCTTTCATAAATAATAGGAGGTACTAAAACCAAATACAATAAGTGATTGATAAATGAATAGGTGAATTTGACTAATTATAGAGATAAATATATTTTATTAATGCTAAATAAATTAGGTATGGTCCAAAAAATAGGGTGAGGCTTTGTGATAGGGAAAAGGATCTAAAATCAAGATATGGTTGAAGTCTAATAGGTGAAATAGCTTGTTGTTTCTCTATCATATAGTGATTATTAATGGTTAGGGTGGTCATTAGTGGTTGGCTATCATCATTACTTATGGATAGACCATTGATGGTCAGGGTGATCATTGGTGGTTACTATGAGTTCTAATTTGGTCCAAGAAATTGGGTTGATGAGGATGTATTATGGATTTTGGAAGGTGGGTCTAGGTCAGAGGTTGGTTTTGAGAGGAACAAAATAACTATTCACTAAAAAATAGATAATTATCTTTATTTTTTTTTGTTAAGGTGAGTGTCTAACAAATATATTGGTGGAGCATAGAGAAATTATAGTGGAGTAACTATACTTGGTTGTTGATAGATGAGCAGTGGCACTTTAGATCTCTATCATACTCATTAATTATTTACTTGGAGAATACCTACAAAAGAAGCTCTGATGTAAGAGGATCTTAATGGTTGTTGATAATCTCTAATGGCTTTGGTTCTATATGATTTGATTGATCCCTTTTCACCTCCTCCTCCTCCTCTCTTTTTATAGGAAAAAATGAGAGGTGAAATAATCAGTTTAATAAAAGGTTCAACAAGTAGTTTATTTTTATCATCAACATGCATTGATCTTACACATGAAATAGATAGCTAAAAATAAAAAGGGAAGTTATATTTGAGCTAGTGTTTCAATGTTTAGGTGGTTGAGAATTTATCATCGATAGTTATGGTGATCATCAACAGTCGATGGATTAAAGGTTAAGTTGGTTAAATGTTAGTCAGGGTAAGGTTTATAGATGATAGGTTGTGGGATAGTTCTTAGGGGGTCCTGAGGTGGTCTAGGGATTAGTTCAAAATATAGAAACTTTTTTTGTGGTTTTATAGTGTCTACACACTTAACCCCATGATTGGAGGCATTGGAGGACTGCTACCAGGATAGGCACTAGGGGTACCAACACCTCAAGTACTAGTTGCACCCTCATAGTAAATCTACTATGAAATGGATATACACCTACAAGACTATTGTGGTAGGGAAAATGCCATAGAATATGTGCTAAAGTATTAACTATGGTGGTGCACATGAAGCATAACCTAGTCAAAGCAAAAGGATGATTATTTTTTGACCACTTTACTTGATCGTGCCCATACTTGGCATAAAATTTTTGATCCTAATTAGGCCATGGTTGACTATGATACCCTAAAGGATACTTTCTTGAAAGAATTTAACATTCTAGAGTTTGAATAATAGAGCATCACCATGATAAAAAGTTATTGAATGAATCTTATATAGTGTGCACTTGTATGATATAGGGTTCAAAACTCTTTTATCAAAGATCTTATATGATATTCACCTTTCCCAGGATATGCAATGGTTCATTGGGGGATTATTCATGCCATTCTAAAGAGTGAATTCCATGAAGACTTTTACCAACCCTTAAGAATTACTTGAAGTTATGCTTATATTTGAGGTATTTATAAGAACAAATAATGGTATCAACCCATTTATGGAAGATTAGATTGCATATATGGCCTCCCAACTCTTAAATCTTACTACTAGCTCCTCATATGATGCTTAAAGTAGACTATGGTGAATCGATTATGAAGTATAAGGCCATAATAGAACTAATTGACCATGAAGGAATATGTTTAACCTACATCTAAGCTATAAAGTCTATAAATAAGCACATAACATCTAAAAATATCCTTTTTTACAACATGCCAACCAAGTCAACACAATGATCAATTATCATATGTGCAATGCCTACACCCATACTATTGTTGAGAATCAAGTGATTGATAAAATGCATAAAAACATGGAAAAGGGTACATGACAAGCTACTGTAATAGTCATAGGGTAGGTAAACCAAGGTAATAATGGCTATGACTAATAGAATATATATCTAGGGTGTAATGAGGTACCAAAGGGTGAGGTATAAGATGTGATGGTGGATGGTTCCCACCACACTCATGTTGTAAGTGTGGCTCAATAGAGAATTATTAGTGACTACCTTACACATCCCATGTTTGGGTATTATCAAGGGCCCCATAAAGTAGAATAATGCCTTAAATTATATAAAAAAATTAACCCAAGGTAGGCCTAACATAGATAAGGGCATAAGAGTGATCAGGTGAAAGTAAAAAATAGAAAAATAGACCCCAAAGGCATAACTTATGTGCATAGAGGTAGTTAAGGTACATGTAACTATGTGAATTATATTGACCACTAATCCACTAGTTATGTTAGTATCTCATTTATGCCTTGAATCTAGGGATAAGGGTCATAATGAGTGCATAATACAACATAAACAAAAATTTACATGGTACCCAAACCTAATGTACTAGAAAGACATATTATAGTAGGCTATGAGTGTAATATAAAAACTTCAATAAGTTCTCCAATTAGCATGAGACCTATAAGCATAGGCTACCTACTCTTGAAAAATAAGGATATCTAAGAAGATAAATTACAAGAATTAATTTATATCTTGTGCCTCCTATAGACAGAAGGAATTTATCCCTATTGAATAAATTTCTCCTAGAACATGCAAGTCAAGAAATTTGAAGTCATCACACCACACATGGAGAGTGTGTGAGAATTTTTACATACACAAAATGATGAATATGACCAATAACTCTTGGTAGATTATAATATTGATGGATGGTCTATCCATGAGGTTCTTGTAGACATAGGCATTGAGGTTAACATTTTAACCAAGAATGCCTAGGATAAAATGGGTAGACTAGACTTGAGACCCTCCCCTCATGTAATTTTCATGGCTAATAATACTTGGACATAGCCTATCATAATTTTAAAGAGAATAGTTATAGATATCATGGGCACTAATTTTTGTGTTGACTTTGAATTAATTGAGTCAATAGAGTAAGACAACTAGCTAGTGCTTCTAGGAAGGCCAAGGTTTATGAAAATAATGTATATATGAACTTTAAAAGGTGCTATATGAAATTTGATAATGGAAAAGAGAGGGTAGTTATACCTATCTAAAATAACTAGGGACCCCCTATGTCAATATTATGGACATCTAGGATGAGATCAACCATATTTATAACATCATGGTGCAAGGTGTTGAGACTCTAGACCCAAATGATCAAGGAATCCTCTCTTGGGAAGATGGAAAATTAGGGTCAAACACCAATGATGTTGCTCATAATGTATGGTTTGAATAATCATATGATATCATTGGTCGATGATACTACTTAGTTCACATAAAGGCATAAAAACTAGTAAAGATGGGTTGGGTATAGATTAATTACACTCCTAAAAGATGGTTCCCTTGCAACAAGAAAAGGGGAAAAAGAGTGTTCCACCTTAGTAAGGAAATAATTTAAATCCTCCTAAGATATGAAAGGATTAATCTAATGGAAGACTATATCTATGATCTTGAGTCATGCATTCTAAAAGAGGTGGATAAAATGGGTGCACTAGTGTACACATTGAAGAGCACTACTATTTATTGGTGGGTAGTGTAAAATCCTAGCTTGATAACTTGGTAGGATGTGAATGAAAACATTTTCACTAGATTCATAAATAAAAATAAGGACTTGGGCATCTTATCCTACTCTGGTGACTCTAAACCTATCGCACATGTACATATTTGCAAATAAATGTGCACTATTTGCGGCAAAAATACCCTAAATAATATATTGGTTCATGCCTTATATAGGACATAGAATACTTGGGCATGATCATGGTATGTAGTTAATGAGATGCATCATGAAATAACCAAATGGGATACCCTTAAAGAGTGGTTTGTTCATACCTTATTTTTTTCATAAACTATTGAATTTATTGAGCCATTAAAGGTAGTGTAGAGGTTAGTGTTTTAGGTGAATTCTATATTGGAAGAGCACCTAAAGGATATGTTTGGTGAAAAATGGTTATCACTTCCAGCCTTTTTCAAAGAGAAAACTCTCAACAGGGTCTCTAGTAATAAAGATGATAGCACATGGAGGGCACACAACTAGAAGAATTTGGTAGGGAAAAGGATGTTAGTGCACTAAGTTGAGGATAATGCCCAAGGAAAAGATGACTCTACCCATATTCGAGTAGAAATAATTGAGGGTAGAAGACAAGTTAAATATTGACACTAAGAAAATAATTAACCTTACTATACACCATTAATAAATACCAAGGTAGATATCAATTCAAAGGGGGAACCCAAAATTTCCAATTTGGGCACTTATTGGTCTAACACAAAATTGGAGTGTATTGTTGATCTCCTAAAGGAATCCCAATACTTGTTCCCTTATAACTACAAGGATATGAAAGGTGTATGCCCATCCCTCAAAAACATGAGCATAAAACTAGTCAATGATACAAGACCCATCAAGAAACATCCTTATAAGATGAACCCAAACCTTCACACCATGGTCAACACTAAGATCATCAGCATGCTAGCCATAGGTGTCATCTACCCATGCAATAATCTGAGTGGGTTATCCCATGGTCATTAGCATTAAAAAGGATGGGTGCATCTAAATTTGTTATTACTATATACTACTGAAAGCTAACTTCATGATTGATTCCTTTTTAACTCCATTCACTAAAGAAGTATCAGATGGAATCATATGTTATGAGATATATACATTCACTAATGGATTTTTAGGATACCATCATGTCTAGATTGAAGAGGAGGACAAGCCCAAAACCACCTTTGAAATTGAATGGGGCATTTCACATATAACATGATGCCCTTTGGGATAAAGAACGCATCATCTGTGTTCTCTCGAGTGGTGATCATAACATTCAAAGACTTCATTCATAAGTTTCTCTAAGTATATTTAGACAATTGGATAGTATATGGGTTGGTGAAGGATCACTATGAAAATTTGTGCCTAATGTTTAAAATGTGTAGGCAATTGAATTTTTTTCAAACCTCAAGAAGTGTGTTTTCACAATACCATTTGGCACTTTAATCAAGCACATCATATGCAAGGATGGTATGATTTTTGATCCAACCAAGATTTCAATCATCCTTTAACTTCAAATACCATCAATGCAGAAATATGTTCACACCTTTCTTGGTCATTATAGGTACTATAAGAAGTTCATAATAAATTATGTTAGGATTGTGGCACTGATAGAATAATTCTTGTAAAAGGATGGCCCATTTTATTGGGGCACAACATAGGAAGATGTTTCTGAGACCATAAAGCTCAAACTAGTAAGTGCACCAATATTATAATTTCCCAATTGGGCCACTCCCTTACATGTCCATATTGATGCCTCTAATATCGTAATTGGTACCATTCTCGCATAATTAGGTGAAGGGAAAATGGATCATCCTATTTCTTTCACAAGCAAGAAACTAACCAAAGTAGAATAAATTACACCATAATTGAGCATGAGGCACTTTTCATGGTCTACACCTTATAAAAGTTTAGACACTAATTATTGGAAACCCCCTTTATTTTATTCATTGATCACAAGGCACTTGAGTACCTAGTGAATAAGCCTATTCTATATGGGTAAATTTTCTAATGGATTATTTTATTTTAATAATTCTAATTATCTATTATAATGAAACTTGTAAAATAAAAATCAGGACCCAACCATTTATCCTACATCAACTTTGACAATGTGATAATGCTAATTGAAGATGATATGCTTGATGTGCAAATTTATAGGATCCAATACATCTTGAAAGACTTGGTATAAATTTATACATATCTAACCTCTATATTTGTATCTCAGACCATAACCACTAAAGAGAATGATTAGCTCATGGTTTTCACCACCCCTTTTCAACTCATTCATGGGGAACTTTACAAGTTGATCCATGAAAGAATCATGTATTGATATGTCCTAAAGTATGAACAAGAATTATTACTTCAAGAGACACATGAGGGGATTACTAGAGGCTATTTTGATGGAGATGCTATGGTGTGCAAGGTCTATAATCAGGCTTGTGGTGGCCAAATTTATTTCATGATGTAAAAGAATATGCAAAAGCATGTCATGTCTACCAACACACTAGAAAACTAAACTAAAGGGATGAGATTACCCTCATATAAATTCCTACCTAGGTGTTATTTGAAAAATGGGACATTAATTATTTTAGGCCTATTAATCCCACTATGAGGCACAGAGGCACATATTACATTCTAGCTACCATAGATTACATCACCAAGTGGGTTGAACTAATGCAAACCAAAGATTGTATATTCACCACAATAACAAGATTCATCTAGGAGAATATTATCATTTGATATGGATGCCTACTTAGCTTGACTACCAACCATGGTATACACTTCATCAATAAAATATTTCAAGTCTTTTTATCTAAATATATGGTAGTGCACCATAAAATGATAGCCTATCATCCCCAAGATAATGACACCACAAAGGAATTAGATAAAATATTGGGAATATATATCATAAAAATATGTGATGCCAGTCAAAAATATTGGGATGACCATGTATCAGTGGTGTTATGGGCCTATCACACAACATACAATCACCTAAATAAGGCTACACCATTCCAACTAGTGTTTGGTACAGAGGCCATTTTACCTATGAACTTATTAGCACCTTCATTATGAATCAAATGTATTATTCAATTGGATTAACATGAATCTTTAATTCCATGCCTAGAATATTTAGATAAGCTAGATGAGACACACACCAAAGCATGTTGGAGTGAATAGATAGAAAAGGCATGCCAAAATCTATGGAAACACATCAAGCATAAGATATTTATAGAATGTGTACTAGTCCTATTATATGATTCTAAGTACCTCAGACAACCAAGTAAGTTACAGATTAGGTGGATGGGACCTTATGTCATCCAAAGTATATTTGAAATTGGTATATTCAAGTTACACACATTTATTGGTGAAATTATCCTTAGGCATTTCAATGGAAATAGATTGAAGGCATACCATCACTAAGATGGTGCTTGCACCATCTAATACTAGTTTTCTAGTCAAAAGATATTCACTTTACCTATGACCATAATAAAATTGGTGAAAGCTAAATATTTTCCTTATGTTTATTTATTTTATTTTATGTTAATAAATAACACATTTTTAGGCATATAGGAGAAATTTTATACCACTTACACATGCATAAATCTAGATGGGTGAGTTAAATACAGTGACACCTAAGTTTTTGGGGGTGTGTGAAGTATACCAAATTCATAAAAATATAATTACAATATTGATGAAGGTGCACAAGGTGTTCATACACAAGAGATCAAGAGGAGACAATGAGGCATTAGAGGACCAGCACAAGGATCTGTATGGGATATGGAAAGCCAAATCAATAGACATGAAAGCATAGATAAATTAACTAAGAAAGAGAGGAGAGATTGAATGAAAGTGAAACATTGATAAGAGATGGAATTTAGGAGGTTGAATCACGTGCATGTGAAGCATTATACCCATATAACCATAAGAATGGTGAAGGTCATGCCAAGTTAAACAAAATAAAAGATAATAACCATTGTGATAATTGTCACCACCCAATAGTCAATGGTAAGAGACCATTAAATTACCTATAACTTCATCAAAAAAACCATTATCAAAGTTAATGTTATGGTGGTAGAAGAATAAAAATCCATAATAAATGAGTAGTTGGCAATGGATTTAATTGGATTTCATAGGTTTAGAAGATTTCAAGAATCTAAATGATACCAGACATCAATATGGTAGCTGAGAAAAACATATAAAAGGGTGGATGGAAGATTTTGAAAGGTTACTAACATTTTTAAGAGTTCAAAATAGAGCCAAGATTTGAAGCCACTAAGTGAGAAAATGCTACTAGAAAGAGAACCAGTCACCCACATCCTCCCCAAGTGAGAATGAAAGAGTAAGAACAAGATTGTATTTTATCTTAAAGATAAAATGAGGTGATTATAGAGAATTTGAAAGAGAAATAAGGAATCAAGATTTTAGCAAAACTACTATGCCACCATTAATAGGGAGGAAGGTCGATAACTAAATACACAGTCATATTTCCTATAATTATGAAGTACACCAAGCATAATTTTAGGTTTGGATAGAATCAAATAGCCATTCTTAAATAATATAATGTTAAATATGGAAATAAATGGCTAAGCACAGGTCTTCCACAAGTGAAAATAGATGTAAAAAAGTGCAAGTGGCGAGGGAAGCAACCACCATGAAATTAGAGGTGCATATGGTGGAAGGAGTGAATATCACATAGATAGATCTAGAAGTGATCACAAATATATCCTATAGAGAGATGGAATACCTCCTAGAGGTCATGATGGGGGATAAATGGGTGTCCTTTGCATATATGTACAAACTTGAGCACTACAACCATAGGATAAGCAATAACATGTAAGAGTTAAACGAGGACTAGATGATAAACATTGGGAAGAATACCAAGGCAAGAACCATAATATTTGATGTCTCCATTAGAGACATTAGAAAACATATGCCCCTCACAACTATTTGATCTACCAAACTTTAGCAAGCTAAAGGACTTGTTGTATTTCATCCTCTTGTAAGTCCATGGTAACTAATTTGACTTTTCTAGATAGTGCATGAGAATCTTAATGAGCCTCATTAGTAGAATCATGGGGCTACCTATTGTATGAGAAGACCTACATGAGATGATGGAGGATTAGATAGAGGATAAATGGTCACAAAATTATTTGGATACTATAATTTAGGGTTTGAATTCCCCATAAAAGACATCTAAGACCTTAAGATAAGGGAAGCAATGCACCTAGTAATCACCAAGCTAAATCATAATAGTCAGTGGTCTGATATCAGTAAGACCTTCCTATGTATTGCCCACCACATGGAACAAGGAGTGAGATTCAAAATCTCCAAGTTTATTTTGAGGAAATAGTCAAGAATGTATAAGAATGTCATTGAGTGTGTAAGACCTTCTAATAAGGGAACATATCCTTATAGTAATAAAGGAGTTAGGTGTGTTGGATGGTGATTATGACCACCTATGGGTGTTTCCACCCAGCCACAAGTCCCTTGTGATGAATTAATAGGACTTCATCTATCCACCTATCTTCTCACAAAAACATAAGACTAGGGTGAAAGGACTTTTTGAGAGGTATATATAAGCCTTTGGGAAGGAGTGTTTCATCCCATAAAAACTCCCCCAATAAATGGTATGAAAGACAACCTTTGTTATGATGCATCACTTATTTTTGGTACACTTAGTGCTCAAATATGGGAATATATCAAGATAGATCTAGTTTCCTTATGAATTCTTAGTTAAGTACTTCATGGTGGTGTTAAAGAGAATACTCAATGTGAAATAGATTGAGATCCTGATCAAGGCTATAGATCATGATAGAAGCATGATGAGGTGACATTTTGTGTACCTTGGATCCAAGGCCAAAAAATATGAGGAAGATGACATTAAAATGATATACATCCATCCCATTCAAAGGGTGATAATAAATGGGAAGATCTTTAACATATACTATGAGAAGAAGTCACACATGAAGGGTAGATATCTTGGAAAGGATGATGATTTCCCCTCCTAGTTGATGGTGAATGGAAGGCCACACCAAAGATGGAGGAAAAGACACTCAAAAGGAAATAGGGTGAGTGATGGAATTAGATACTGAGAGGGGGTGAATCACAAACTCAACATCTCATAATCAATTCCATTTTATTATAATGAAACAAACATTTAAGCATAACATAAAAAAATCAACACATAAAAAATATCAAGAGAAATACAAAAAATTACACCTCATCTATGTGGGAAACCCTCATGGGGAATAAAACCCACTCTCAATCATGAAGCCAATGGACTACTTGTCTTATATGATAGTGCAAATAAGGGACTTTTCGTAAGACACCTATCTCACAAGGAACACCTATTCATAGATTGGTCAAGTCCTTATAAATAAGGTGAATTAGTACCCACTCAAGAACCTTAAAAATATAACATCTCTGATATCCACATTTTAAGTGATGTATGATACACCTAATGATGGAACACCTAAATCTCACACTTTCAATCAACTTCTCTTTTTTAGGTAGGTATTCCTAGCTCATTCGATCAACCAAGTCACCCTTTATAATATTAGGTCTAATGAATTGTTATATAATGAAATTGACAAAATAAGAATGAATTATCCTCTTCACCCTATAATTTTCCTTAATTACCTATCTTTTCTCCTTTATTGAGCTCTTTCATTCACTTTAGTTTATACACCCTTTACTCTTGATAAACAAGACAACTAGTCTTACTTATATACCTTTCTCCACACATCATATCATCTTGGTCATCAAAGATAAAATATAAGGATAAATAAAATATCATTTACATGCCACCAAGTAAACTCAAACAATCCATAGGTTGACCATACTTCAAATGGCACCTATCCAACTAGTAGGGTACACTCAGCCTAATTAGCCCTTATAGGCCATCTGCCACATATGAAAATATACATGAATAATATCCATCAAAAAATAATAATAAATAATTATATAATCTAATGAAATTTACTTAAAACTTTTTTCATATCCCAAAAAGGTCCCATAAATCAAATATACTTAGAACTCACCATTAAGCCTAAATAAACCTAATGGGCCTAAACCCACTTGCTCACACATTGAGAAAGATGAAAAATTTGGGATTAAAATAAGGGATAAAAAAAATCATAATGGATCTAAAAATACCATTTCAAACTTCCCAAAGTTTCCAATCCACCTATAACTCTGAACAACTAATCCATCCAAGCCATTCTCTCTCTCATTCCAAGACCTGCAAACACCCAAAAAAAACTACCAAGAAAAACTAAAGAATGATATTAATTTATAAAATTTAAATACAAATATAAGACCTTAAGTATGTTCTTAATTAACAATAAACACCTCATAATTCATTTTTTAGCTTCACATAGCTTAGAACCATCCAAACTAACTCACTCTAGATGACCTACTCAAACTAGTCATGCACACCAAAAACTTAGTCAAAGATATTTGACAAATAGAAGAAAAATATGAATAAAAAATACATGTAATGAATATATTATACTCATATAATACCACCAAGCTTTCACTCACCTCAAACTCTTCTCAGAACAACTCAAACTAGCCTCCTAAATAAGCCACTTCAGACTGCCTGCAAGCTCCAAAAACCAGTCATGGAAACATGAATTTATCTCACCTAAAAATTATTCACTAATATATTATAAGGAATTAAAAATATAATAAAATTACCTTATATCACTCTCATAAAATTATATCATAGGCTCCAACAATAAAAACTCTTCTACAAGCCATTTTCACTTCACTAGCTCACACAGACTCAAAAGGACCAAGAAGTTTAGCTTTGAGTCAACTCCTTGATCATACCTCAAGAATAGAAACCAATTAAAATTAATGGATAGAGTGAATAAAACCTGTTAATCAGTTCAAATCTCTCAAATTCATCCTTAAACACCTAATCACCTTCCTAATTTATCTTCTCACTCCAACTGGTCTTTCTCATTGTTTTCACTGTCTACAGATTAGTGACTAATCAACTTGATTGAAAAAAAAATTGACACAGTGACTAATTATTTCAAAAAAAAAACTCTATGGAATTAAATTACAAGTCATATCCTTAAATCTTGAATAATTTACATGCGTTGACTTGGTCAAGTCTACCTTTAGTACTAAAATATTTAGAGACAAGCATATTTTTATACCTTTTTCTCACTACCCTAACACACAAATACCACTTAGATATTCATAAAGGAGTCCTATATACCTTAAAATATTAAAAAAAATTCAACCAATCTATTTTGGGATATATCCAACAAGCTTTCTTTAATCAAGTCTAAGACTAGGGTTTCAGACCATAAAAAACCTACTTACCTTCTTAATAATCATTCATAAAGGATAGTACCTTAAGAAATTAAATAATTCTTGTAAATACTTATTAAGAACTCTATAAAAATTATCCAAAATTTTTATGTCCCCATTAAAATTATACATGAGATAATTAACGTTGAAACTTTCCTCTCAGGCTCAAAATGCACCATTTGAGCCACCTCTAAAGCACATGAAGACTTTTCTTGACTTCATATCTCCTTATCTAACCTCATACCTCATAAAAATTCTTTAAAAAACTTTATTGACCATATCCCATGAAAATAGAAGCTTCACCAACCTGAAAACACCCTTTGACCCTTCACAAGGCCTCACAAGCCCACCTAGGCCAACTAGGCTAAGAGCTAAACAACCTTGAAGACCACTTAAAACCACTTGAAAGTAATTTAATTGTCCTCTTGAATCCATAATAATTTATAACATTCATATTCCAAACACACTAATCTCCATACCATGTCATATAAGCCATAGGACTCAAAACCCTATAGGTAACCATGCATGGTCAAACCTACCAGACCTACATACTTCATGAGAACCTTATGAAACAACTCTAACATACATAGAACATTCTAAGATCATGTATTTCAATACCATACCATGATACATGACATCATACAATCATCCAAATAACCTTCATGTAAGCATCTCACTGCACCAAGCACATTAGATCACCATGTTCCATCTCACTATAGTTTCTATACCACTTTGTCATTACACATGCATTATATACATCAATTCCAATACATAACATCAATATCCCAATACTATTACCCTTTTTAATTAATGGAAACACTCCTTTTCTCTTTCCCTCTTTGCCAAAATAATAAAGTAGACACCCTTCAACATTGAGCACCATAGAAATCAAACAAGTAGATATAGGAAACACATGGAATAAATCTCACATTGAGGAATACATCTAAAATAGTACCATTCTAACCTAAAATAAGCACAACTCCCCCTTAGAATTTTATTACACTTAGAAACTACACTCAAGATACCTAGATCCTTGGATCCATCACCAATTACATAGTAATATAACTCCCCATAGGACCCTACTACACTTTAAAGGCTCCCCCTAAGTCTACACAACCCATGCACACCTAAAAGACCTCCAAGAATATCTAACATCACTTCATACATCTATAAGAGCACCAAAGCTCCATATAAGCTCACTTATCATCACTTTTAAGGCACCACACAAAACACTAAGGGCACTCCAAGCATAGAACCACAACTAAATAATGATAATAATAGACTATCATGCTCAACTAGAACCAAAAATTCCAACCTTCTTTGGAAAATTTCTTCAACAATCTTCATTTTCTTCACTAGGCCTATTTAGACTCCTTATAGCCCTATTCGACCATTATAGACCTCATAACTCTCTACCCTAATCACTTAAATCCATGAAACTTCCTATGTTAATATCACTACCATTCCCCCTTATTCATGTTAAAACTTAGGCTCTAACTCATCCTCCTTAGCATACTTCCTTCCTTTGCCTACTAGCCAATTAAGCCTCCTAGTGAGCTAAAAATTAAATAAAATGAAATATACTCACTTTCAGACCACTATAAAACTTGATTAAACTACCCATTTGACCCATTAAATTGATTTTTAATACTCTAACCTTCAACTCTAAGTTTTGACCACTTTTCCAAACATGCCCAAATGACTAGGGCTTCAAAACAAACACTTGGTCAAAAGTCAACCTCTGATCAATGCTGACACTTGAGCTAGATACCACACCTAGAAACCATCAAAAATAACTTCCATAAAAAATTTCAAGCCTCCATACCTTTGGTAACATTGACTTCCTCTATTACTCCAAACACATGTTCTTGAGTAGAAGAGCCAGAGACCACTCAAAACATTCCACTTGGAAAAAAATAATTCATCAACCTATGAAACCAGCTAAAACATGTATCAATCACATTTATATACCTTATTGAGCATAAAAACTCCTCATGAAACATATTCATTCACCAGATGACCCTTGAAACTAAGCAAACTAGGCACACAAACTCCTCATACACATCAAACACCATGACCAAAAAGGGAAAATTCATACTTGAGCACCTCATAGACATCATCAAACCTCCTATCCTATTTTTACATGTAAAATACAACTTGAATCATCTATTTCCAATCTTATATCCATCATAAATCATCAAAATAACACCTAGGACACCTTGTAGGCAGTCATCACTACCAAAATTGGTCAACTCTAACTCTTGACCACAAAACTCATGTCTGAGCTCATCAAGGACTCAAACCACATAGTAATTACTCTTTAATATCTTCCTAATGACCTCATATAAATATCTTCATCCATATCCTTTATATCGCCACTCAAACCTCTTGAAGAACTCACATGAAAAGACACAATCATATAATTTTGTGTATATACCTACTCTCTATTAGTCATCTAATAAGCAATATTTCCTTCAAAATACTCAACATAAGATACCAAAACAAGAAAACTCATGATATATGACCCTAATGTCATGACCAACCTCTTAGTCCATTGATCTCTTCATGAAATCCCTTCAAATTGACTCAAAGGATCAACCTCACCCTCACAATTAAGATCCTATTATGGAAACTTAGAACTTATAGCATCTTCATATCACCAAACCTTCTTATAACATCTAAAACATGTTATCAAGACAACACACTCCTCTTATGATCTTATGAGATGAAATTGATAGAAAAGAACCATGATACCTCATAATTTAACTTTCAAGAATACTGTTACACTCTCCTTCAAGCTCATAGGAAACTTGTGAAGCTTCAACAACTAGAACACATTTTAGAACAACTGTGAACACTCTTAAGATATATAAAAAATTAAAAATCACTCTTTATAATCATATTTAAACCATAAAACTTATGAACAACCATTCTTTCCTTGAATGACACTAGTTTTGTAGACCATACTTCACCTCTCATGAACCACCAAACTAATCTTGTACCTTAGATACCTCCTTGAGATCAAACATGCATTCCTATCATAGACACTACTAAAGGAATCATTGCACTTAATCCATCCAAAAATCACATATCTCTAAATAACATTAATGAGTTAATTTACCTTGTAAACACACACCTAGGGTTTGAAGAGATAAAGCACCTTGAAACCCTCAATCCTTTGTCTTTCACCTCTTGAGCTAGATCTTCCTTTTAGCGATCAAAACTAACCATACACAAAGCTATAACAAGAGATATAAAACCTTGAGAGAATAACCAAGAAATTTGAACAACCATTCTCAATGACCAAAAGCTTCACACAACTTTGTAAGTCACTCATGTCTACCAAGAACACAAACCTTTATATACAATCACTTTTATGAATGAATTTCATGCACAAAATCACACTCCATGATATTATTCAATGCATATAACAAGACAAAAATGAGTTATCAACATGATAAAACCCTTATAAAATCAAACCAACTACTTTAGACAGGTTCTAATCCACTTTTTCTTCTCTTAGGCTCACTGATACAACATAGTCAACAAAAGTTGACTTTAACCCATATAAACTACAACTATATGGATTTTTAGAACTCCTGATTATTTTGAGGATGATCCTCACACACTATAATCAAATTTTTCCCTTTTATACCAACCTAATCTAATCACTTTCATGACTTTACATGCTAAACTTTACTCTTGGTTCTCAAATCCACTTACACAATCATTTGAATTTGAATTCCAATGGTTACTCCCTATAACTTTTGAGGCATCACACATGCTTCCATAACATTATTATAGACCTTTATACCTTATGATGGCTCAAATAGACATCAAATATGTCTCATAAACATGCTCACATTTCTTTAGCTTGATGATCAACTCATCCTTCACTTGAAGACCTCTACCTTCTTACTTCACCAAGATGCCTTCATATATTTGTATCTATCATGTTTGATAACGAAGAGACCATATTCAATAATCCCTACCATAAAACTCAGGTTTGATATTATATTTGGCATCAGTATGTTCTTTCTTATTTGAACTTGTTAGTACTAACATTTAGACCTCTATGTAGACTTTAACTTTGATCTTCACAAACTTATCCATCGCTACAAATAAGATGAACATTATCTTCATCATACCTTAAGATAATTAGGATCACCTGTAGGTTGTCAAGCCTCCTTCAAAGGTCCTGTTATGATACTAATAGATAGAATTAGCTACTAATAAGGGGGGTGAATTAGTTTCTCAACATCTCATAATCAATTCTATTTTATTATAATGAAACAAACATTTAAGCATAACATAAACAAATCAACACATAAAAATTATCAAGAGAAATAAACACAAGTACACCTCATATATGTGGGAAACCATATGGGGAATAAACCCACTCTCAATCCTATAACTAATGGACTACTTGTCTTATATGATATAGCAAACAAGAGACCCTTAGTGAGATACCTATCTCACAAAGAACACCTATTCCTAGATTGGTCAAGTACTTTTGACCAAGTTGAATGATCACCCACTCAAGTACCTTAAAAAGAGAACACCTCTACTCTCCACCTTTGAAGTGATGTTTGATACACCTGATGATGGAACACCTGAAGCTCATACACCTACAATCTACTTCTCTTCTCCAAGTAAGCACTCCTAGCTAATTCACTCAACCAAGTCACCCTTTAAAATGTTAGGTATAATGAATTTTTAGCTCATGAACCTAATAAAATAAACATGACTGATACTCTTCACCCTTTGATGGTCCTTAATGACCTATCTCTACTCCTTTATTGAGCTACTTCCTTCATTTTAGTCTATACACCCTTTACTCTTGATAAACAAGATAAATAGTCTTGATTATATACCTTTTTCCACACCTAATATCATCATGGTCATCCAAGATAAAATATAAGGATAAATAAAATATCCTATACATTCCACCAAGTAAACTCAAACACTCCATAGGTTGTCCATACTTCAAATGGCACCTATCCAACTACTAGGCTACACTAGCCACAATTAGCCTGTATAGGTCATTTTCCACATGTGACCATCTACATGAATAATATACCTCACCAAATAATAATAAATAATTATATAATATAATAAAATTTACTTCAAATCTTTTGATATCCTAACAAGGTCCCATAAATCAAATATACTCAGAACTCACCATTAGGCCTAAATAGACCTAATAGGCCTAAAACCACTTGCTCACACATTAAGAAAGATGAACATTTTTGGCTTCTACCAAGGGATAAAACACATAATAATGGATATAAAAATACCATTTCACACTTTTCAAAGTTTTAAATCCACCTATAACTCCAAACCACTACTCCATCCAAGCCATTCTCTCTCTCACTCCAAGACCTACAAACACTTAAAAAATACTACCAAGAAAAACTAAAGGATGATATTCATTTATCCACTTAAAAAACTATTATAATCCATTAAAAACATACTTAATGAATCAATAAACACCTAAAAATTCATTTTTCACCTTCATATAGCCCAGAACCATCCAAACTAACTCACTCTAGATGACCTACTCAAACTGGTCATGCACACTAGAAACTTAGTCAAAGATATTTGACTATTAAAACCAAAATAAATGAAAAATATGAATAAAAATTACATTTAATAAATCTATCAGACTCATATAATACCACCAATATCTCACTCACCTCAAACTCTGCTCAGAATAACTCAAACCTCTCCAAATAGGCTACTTCAGACTGCTTACAAGTTCCAAAAACTAGTCATGGAAACATTAATTTATCTCACCTAAAATGGATTCAATAATATATTAAAAGGCATTAAAATATCCTAAAATTTACTTATATCACTCTCCTATAATTATATCATAGGCTACAATAGCAAAAACTCTTCTACAAGCCATTTTCACTTCACTAGCTCACACAAACTCAAAAGGACCAAGAAGGTTAACTTTGAGTCAACTCCCTAATCATACCTCAATAATAATAACCAATTAAAATTCATGGGTAGAGTGAATAAAACCATTTAATCACCACCAAGCTCTCAAATTCATCCTTAAACACCTGATCATGTTCCTAATTTTTCTTCTTACTCTAACTTGTCTTTCTCACTATTTTCATTGTCTATAGATTAGCAACTAGTCAACTTGATTGATCAAAATAATTGACACAGTGACTATTTATTACCAAAAAAATCTATGGACTTAAATTAAAATTCTTGGCCTTTAATATCCAATAATTTACATGCATTGACTTGGTCAACTCTACTTATAGTACCAAAATCTCTAGAGATAAGCAGATTTTTTTACCTTCTACTCACTACCCTAACACACCACTACCACATGGGGATTTATAGGAGTCTTATATACCTTAAAATATTCAAAATTTGTCTACCAATCCATTTTGGCCTATATCCAACAAACTTTCTTCAATCAAGTCTAAGACTAGGGTTTTAGACCATAAAAACCCTACTTACCTTATTAATAATCATTCATAAAGGATATGACCTTAATAAATTAAATAATGATTTGAAATAATTCTTAGTAACCCTATCCAACTTATCTAAAAGTATCAGGTCCCTATGGAAAGTATACATGAGCTAATTAACATTGAAACTTTCCTCTTGGGCTCAAAATACACCATTCAAGCCACCTCTGAAGCACATTAAGACTTTTATAGACTTCATGTCTCTTTATCTAACCTCAAACCTCATAAAAATTGTTGAAAGAATTTTTTTTTCCATCTCCCATGTAAATACAAGCTTCACTAACCTGAAAACACCCTTTGACCCTTCACAAGGCCTCATAAGCCCACCTAGGCCAACTAGGCCAAGAGCCAAATAACCTTACAAACCACTTACAACCAATTTTAAATAATTTTCCTGGCCTCTTGGCTCCCAAAACATATATAAAATTCATATTACAAGCACATTGAGCTCCACACCATGGCATACAAGCTATAAGACTCAAAACCCTATAGATAACCATATATGGTCAAACTTACTAGACCTGCATACTTCATAAGAACCTCATGAAACCACTCTAACCTACATATAACATTCTAATTCCATGTCTTCAAATACCATACCATGCTCCATCACACCATACATTCATCCAAAGAAAATTCATGCAAGTATCTCACTACACCAAGCACATTAGACCACCATGCTCCATCTCATTATACCTGCTAAACCACTTTGTCATTGCACATGCCTTATAGACATCAATTAAAACACCTAAAATTTATATCCCAATAGTGAGAAGTTATAATATATCATGGATCATATACAATTGAAAATTACCTCCAAAGAACCAATTATACTCCCCACTCCAAAAAAGCACATGACCTTCATGCAAGAGGGTGCTTCTTCCAGCAAGAAGCCAAATAAAAATACCAAGGGACCTATAACATTCCATTCTATAGCTCTTGTATATATGGAGAAACATTCAACCCTGTCACCCATAATAGAGGAGAAAACTAGAGAATACTGAGTAAGGATCTATATCTTACAAATAGTAGAAGGAGAAGAGGAGCCTAGCACCAAAAATGTGTATAAGGCCCTGTAAAGAAACGTAACCACTATGCTACAAGTAATAAAAGAGACAATGAGTTTCACATATAGTTTCACCTCACTTATAATCCCTCCAAGAAAACTAGTGAGGAGGCCTCCCCACTAGCTCCTCAAATAGTCAAGGGCAAAAGTGTGGCTTGGAAGAATATGAGATTGAGCAAGGAGGATATCAACAAGGCTTGGTTTTTGAAGAGAAGTGGAAGCTTGATTGAGAGAAGGAAAAGTCCAAGTTAGATAAAATGGCCTCAAAGGTTCTTATGAGTGTAGGACTAGAAATTTAAGTGGTTAAACAAGTACCAATTTACCCCACCAAGAAAGTAGAGGAAGATGTGTAAAAGGTATGCCCAAATAGTAAAGGGGTGTTTGAACAAAAAAAAGGCAATACTAGTGCCTTAGAATAATAAATAGAGACAACAAAGGAGCCCTAACAATAATAATTCAAATCTAGTACCAAAGGAACTAACCTATATGTACGTATTGAAAAACCCTAGGATGAGGAAATAGATGAGGGGAGAATTTTGATGAAGCAACCCCAAAGGACCAAATAAGTGAATCCTCAAAAGAGAGTGTTGAAGAAAGTGGTGGTGTTAGTGAAGAGGAGGAAGCACAAATAGAGAACCTTTTTATTGATAAGGATGATATATATTTGAACATAAGGTAATCAATGCAAAATAATTGGGGGGATGAAGATATCTACATGTATGAAAATGTACCCCCCAGGTATCCACCACCAGGGTACACAAACAAATCTAATTTTTACTAGACCAGTATATGGATGAGCCCTAATTTGAGGCACCTAGAGTAGCTACTTTGATCTTGGAATATCTTGAGGGATAATACTCCCTTTTTATTGACCATTGTGACATAAACCTAGTCTAATATTAGAATGCACTTATAAGTTTGGTCACTAAAGTGATGTGCTACAACATCATCAATGATGGCAAGGTGAGGAAGTAGAAGAGGATTCTCAAGAAAGCCAAGGATGAGGTGTATGCCAACATATTCAAGTTGAAACAACTTTGTGAGATTGTGGAGGTGGTTAAACCATCTCTTTTGGTTGATATCAACACTTTAGGCATTTTAAAGGTCAAAAAAATTAATGCACTTGTGGAATAGATGCTCCCAAGACTACATCTTGAGTCAACATATGAATATTAGGAAGACCTTAGTGTTACACTGCATATAGAGTTATCTGACAAGCTCTAAGAGGTAGAATACCTCTTTGAAAAATTAGAGGGTGTAGAGATATCAGATGCTATTTTAATAAGATTTTCCAACCAAGCCTTAGTAATAGATACATTCCTAAAGTAAGCAAAAGATGAGAAGGAGAAGTTAATGGCTCAAGTGTACTCAAAAAGTAGGGTAGAGTGGTCACAAATCATGGGTATCATAAATGCATTCAATAATCAAATAAAGTACCAAGAGTAGACCTTGAAATCACTCTTCTCCACTCTAAAATATAAGGCATATGAGCAAGGAAATATCTTAGATGGAAGTGTGGAAAAGGTGAAATCCAATGTTGAGGGCTTCTATAAGGATCTAGAGAAAATGGATATACTTGTGTTCACTGATGCATCTTCTAAGATAGAAAACTCCACTTAAGAAATCAAGCTATCCATTAAGGGATTTGAAGATAGTGCCAAAATTTATGAGAATTCACTTGAGTTATATGCTCCCAAGAATTTAATAGCTTATTCTGAGGGTAGAATAATTTTTTTAATATGGAGTAATGTTGGGCCCCTAACCCATTAATTATGGTTTTCATGCCAACATGACATCCACTTAGGAGTGAGAGTATTATTTTATCAATTGGTTAGCCTTTGGGATTTTTGTAGTTAGCTGGAGGTTGTAGTGCAAATTTTTCACTAGATGGTAGGTGGCTAACCATCTCCTTGATTTTTAGGGCATCATCAAGGATTTGGAGAAAATGTGATAGGTACAACATGGATTCTTAAAAGTCATGGAGTCAGTGGTTATGATGACATACTTCTAGATTGACACTCAACATGCAAATTCTACCCTAGTGAAGATGCTCTTGAATACTTATTTAAGGAGCTTGAACCAAAAGAGGAAGGGAGAGGGTGAAGAATAGAAGCGAAGATCTAGATAAATTAATGTATTCTACAACTATTGATTCAGTTGCCATTAAGGTTTTAGAAATAGTATGGAGGCCTCTTGGCTCCACTTGTAAGTGTCTAAGCTCATTTGTGAGCCTCTATGTTGTTTATAATTATTATATGAATATACATTCTATTATAGACTTGATTAATGGTGATTCTTTTTGTGTTAAAATGTACTATCTAGTTCACATGTATTTTTGTATTGCCAATGAAATGTGTATGGTTGTAATGTCATACTTCTTATTCAATTATTTTAATTAATGTTTTTTTTTCATTTTACTAGTTTGCTTATTTAATAAAGTCCTTATAATGAGTCTTGACATCATCATCAATTTTCCTAAAGAATTAATATATGTTCTGCACTAGTATCCCAATACTTGTGTAATTTACATCTATTTAATATGAGTAAAAGCAATCCCATAACCCATTAATCACCTATATAACACTAGGCTTAGTCCAAAAAAGGCTTTCACCTATGGATATACCTTAATTTTCATCAAATTTATTAATTCCCCTAATTAAAGCCTTAGGCCATGGCACAACTATCCCAATACAAGCCCTAGTTCCTTCTCAGTTGTGCTTCAGGTGAACACATAAGGTCTATGCTTTATATGGATTGAGGTTAGCACAGTCGAGTGTTAGATGTTGAAAGTAAAGGGAACATCCCATGATTGTGCCTATTTATATTAAACCAATAACTAATTAGACTTTTCATAACAATAGCCATGGTAATCTACACCTAACTCATCAAGAAGCAAGTCTGATATACCTTCAATTAGTTTAATTAGATCTTGATCATTGGGGTGTTCATCTTCATCTATGATAGTGCAATTGAAATTAGAAAAATTAGGCATGTAGGGATATAAATGGAACCTATATATAGGTTTAAACCTTATGGTGACCTTTTTCCCATACCTAGTCCTAAAGACCATATAAGACTAGTCAAAAGAGAGATAGCCTCCTATCTTGGTAGTGAAATCCCTAGACAAACATAAGGTAAAGTAAGGAGGGAGGTCAACTACCATAACATCTTGGGATATATTAAAATTAGGACAAGCATCCAAGATAATTTTAAGGTCTTTAAGGACAACAATAATCTTAGTAGGAGACCCATCTAATTATAAGATCCATTTAGAATTAGGTTCATACTTTAATTCTAACTTGTTTGTAATAGAATTAGGCATGAAAAATGTACTAACCCCACTATCTATCATATATTTGTGTACTAAGGAGTCTCTTATAATGATAGAGAGATATACAATAGGGGACTTGTTTACCTTGGGTGCTTGAGACTCATTAGGCTAATTACTCTTGGTTAAGACTGCACTTTATTTTTCTACCTGCTTATCCAAGATGTGAAGTTTAGATAGCTCTTCTTGGAGGATATGTTTTTTTTCCTAGAATGAGAAAAGTGTCTAACATAGGTATGGTAGCATGGGAATTTTTCATCTAGTCTAAAATTTTAATATGAGAGTTGGTAACCTTTGACTACAACTTAGGATCACTAGTACCACTTAGAGCCTAAGTGACTTGGGGAATGAATGGGCCTTTGTAATTTTACCCTTTTCCATCTTAAAAATTCTAAATTGGTGGAGTCTTAGGATCTGATTTTTTCCACTAGCCTCTTGATGTGATTTAGATGGAGGATTTTTCATCCTAACTTCTAAATCATCACCCACTTCTCTCCTTTTGGCCCTTGCATGGGTTGTAATAAGATTATCTACCTTGGTTGCAACCCCAAGTTGATTGGATACACATTGTTCAAAAGAATGTTATCCTTCTTGGAAGTTGATAAAATTTGTATTTGATGGTGCCTTGGTCCCACTCATTCCTTTTTGATTTGACATCTTAGATTGAGTCATGATGGGAGTCTCTCCATGTTATATAAAAGGACCTTATTTATGTTATGGAGGAGGTTAACTATCTTGCATTATAGGGGCATGATTATGATACATAAAATAGGATTGAAAATCATCTCCACTTGGATGGATTAACATCTCATGTGACTTCCCCCATTGTGTAGACCATTGACCTTCTTGAGTATAGTTGATTTGAGTTGAAACTAGTGCACTAGAAGTGCTATCAGAATTGGGATTAAATCTATTATAGGGTCTTGCCTGAGTGATCAACCCTTGACCTTGTGGATTAAGCTAATATGGAGGCCTATTGAACTGGTAGGGATAATAGGGTACTTGATATGGTTCTTGGTAAAGTCTATAAGGTATAATTTATTACCTCTCCAATGCCACTATCTTATTACTTTATGCCTTAAGCATCCCTTCAATCCTACCCAATCTATCTACATGATTAACATCTACCTAATAATGAATATTTGGTGTTGTTAATCACATGAGGTTATATCTTTAGGAAGAAAGGCATGAGGGGTCTTAGGGTAAACTTGTATGCTTGTATTAGAAATTTTTTTCCCCTTATTTCCACTTCATACACATCTAGTAGTATATTCCCACCCATGCTCTATATCATGCCTACCACATCAAAAATTGAGGGATCTTAAGTAGAATAAAAAGGCATAGTTATGGGTGGGATTGTCTATTGTTCATATCTATAGACACTAAATTTGAGTCACACACATGCATAATTCCCTGTGTTAAAATGCCCATTTTTTAGCCCTATTTCAATAAATAACAATTAGACTCCCTTACCTATGATTTTACCCCTCACATATTTAATTAATTTAAAATATATAATAAAGTTAATTAAAAACCCCTTTTACCACCTTATCAAGCCACCACATCCTAAGACTAATTCTCACCTAATGAGGCACCTCGATATTGGGTCCCTTCATCCTAAATACCCAAGACTTATTCTCACTTCAAAACTAAATTACTCATTAGTTACATCCTTCTTAACCTCATATTTTTACCATTTTCTAATGGGTGCCACACTTGGCATGAGGATAAATAGAAAACTAGCCAAAATAGTAGTTTTACCTATTCTAAGGTCTCTAATGTTGGTCAACCAATAGGTGATATCGATGGGATCACCAACATCAATTATATAAGCCAAATTCTAACCTTATGTTCAAGTCAATAGATATCAAAAAAAATCATTCTTACTTGCATTTAATCTCTCAACATTTAACTTTTGACATCTTGGATTAATGTTATCTTATATGAGTCAATCTAGATCAGGAACCAAGCTCTTGAAGACCAGTAACACTTGCTTGTTTTCTGTATTTAGGGCATTAGTTTGGTCTATCTGATAGGAGCCATCAATTTAGTACTTATCATTTATTCACCACTATATCTAAGTAAATCACTTATTTTTTAGATCTTTTAAGCATTTACTTTTCTATTGCTTCTTATCTTCAATTCATTGCTTTACACATTCCTGATCAAACCCCCATAAGGGAGTTATAAATATTACCTACTTGTTTCTCCTTGACCCAACACACTAAAATTTTGATCAAATCCATCTAAACCATAATCTCTCTCTCACAATTCTCCCCAACTTCCCAGACCTAACCAAAACCATTTCCTAGCCTTAGAAAAACCTTTTATAATATCTTGAGTAAATTATTGCCCCTACTAAACTCAGTATCCTATTTGACATCAATCACCCTCACCCACTAACCTCGATAGCATAAATGATATCGATCACTTCCTTATCGATGTCAATGACTGTGAATTTCTTAACCTTCCCAAAACCTACTCAAACACCTTCTAAAATACAAATAGAATATACCACCTATACTCTATTACTCTTTGTTGTACTAAAATTTTGAATAATGGTAACATTATCTCTCTTTCACTCACTCTTTACCTCTTTTTTAGTTATTTATTACTCTTTTATCTCTCAAAAGTGGACTATCATCTCTAAGGAAGTTTCACACTTCCTAGAACAAGCACGTAGCTTGGTAGCCCACTCATTTATCTATTAATAAACATTTTGTGGTAGTGATTTCTTACTTGTAGGTAGTCCTTCCTAGCCAAAGAGGAGTGCTCACAATTTCTAGATATGGCATGAAAACCAATCCAATTTCACTCTAATTACTTATCCTTATCATTCTTCTCTATTTTTCTTTAGACTTGAAATAGACAAATTTTAGCGAAACATTTTTGGCACACCTAGTGGGACCCTAGAGTTTTCCTTGGGTTCATTGCTTGTTTTAAGCATTCATATAGGTGAATTATAGTGAAAATTTCATTTATTTCACTTTCTTCTTCTCTTCTCTCTTAAAACTAAAAACTTAACATTTTATTTTCTATTTAAAAACATTAAACTAAAATTTTCTTCTTTTCTCTGTCTTTAAAATTAATTCATCATTTTTATTACAAGTTGAAATAATCTCTTCTTTAATTCCTCTTTCATGAACTTTAGGATAGTGAATTTCATTCTCTACTCCTATTTAATCCTTGTTTTCATTCAAATCTAAACATTTTATATTTGGGTTTAAAACTTATTGCATATTAGCTCACCTAGTTAATTACAAGCATTATGAAGAAATTGTAGTGCACCTATGTTACAAAACCAAATCAAAATCACACAAATAAACATCTAAACTCACTCGATAAAAGGCCCATCGATATTTCATCACTTGGTGGATCACCTTACCCTACCTAGTTATCCTACTTGGATTTCACCACCAAGGGGAGAACCCACTCTATTCTCTGGTAAAGTATAAACTCTAGACAAAAGGTATATTTTGGCTAAGCAGCCTAGCTTAGCTTTAGGTCTGTGAAGTATGGGGAACAAGCTCCTATAATAATCCACATACCTACTCTAACACATATTTCCTCTTGAGCACTAAAACTAGCCTAAAACTAGCTCTAGACTGCTTTCTAGTACCTTCAACAACCAAATTTTCTTCTCACTATTTGATTAAGGCATAAGCCAACATGAGACTAAAATTAATCTCTAGTAGTTAATAGTTGCTAGCTGTATATTCTTTTTCTAATTTTCTATTTCCTTCTATATTTTGGATATGGTAAGGATATTTTCCTATTGATTCACAAAATCAACACTATTTTTAATACTCAGTTTGTGTAACCTATTATCTCAAGTTTTTTGCGTGTTCTTCCTTCTTACACATACCTCTTGTATACACTATTTTACTTAGTTTCAACTTTTAGGTTTCTAAAACATTGGATTTTACATCTCTTAGGTTATCATAGTGACTAACATCAGTTAACTATACTGACATTAGTAGACTTAAGCTACCGACATTAGTTAATCCCACTAATGTTGACAAACTTTTACTACTGACATCGGTCAAGTGACTGACATTGACAACTATGTAATTTTCATTTGCTCAAAATAGTAAGCTAAAAAAACCTACTTACTTGTACCCAAACCTAATTTTTCCTTATTTTATCACTAATACAGAGTAGTTAAACTATTTATACTTCCTCTTATATGGTATTGATGTGATCTCAAGCCAAAATTCTTGTTGATTACGCAAGCTAGAAACCACTTCCACCTTCCCCTATTGTTTTTAAGTATTTCATGGAGCATACTTCAAATATAGAGCATACTCCTAGCCCCAACCAAATTTCCATTATGCCTGAAGGAGATCAAAATTTTGCTAAATTTCTTGATCACAATGTGGTAGCCCTTTAGCATTATCTTTCCATGAACCAAACCCACAATTATTTGAGTGACCCAATATATGGTATGTCAACCTCTCTAATGGAGACAACTTTAGTTTCAGCTACCTCCACTATTTTCCCCATGGTTACTCAAACCACTTCCTTGACAAGTAACCCAACGATAAACAATGTCTAATGTTTAGTATTTCCAACTACCCAATCCCACCTAAACCTTGGTGTGAATTCCCTACTCTCACAACCATAACTAGTTTAGTCAAGTCACACCCCATTTTAGCATTTAGTGGTACTTATTCCATCTACCCTCATGCATATAATTACCCGAGTTATGACTCACCCTTCATCTAGTCTAACCATGCCAATAACTGAACCTATAATAGTAACATCTAACCAAATCATAGTTTCTAACCTAATGGGACAATTCCCTTTTCTTTTTGCCCCTCAGCTTATGACTCATTATCCTTATGTTATCCCAACACAACCTCAACAATCTATGTCATATGATCCCTTTGCTTCCAATTATATTCCCTATAACTTAGGAGGTAGCTCCCAAACTAATCCCCCTCTAGACCTCATTAAGATGTTGATGGACAAGATGTCTAATCTAGAGACATTCATTTCTAGTTCAAAGAATGTGTTATCTTATGATTAGATATTCAATGAACCCATTCTTCCTTGTGTGCCTATTCACCCTTATCCAAGCTAATGGTAACTCCATAGATTTACTCATTTTCAGAGTAAAGAGGACCCATAATAACATTTGCAAGAATTTAGACATGCTTAATATTTAATAGGGCATGATGATGCATTGCTACTTCACACTTTCCTTATGTCTCTTTTATGTGCTACCTTGTATTGGTATAGCTCTATACCTCAGCACTCCCTTTTTTCATTTACCCAACTCGCACAAATATTTCTAGACCATTTCTCTATTAACATTTCCAAAAAGGTTTCTATTATAGACCTTTATTCTATTAGACAATTTGATGATGAGTCTATCATATATTTTGTCACTCATTGGAGAGGCTTGATCAATCAACTCTCTTTCTCCTTAACCCAACCAAAGTTTATTGAGCTCTTATCAAGGGCATGTGCTAAGTACATCTCATCCACACTCTGGGTACAAACTTTTTGTTCATTTGATGAAGCCTTTACAATGGCACAAAAACTTGAGATTTAGGCTATCGATGAAGGCAAAGTCAAATTATGCAGTAAGAACCCTAATTCCAAATCAAATGACCCCTTTTATAAAAATTATCCTACTTACCAAAAAACTAAAGGCTCTACCAACACAGTGGTTATTAAGTCAGCTTCTTCTATAATTACAAACCAATCAAATTCCTTGACTTCCTAAAATCTAACCAAGCAATTCCAACAAAGTTATGAACAAAGATAATACACTCCCATTGGGGAGTTATATACATCCATTTTGGAAGAACTATTGCAATAAGGTGTCATAACCCTTCCTCAAATCAAACCTCCTATATAGTTTGACCCCTCTCATCATATTCCAACTTGATACAAGGATGATGATTTTTATGGCTACCATCAAGTTAAAGGCCAAAATGCTAATAACTATAAGACATTTAAGAACATTGTTTAATACACGCTTAATAGAGGTGATCTCATCTTGTAAAATCCTAATGTAACCCCTAATTAAAGTATGTGTGTGTTCAAACACCCTTTTCCTAACCATTTACCTAATCAAAATATTATTTAGACCATGACTAACTCAGGTGATCATAATATCCATATGGTTAATATGGTCTTTACTTTACGTCTAGTTCAACCTTCCCCTCAATAGGAAGCACCCACTTTATCAAATCCTCCCCCATAGTCAATGGTGTTTATTTTACATGTTCTTCCTCCCCAGGTAAAAGTTCCTATTTCACCCATTCCACTCCCATGTGAGGAAGAGCTTCTATTACCACCTTTTTTGCCACCATAGGAGCCAGTATTACTAGTTTTTTTGCACCAATATTACCTATTCTTTTTCCTATGGAAGACATTGACTTACTCATTCCATAACCACATGTTAAAGGTAACATCATTCATTTATTATTCCCTATTGATGAACCTTATTCTCCTACCTCTCCTCCACCGATAGAGAGTAGTACCCCATCCACTCCACTTTTATGCCTAGAAGAGTCAATATTATCTGCTCCCACATTAGATGAGAGACCTAGTATGCCTACTCCAATTGTACCACTCTTACCCCCTTCTTTTACCTATAGAGGATCATACTTTACCTATTCCTCACCCACATGTTGAGGGAGCAATTATACCTATGCTTTACCCCCTTGAGGAACCCTCTTCACCTACCTCTCCACCTATGGAAGACCATATCTCTTCTCCCATATCTGTCGAAGAAGACCCTGTTGTGGTTCTTTCTCATCTTTGGCCCAAAGTAGATGAGACCAAATATTTCCCTCTTTCCCAAACACCTTAGCCATCTATGGATGAAATTTTAAATCCTACATAAAATTCATCTAAACCCTTCTTGTGGTTGGTGAAAATTTTATAATTTATTGACTCCATGAAGCTACAACATTTTGGGACTAGCTTAAAACTCCTTATCCAACACAATGAGTGTCAACCTTTACCACCAACCCTCTCACTGCCCTTTACCCCAAGGTCATTGAAAAATTTAGAGATTCTTCACTAAAATTACCTTAAGTTGATTCATGTATGTCAGAACCCCCAACCTCATAGACATCTACCACATTAAAATAGATTAGGACTTTAGGCGTATACCTCATATCTAATTTAATTCATCCACAAGTGAAATTAAATTTAACTCCTCAACCCTAAGTTAGAGTTACATGGATTAAACTATAGAAAAATGTTAAGCTCTTAGATCTCATTGATCCCCTCTTCGACCCTCAACTTTACCATCCATTTTGGGGCCACACCCCTCTACTTTAGTTAGAGTGTTGCTAACCTAAGCAAAACAAAAGGTTAAGTTACCTCCACTCCTACCTTTGCCACCTGGTAGGATTTTCACATCTAACACCATGATACCTAACACCAAGAAGGTGTTAGTAAAACATGTATCTCCACCACCACCAAACAAGGTACCATGTAAAATCACCTATGTGATTGCTAAATAAAAGAAGGTGTCTAATCCTATTAGCACAACAAATGCAATCCCACTTGTAGGCTCTTAGAGATTTTTCCTATGCTAGTTATTACAATCCTCTATAATAACTCTTCTTCCCATTAAGACTTATAGTCCTCTTAGAATGAATCCATCTTGGTCTAATGATATACAAGTGTGTTTATATCATCATTCACTTGGACATGATATTGAGAGTTGTAAATCACTCACAGTAGTCATTCAGTAACACTTTGATGTTGACGCTCTCTTTACTCTCATTAACCTTCTTATTATTCCACCTTTGACATCCACAATGCCTCCTACTATTCCACCTAAATTTAAACCCAAAGATGTGGTTGAACCCCCTTTTCCACCTCCTTCACCTACATTTTAGATCAACATAGTTAATATGGCTACATAGTCACAAAGCCAAAAGGATAAAGGTAAAGAAAAGGTCACTACTCCTTCGGCTCATACCTTCACCAAATACACTCCTCGTCCCAATCCTAATATTTCCATCTTAGAGGTCCCAAAACTAACATCTTTGGACATTATTCATAGCTCAATAGTGAAATAACTTCACCAAACACCTATGAAAATGTCCTTATATGAGTTAATCCAAAACTCATCCCAACACCATCAAGATTTTATTAGTGCCTTGCAAGCAATTGAGGTACAACCTAATGATCCCCAACCTTTTTATCTTTGGTCAGCTCCTTTGATTCCATCTCTTTGATTTCCTTCAGTAATTTAAAAATTCCACTTTAGCACCTTGAAGATTAATATTCTACCCTTTTATTACTGCATATATTGATCAAACTCATGTCAAGAGAGTCATGATTAATGAGGGAGATAGTATCAATATTATCTCTACCCATGCCCACAAATAACTATCTCTTCCCAAAAATTGCATGTCTCAAACCAGCGTGGTATCCACTCTTTTAATGATACCACAACTACTACAGTGGGCACTATTATCTTACATATCTATATAGGTCCACATTTAATTCTTGAGATCTTCTATGTTGTGTAAGGAGAGTTATAATATAACATACTACTTAGATGACCTTCAATACATGCTATGGCATGTGTACCCTCAACTTTGCACCATTATGTCAATTTGAGCATGATGGACAAGTGCATGTTATACCCACTGACCCACCTCTGTTTAAAACATGTAACATGACTTATAGTCCTAATGGTTTTCTCATTCCCTTGAAGACTTCATCTTCTCTACATGATACTTATGAAGCTTCCACAAGCTCCACTCTGCTAATTACATAGATATCAGAAACACAAATTCTTGATAAGGATCCCATGAAAGAAACTTTTCAAAGTTTATCACTCAGTGAATATCATTTCTTGACACTTGACATGTTATATAATCCACAAGAGTATGAAAATATTCACATGCACCCAAATTATGATCCCCACATTGGATGGTCATTCCTTATGGCCCCCCTAACCTTTAAACTAATTTCAAAAATGGGGAAATTGATCAGGCTCCCACTTTCAATAATCCATCTTCTTCACCACAAACATTTACTTGTGACTTCTCTTTCCTGAGCAACCCCAGTTTCCTACACACATATCTTTATAGGTATTCCTAAAAAGGATTTGGTTTGGTTCATTATGATCAGGGTGTCCATATGCCTATTGAATATCTTACTAGCAAAACCATTGAAAATGTTAAAAAGAGGCATGGAGTGGGATATGATGAACCAACTAAACTCACTAAAACTTCCCATGAACTAATTATTGAATAACTAGTCTCTCCTTCTCCACCTTCTTCTCCACCATCACCTACATAATTAGAGGTATCTATACCTCCTAATTTTTTTTCAATAAATGCCATCCATTTGGGGCCTCTCACCTGTCACCAAGGTAAGTAAATAATGTCCCTTCCTCTAGTTCATCCTAAAATAATTGATGAAAACTCTCCCACTATTAACACTATCTAATGTCAAGATGATGACACAATTCTCACATACATGGGTGTGGATTATTATTATATCTAAAGATCACTCCCATCTAAAATACAAGCTATGTTAAATGAATCAACCATTGACATCAATCTTCCCTCTCTCAATAACCCTCATGTCCTCAAGATTAGCCAATCTTTAGATTCCTCTAAGCAAGTTGATTATGCCACATTTCTTAATAACCATAGAAAAGCCTTCACTTGGTATTATAATGGCATTCCTAATATCCCCTTTATCATCACCCATAATATTATCACCAATCAAGATGTTAAACCTATTAAGTAGAAGCTTTGCAAGATGCATCCTCATATTGCTCTCCTTGTCAAAGAAGAGATCTAATGCCTCCTTTCTATTAACTTTATCCAACCCATTGACTACCTATAATGGATTTCCAATATTGTCCCTATCACAAAATTGATTAGGGGAATCCACATTTGCATTGAATATGATGATTTAAACCTTACTTGTCCAAAAGATGACTTCCCATTTCCAAGTATCGACCAACTTGTTGATCTAACAACCAGATATGAGATGCTATCAATTATGGATGGATTATCTAGATATAATCAAATCTTGTCCACTCCTAAGGATCAAATTAAGACAACCTTCATTACCCCATGGGTGAATTTCTATTATTGGGTCATGCCTTTTGGTCTAAAGAATGTTGGTGCCACTTATCAACCTGTTATGACCTATATTTTCCATGATATCCTATATAAAATTATGGAAGATCACATGGATGACTTACTTGGAAAGTATAAACTTTTCCAAGACCACTTGATAATTTTCAAAACCATATTTACTCATCTCCTCCAATATAACATTTGATTAAACCTAAAGAAATGTGTCTTTAGTGTTATTTTTGATAAGGTCTTAGGTTTTATCATTTCTCTCCATGGTATTGAGGTCGACCCTACTAAGGTTAGATCAATACTAGAGATGCCTCCACCTAATAATATCAAACAACTCCATAGCCTATAGAGTAAAATTTAGTCGATTCACTGCTTCATTTCCTAGTTGTCAGATCATTGCCAGTCCTTTCACCATCTCCTCAAAAAAGATGTTTCCTTATTTTAGAATAAAAATTACTAGGAAGATTTTGATGCACTCAAATAATACCTTATTTCCCCATTGGTTCTTATTCCACCTAAGTAAAATTAGCCTTTCTACCTTTACATCTCTGCAATAGACCATTCTTTAGTTGTTATGATTACACATTGAGATGACCAACATCTAGAGCTAGTATTTTATTACATAAGTTGCACACTTATTAATTATGAGACTTGATATACCCATACTAAAAATCTTTTCCTTGCATTTGTCTATTTCACCTCCAAGTTTCACCATTACCTCTTAAATCACAAAACTTATGTAGTCACCCATACTGATCCCCTCAAATACATTCATTCCAAGCCATATCACAACCAACGTGTAACTCAGTGACTCATGATTCTTACTAAATTTGATTTAGAATTCATTCAATAAAATTGTATTAAGGGGAAAATAGTCATTGACCAATTAGCTACTACCCCTTTGCCTAACAACCAACCTTCAAACCTCAAATTCCCTAATTAATCCATCATAATGCTCTCCACCAATGACATCTCCTACCAAATAATGATGTTATTCGATGGGTCTAAATTTTAATATGGTGGCAGTGTGGGAGTCATTCTTATTACTCTAGATGGTGAGCTTATGCCTTTGTCATTTAAACTAGATTTTGAATGCATTAATAATATGGCTAAATATGAGGCTTTGATCTTAAGACTTCAAACAGCTCTCTTCTTAGGTATCAAATCCATAACCATCTTTGGTGATTCTTAGTTAGTGGTTAACTAGCTTATTGGTTCCTACCTATGCAAAAATAAAATTCTACAGTGGTATAAACATCATGTAGATACTCTCTTAGGATCATTTGACTCTTATCTCTTACAAATTGTTCCTTGATATACAAATAATTTTACTAACAAAATGGCTTTACTTTCCTCACACATACCCTCTTCATCCTCTTCTTCAAAAATCTATGTCACCGTGCATCGCTTAACATTACCCTCTTATATATCCACTAACATCCTCTTTATCAGAAATGTAACATCCAACACCCTTGACTTATGTTACAATAAACTCATAAATTAACTTTCCTTCTCTATTACCCCTTTTTATCTCTCCAATAATGGGAGATGCACCTTCATAAAATGTGTCACTCATTACACTATACTAGGGGGAATTCTCTACAAGCAAGGTTTTGATGGTCTTCTTTTTAGATGCCTCACTAGTATTAATATTCCCTTCACTATTAAGGAAGTCCATGATGGGATTTGTGGTGGACATTTAAATGGTCACATATTTCCAAGTGTATCCTTCAACTTACAAGATTATGTTGATTATGTTTGGTGATGTGTCAAGTGTCAACAATGTGCTAACCTCTTTCACATTCTGAGTCATGCATTATAAGTCACCAAAGACTTCTAGCCCTTCTCCCAATGGGGCTTAGATTTAATTAGGGAGATTAACCCTCATTACTCCCTCTATCATCGTTTTATCATTACTACCACTAAATACTTCACCAAGTGGGTCAAGACCATTCCTCTTATTTCCACTAAGGCTGAAAAAATTATAGACTTTATCAACCATCACATCATCTTTAATTTTGGTGTTTCACATAAAATTATAAAATATAATGGAAAATATTTTAAAAATAAGATTTTCAAAAGTCTTTGTGATACATTTTGAATTAAATTAAGCTTCTCATCACCATACTATCACAAGAAAATGGATAGGCAGAATCTTCTAAAAAAATATTGACCAAAATTCTCATGAAAGTAGTCAATGATATGAGCAAGGATTGTCACACACACATTCATTTTGATTTATGGTCTTACCACAATATCATTCAAACCCCTACAAGTGCTACACCTTTTTCCTTTGTATATGGGATGGAGGTTGTTTTACCCCTTGAGGTTTAGATTCCTTCTCTTTGCATTTCTCTAAAAGACATACTTATTAATGATGACTTTTGCCAAGAACACTTGGCTCAACTCAAATTTATTCATGAGTGTCATCTCATAGCCCTCAAACCACCTCTAAATCTATCAAAAATTGTATCAAACATGCTTACAACAAAAACCTCAAAGAGCAAGATTTCAATATTAGAGATCTAGTCTTAAAATAAAATCAACATGTGATGAACATGGAGAAAAGCAAACAGGGGTAAGTTTTATCATAATTGGCTTGGACCTTATATCATAACTCATGAGTATGGATCAAGAACTTATTACTTATCTTCTCTCAAAGGAAGGCCAAAACCCAAGCCTTTAAATGCCTTACACCTACATCCATTCTTTTGTTAACAAAGCATCACTTCACCTCATGTTTAACTTGAGCTCATCCCTTGAGTACACAATTACATTCATCTCCTTTCCTCTTCACCCGTATTCCTACAAACTTAGTCAACTTATGAATAGCTATGGTTTTTCCTTCAAAGTGGAAAACTCTTAAGCCTTTATAGACTTTTCCATGACTAAAATCTAAAAGAAAAAAAAATGGGATATGTAGACAAGTTCTAATCTTTAAGGTCATATTTCTCAACATAGATTTCTCCCTTGAAGGATATCTACGTAAATTATTTTTTCTAATATCAATAGACTGCTCCCTTGAAGGACATCTATTCAAAACTTAAAATAGATGCTTAGACCACTCCTTTGAAGGATGGCTAGGCCAAGCTTTGTTCTCAAAGAGGAATATAAATGAAAATATTATCATATCAATCAGCTTTATTCAACCTCTACACATACACAATCCCATTGTAGGCTTCTTGCATTGATCAACTTACATAAAAAAAGGTTTTAAGTCAGGGACTTGCCTATAGTAGCTCTCAAGTCACCCACAGTAGGGGCATAACATTCTCACTTCAAAGGTTATGCTACCCAAACATTTTCCCTCATTTTACCCTTTTTCCCTCTTACTCTTTTAAGGGAATTTGAACTCACTTTACATAAGGTGAGCATGATGCTTCTCTAACAAACAAAATGGTCCAATGATGTAAAGCATGAAAGAGGCTCATATTCTTGAGCCTATTTATATTATGATTATGGTCTTTGTCAATACATGAGTTTTTTACCTCTTTCTTTTCCCATCCAAATCACATGTTGATCTCTATATTGAGATGAACAATTTCATACATAACATAATCAACCTATTCATTTTAATCATACACCATCACAAATATGGAAAAATGCTAAGATGAAGCTACCAAACCAACTATGCATATAGCATCACATATATGGGAAATACTAGTCTAACTCAACTAACATGATCAACATTAACATCAAAATTAACATAACATTAACATAATAATCTACATAAATATCATCATCACAATCATAATAAATGCATCTCAGAATCACAATAAATAAACATCTCATGTGTATATGTATATGTATATATATATTCTCAGAATACATGTCCATGAATACATCATTGTAATATCATCTCTCTCTCAAAATATACATCTTGCATCTTTGGCTCGCAAGCTGGTGTACATATAAAAAATATAATCAAAAACGGAAAAATCTAGCACTCAAGGTCCTCGAGGCTCTCCACATGGTCATGATGAAGAAATATCATCACCACTCTCAACCCATTTATGTCTACATGAGCTAGAAGCTATGGCATGTGACATAGATCTCTCTTACTCCTTAAACTCAGAATACCTCTAAATATATGGGAACTCCCTAATGGCCTTCTCATAATAGGCAATCTCATCTAAGTCAATAGTATATGTAGCTAGAGATACAATCTATGGCATTCCCATCACACCTACTGATTGTCCAACCTATACTAGTCCCTATGGTGGAGGAGGAGGAGTAGTCTAACCTACTACTCTCAAACTATCCCTCTCCATTATTAGTGCAGTAACTTAAACCTATAACACACTGACCTAGCCCTATAGTACCCCAATCTAGCCATATAATACCCCTACTTGGCCTTATAATTTCTCCACCTATCCTTATAAAGCTCCTACATGTACCTAAATTATATCTTTAGCTTTCACTATTGTATCCCATGTCTCTATAGCTAGATCTCTCTCCCTCACTACGCCTTGAAAATTTGGTGGTGGCCTCTTAACCTCAACCATAAGATGTAAACCTACCCACCAAGATGTATATGTTGTTTTACATCCTAGGTCAACTACACCTAGCCTTATTGGTAGCTCCTCAAAATTAGGCCCATTTATCTCCTATGGCAAGGGTAGGGGTGCCTCTATATCATCCCTCTTATATCAAGGGAAGGTAGGTGATACATCCTATAGTAGGTTGAACTACCTCCTACCCTATGCCATGGGTACCATCTCTAGCTCACTGGCTCATCTCCCCTTAACCCATAGTGAGCTCTGAAAGCCAATAAGCTATTGTGCCTATCCTTTAAATATGGGATATTTTAGGTAGGGTCTCCACAAAATATCTATCAAGATCAAACCCTCAATCATGCACCTATAATAAGCAATGTCACGCACTACATCATCTATTCAAGTATGTGCCATACCATCCCTCCACCATCTGAACCCAACCCTGAAGCTAGCTATAATCATGGTAGGTAGCCCCAATGGTCATGTCACCATGATATACTCATACACCTAGTACTATAGTAAATGGTTGACACATAAATTATACCACCATTATAGTTTCAAACCCCATAGCTCTCTGTATAACTAAGCCAAAAATAATGGTTCCCATGTAAAAATAATCCACTACTCAACCATCTATGCTAGTACAACCATCAATATAATTAAAAATATACCACCATATACATCTATTAATGTATGCACTATGATCCCTATCATTATCAGGATGTTTAGTCAATGTTTCTCCTCATCAGCCATATATAATGGCTCATAGGTGAAACTCATTGAATGATAGGTCACCTCACTTACATGCTCATTATATAAAGCCACCATGTGTATATCATGCTCCTCTCTCAATCATGAGAATAGATCCTCACCATAGAGTGGTAACTATAATATCCTATACACATCCTCTTGGTTAACTATCAACTCTCTAGTCGATAGATGGAAGGTTTTGGTGGTGTGATACCACCTCTCGATCAGTGATATCATAAATCTCACATCTCATGTGACTCTATAATATTTCCATACTCCCCTTAACCCCATATCTTCCATATGCTCCCACTCATTTGGGGTGACATCCCTCTTTATCCACATCAGTAGAATCAGTAGGTGATCATGCAACATCAACTCTAGCCTCACCTGCATCCATACACACATAATTCCAGTCATATAATTTCTAATATAATCTATCACCACCTTTTCCCCTTTTCTTTGGGAGAACTACATTAGTAAGAATCCCTAAACTGAGCTATGTAGGTAGCACTCAGTCGACATGAGGTCTTCTAATGATAACTTAGCCATATACCCACCTACCTATCTACCCTAATCTTCCCTCTCTACCCTAGGCTTAATTTCCTCTCTCTCTCCACCCTAGGCCTAGCTACCTATCACAACTTTAGGCCTCATGGCCTATATCCCTAACCCTTGACCCTATTCCTTATATTTTAAGCCCTAAGCTTCATGACCTATCTCAACCTAGCTTTTTACCCATTTCCCCTAACACACTTTTTAGTTATACCTTAGAAATGTTTCTCTAAGATATGGGAGAACTACATTGGCCTAAGGCTCTAAACTAGGCTAGCACTTAGATGACATGAGGTCTTTTAAGGCTAGCTTAGCCATTAGGCTAGTTGACTACTTCCATTAGGGATCTAAACTAATAATTTATCTTATTTTTTGGTTCTTTACAATCACTAACATCAGTTTTAATACTAACATCAATGCTTGGTATCAACTGACATAAAAAAACTTGTTGATGTTGGTGTCATGTCAACTGACATCAGTGGACCCCATCAACATCAGTGACTGGTTCAGCCATAGGGCTAAATGACCCATCCCCAAAAGTTTAAAATTTTCACCTAAAACTAACCCAAATCCCTCCCAACTTACCCTAAACCTACCCTAAACCATTTCCTACCCCTTTATTACCATTTTATTCCCCCCAACTCTCAAATTAACCTACCAAAGCAAATAAACCAATTCACATTCAAAACCAAATCATTGACACTCTTACCTCATCTCTTCATCTCTTTTAAGCTAGCACAACTAGCTCTTGTGGTGGCATGCCTCCTTGTTGGGTCCCCTTCTAGCTCAGCCATCTCAATCATAATCAGAGCTCTATTTTTCTCCAATCACAAGTTTTAAATTAATTTGGTTGGCCACTAAACCCCCTTTTGTCAGGTTTGGTTAGCCATTGAATTTGATATCCTTGACCTAATCTATTGACATCAGCACTTATACATATCAACATTAACAACATTGCCTTAATATGATAATGTTGACACTATTTACTATCAACATCAGTGACATCACCAATCTTGGCACCATTTCATTAATGTTTCCACCAACAACCCCAACTTTTTAAACTTTACCCATACTCTAAGGCAATTTAGAGATTATGTATATCTCCCTAACCACAACCACCAACCTAGAGATCACATGTATATCCCCAACCATGACAACCACCATTAGAGATCACTTAAATCTCCATCCATAATGACTTTTCTTGGAGATCATGAACATCTCCTTGCTTATTGACCCTTTTTACACAAACCTTACATTGCTTATCTTGACCGCTTATGTTATTCCACTATAGTTGACTATTATACACATGTATGTATATTAGGTGTTTAGGATGGCAAAAAAGCTCATCTTTTCAACTTCAACCCTTTTGTGTTTCCTAGGGGTACTTCCTACCTTAGATACTTGGTACACATAGACCATTAGATCTACAACTTTGATTATTTTGACCTTCTCAGCTATCATTTAGAAGTTATGCTTTGGTTGTTTCTATCTGAGTCCTCCTCAACCTTACATATTCTTGACTTTGTCAACTATATCTCATAATAGTATAATAACTAACAACAATACCACATTCTCCTCTACTTACCCAATTCACTTCTTATCAAACTAGTACCCAATTTTGGTTTTTCCTTCATCGATTCCCATTTTGAGGGGGGATACCTCATCTAATACCTTAAGAATCTAACTCTTATTTTTGTCTTGTAACTTGTTAGTGCAAATTATAAGATAAAAAATGGAAAATGTAGACACTAAAATTGAGACACACACATGTGTAATTCCCTATGTCAAAACCCCCCTTTTTGAGCCCTATTTCAATAAATAATAATTAGACTCCCTAACCCATGATTTTACCTGTCACATATTTAACTAATTTAAATATATAATTAAGTTAATTAAAACCCATTTTTTCTACCTTATCAGGCCACCTCATCCTAAGACTAATTCTCACCTGATGAGTCACCTCAAGACTGGGTCCCCTCATCCTAACTACCCAAGACTTATTCTCACTTCAAAACTAAATTCCTAATTAGCTACATCCTTCTTAACCTCCTATTTTTACTATTTTATATTGGGTGCCACACTTGGCATGAGGAGCAACCAAAAAATGGCCAAAAATAGTAGTTTTACCTATTCTAAGGCCACTAACATTGATCAACCAATGGCTGACATTAGTGGGATCACTAATGTTAATTATATAATCCAAATTCCAACATTATGTTTAGTTTAGCAAAAATCAATAAAATTCATTCTTACTTGCATCCAAGCTCTCAACATTCAAATTTCAACATGTTGGCTTACTATTATCTTGTATGAGTCAATATAGATTAGGAACCAAGCTCTTGAGGACCAATAACACCTACTTATTTTCTCTATTTAGGGCATCAATTTAGACTACCTGATAGGAGCCATCTATTTGGTACTTGATCATTCAGTCACCACTGCAGCTAAGTACATCACTTATTCTATAGGTGTTTTAAGCATTTACTTTTCTATTACTTTATATCTTCTATTTATTACTTTATGCATTCCTAACTGAACCCCCATAAGGGAGTTATAAAGCTTACCTACTTGTTTTTCCTTGACCCAACACACCAAACCTCTAATTAGATCCATCTAAACCATACTCTCTCTCTCTCACACAACTCTCCCTAACTTCCCAGACCTAACCAAAAGCATTTCCCAACCCTAAAAAAACCTTCTACAAGCTCTTGAGTAATTATTTCCCCTATCAACCTTGATATCCTAATCAACATCGGTCACCTTCACCTATAAACCTTGGTAGAATAACTGACATCGATCACTTCCTTATCAACATCGGTGACTATGGATTTCTTAACCTTCCCAAAACCTACTCAAACACCTTATAAAATACAAATAGAATATACCACCTACACTCTGTTACTCTCTATTACACTCAAATTGTGAATAATGATAACATTATCTCTCTTTCACTCATTATTTACCTCTCTTTTAGTTATTTATTACTCTTTTATCTCTCAAAAGTGGATTATCATCTCTAAAGAAGTTTCACACTTCCTAGAACAAGCGCATAGCTTGGCAGTCCACTTATTTATCTACTAACAAACATTTTATGATAGTGTTTTCTTACTTGTAGGTAGTCTTCCCCAGCCAAAGAGGAGTGCTCACAATGTCTAGATATAATGCACAAACCAATCTGGGTTCATTCTAATCACTTATCCTTATCATTCTTCTCTATTTTTCTTTAGACTTTAAATAGACAAATTTTAGTGAAATAGGATCCTATCCCAAGTTTTTTGAAACCCATAATTGAATTCCACTGTACACTCTTGGGGATCTCTTTTAATTATGGTGAGTTTTTCCACTAGAGACAAATGGTCACTCATATCCTCAAAATGTTTACATAAATATTCCCTAAATTCATCTTAGGTGTTGATAGAAGTAGGTGTTAGATTTATATACCACTAAAGTTCCTTACCCCTCAAATAATTAGAAAATAAACTCATTGCCACATTATTTTGGGTCACATTATGGATTGAGCATAGGTTGGATATGTTTTAAATGTGTTAAATAGGAGTGTTATAGTTTTCCCCTATGAAATATGGGAGGCTCTTAAGTGTAGTAGTAGGAATATCATCAAATTGATTCAGGTTTAAGGGGTTTCCACCATTGAAGGGAACAAAATCTTGGTGTCTAGAATTAGCCATTAAAGGTGTAGGGTTTACAACAATATTTTTTAAGTAGGATTAGAATTATACCTAGTGTACCTCTTTCTCTTAGAAAATTCTAAAGATAACTTAACAAACTCAACTTTATTACCTTTTGATGAAGACCTTGTGACCACTTTTGGCATGAAGCTTGATTAAAAATTTGTCACTAGAGTGCTTGAAGCTCCCTGATATCATCCAATTATAAAAGTGTATGTTGTAACTCATTTGAATCTTGGTCCCATTAGGCATGCCAAAACTGTTAACCACCAAATTTCACCCTTAAGAGAATATCGTTCAAAACTTTCCAAGTTTGGGGTAACATGAGATTAGTCCAAGGTTGTGGGTGACCTATGGATAGACTAAAGCTCTATTTTTGAGGCTATCTCCCCTAGTGCATTAATTTTATATAAATTCCTAAAATTACTGACTTTTTGATGAAAAGAGGCAAAATATAATGCATAAAACAAAACCTAAGCTAAGGAGAGGTGATGCACCATAATGTTCTTATCCACTCTAACTAATATTTCAACAACACTTTGTGAATCAAACAATAATTAGTGATAGAAACATGTTTTATAAATGGGATACTAAGCATTATTACTTCATATGAAGGTTATGGTGGATGGATGAAACTTAAAGGAGATGGATGAGAGGTCTATTTTAAGTTACTACCAACCAAATTACAATTCAAACATAGTCACCAATACTTTGACACATCATATGACCTGCATATAAAAATATCTAAGAAACTATGTGAGGATAAGGACATGTAAATGGGAATGAAACTTCACCACTTCTACAAATAAACAAGCACATAACACACTAAGCTAGTAAGGAAATATGAAATAGTATTTTTTATTGATTTAAAAGGTTTACAAGATGTAATTTGGGTAGAGTTTCATCATACCTAGTTTAGGGATTAGTGTAATGGCCTTATATCATTAATTTATATAACATCAACAAGATATATAAGATAATTTGGCATGGAGAAGGCATGAAGAGGTCATGAATTACCATAATTCACTTAATGAGCAGTTACAAGTACTCCCACAACTTTTCTCAAGCATTGCATTAGTGGTGAGTGGTTTTCAATGAGTCTTTTAGGTGTTTGATGTATATTTTTGGCAAAGGTTGAATCCATACATAAAATTATCATGCCAACCTAGTCAAATCCATCTAATTTTGATATTTATAAAGGCAACAATATGGTCCAATTAAGCCTCCATGAAGCATTAAGTAACCATCTCTCTTTTGCATATCAATGGGGCTTAGAAAACTACTACATTATTCATAATGGATATGAAATGTTCCTACTCACCTCTATTAGGTATTTACAAGGGTGTCCATAACCTACATTTATTCCTTTAACAACCCTCTATGCTAGTAGTCTTCTCCCTTAATTGACCAAGTAGGCCTACTAGGTAATTAGGCCTAGTCACTTAGTGCTAGATACTTAGATTATCATGATACTCACATATAAAATTAAAATATGGATTATTTAGGATGTTTCAAGTATAAAAAAACATATTATACCATGAATTATTCCTTTCAAGTAGTTTACACTTTCAACTTTTATCCATTTAGATGACTCGGTCACCTTTCACTAGCATTTTGGGACTGGCCCTTTAGCTCAAACATGTAAGTGCATTTACATGATGAAATAAGAGTGGTTTATTATTTTATAAGGTTAAATATTCTTCAAAATTATCCCCTATATGATCTTTAAATCCTCATATAACTTTACACCTTGAATTTATCACAAAATCTTGCCAAAATAGTGGTTTTTGATGGATTTATACAACTATCCATATAGATAAATGCCATGGATGGTACATCCTCAGAGTGAAATAGGTGTTATAGGTGTATCCCAATCCATTTCAATGAATTTGGATGAAAAATCCTCAATATTTCCTCCATCAGGTCTCTATTAGGGTTTTAGGGAGGTTTATGGGGGTTTAGGCTCTTAGTGATTGTTCATAGCTGTAAGGGATTGAACTATAGAACCAATGCCAAGATATTAAAGTATACATCCCTACAAAAATTTACATATTATATGAGCTACCCATCCATATCTTCCATATATATTTTTAGTATAATAAGGTGCTTATTGGGTGACTATCTTATCTTTTATGCATTATCAAGGTAGTTTTAGGCCAACAATGGCCAACCTTGAGCTCCCTTATGCAAACTAACACATCTTAAACATTTTAAAGTATTTGAATTTTAATTATATGATGGTTTAAGGTATCATATATCCTTTTTTATCCTCTTATTTTAGTCTTCAGGTGGTCATGCTTTAATAAGGATATTATGCCAATTAGTCTAATGATAGGATTATTATATTTTCCATTTAAAAATGAGCTATGAAGGAAATTGGCCACTCATAATGGTATGAAATACATCTCTTATATCCTATGGATCATATATTTTGGCTTGGTTTTTTCACCTACTTATTATTCATGTACACACAACCCTCTAATTAGTCACCTAGACATGTCTATAGGTGGCCATTAAAGGTGGAGACCTCTATAGGTGATCATTATGTAACCCTTTTGACCTATTAGCATATATAACTCTTTGAAAACATTTAAAACATGCAGTTTCTTTCCAATTCCTTGCATATAGGCTTAGATCAATCTATTTTAGGCTTGTAGTAGTTCTATCTAGGTTTGATCCATATATTATATACCCTACACATGTTAAACAATGAATCATTTGGGTTCTAATGAGAATTAAGGGGACTTTCAAGACCATTTCCATACTTATATAACTCATTTTAAGTCATTTGAGGGTAAAAATCCTTCATCAGGTCTTATCAAGGTTTAAAGAGGGTTTTATTGGCCTACCATCTTAATGATGGTTCAAAGAGTGTAGGACTCAACCCCAAAACTTATTACCATGTATGTTGAGCCCATCATAGACCCCTCCAAATATCCCAAATAGATCTTTGTCCCATGAAACTTGTATGGTGAGTTGTGAGTGAAATTTGGTAACCTTCAGGTTCTTTGTTAAGCATTCTATGTGGGTTACATTGTTAGGTATTATTCATAGATTTAATCTCATAAATTTAAATATTTACTCCATGGATACTAAAAAAATATGATTCCCAAACTCCCCCTAAGGGAACTAGGCCAAATTCATCATGTCATGTGAGATATGTGCATTAGAGTTGGTAATTTGAGATGATAGATTAGGGTAGTGGAGCTTAAGAGGAAGGACAAGACCAAAATAGTCACTTCCCTACTTTATTATACCTATAAGATATTATTTAGGACATTTTTAATCCCTGTACACCTATTCATGCCCTTAGTCTTACCATGAGGTTTGAATTTATCACCAAAATGGAGATGGGGTCTTGAGGGTCCAAAGAGGGATTTAGGCCTTATAGGCTTAGGCTAAGAGTTTTGGGCCTTGAGTCACCTGTAACTATATTTATGGATTTAATTTCACCATGCCACCCTTTTCCATCTAATTTACACCTTCTACACTTTTCCTTGGCTAGCCAAACCACCATCTTTATCCTTTTCCTTTTTAGGTCTTATTGGCCATTTTGGCCCACATACCAAGCTTCTACCTAGATTAAACAAATGAGTAAGATCCAAGTTGTTGAGTGGATTGGGTGGCATATAATAAATCTCAAAATTTTAGATGAAGGGATCTAATAAGGTTTTCATGGTGTTGAACAGTTGTAGGAACATGTCCAAAAAAAGCCTAATTTTAAACTTAGCCAAATATTTCAAATTTTGGCCAAGTGGTAGAGCATTCAGAATTCATTTGGAGAAATTGTTCCACACAAATCCTACAAGAAAATTTCAAGGAATAATTCTTGTAGGATAATTGTTCCTCTTTATTTGGTTAAGTATCAACAATTGTTTCAAACATTTTGTTTGAAACAAAAATCCCAAAAGGTCATTCTTCAAAGAAAGTCTAGATAGAAGTTTCAAAGGGTATCTTGTAGATAAATTGGTTCAAAACACTTTTATTGAGGGATAATTCTTTGAAAAAGTGGACAAAAAAATACCAAAGGGTATTTTTCAAGCTAAGTGTCAAATTTATTTCTGGAAAATTGTCTTCAAAATTTTCCCAAAGGCATAATTCTTTTAGGGAAAATGTTTGACAAAAATCCCAAAGGATCAGTTTCTCGAGCAAGTGTCCCAAACAAAAATCCCAAATGGTTAGTTTCTTGGGAAAGTGTCCCAAACAAAAATACCAAAGGGTATTTTTTATTGGGAAAGTGTCCTATACAATTCCCCCAAAGGGTCATTTCCTTTAGGAAAGGGGCCAATGAAAGAGTTTCGAAGGGTCACTTTTTAGGCTAAGTGTTCTAGAATATTTTTTTGAAGGGTATTTTTTCAAGAAAAATCCCCAAGAAAAAGGTTCAGTCAAAAGGTACAAGGGCATAAATTATTTCAATAAAATTATTTGAGAAAATTTTCCCAAAAACATGAATTCCTTCAAAGAATTTATTCTGAAGCAAAATATTAAGTATAATTTATTTCAGCAATTTTGTCCAAAATAGAGATCCTGAAGACATGAATTATATCAGACATTTTTTCCACAATAAATTATCCAAGGCAAAGATAAGGAAGACTTAATTTTTTCAAGCAATTGTCATGTGATAATTTCCCTAAAGACTTCATTTCTTTTAGACATTTTGTTTGATACACAAATACCAAAGATAAAGTTCCAAAAAAAGTAAAAGGCATATATTTTAGGTAAAATGTCCAAAACCAAAAATTATATGTTAGTAACTTGACCTATCAATTCCAAATTACTACCCCTATAATATGAAACTTTCAAAAAATGGTCAATAGCCCTTTGCAGCTAGTCAAACCAGATATTTTTACATATAAAGGAAGTTTTTTAGTTTTCAAATGTCATAATTTATTTTTAAAAATTCATTAAATTATCCAATTTTCCTTTAATCATATTCAAAAATATGAATTTATCTTAATTCCAAAGTTTCCAATATTGAAAAGGTGATTTAATATGCTTTTAAGCCAAAAAGTCCCCCAAATCACCCCACACATGCCAAATTTACAATTTAAAATATTTTAAAATATTAATAAGGTATAATTTTTCATGTTATGTCATTTATTCCTTCTAAATTCTTCTTTTTCATGTGGTAAAAGGCTTAGTTTTGTTTTAAAAATTAAAAAAATCCTTTTTCCCTTCATGTTGCAAGCAAGAGTACAAATTTCGTATGGTTTCCATATATATAGGGTAGGGGGTATCAAGAGAAGGAAATGAACAAGATTAATTAGGAATTTTATGAAAATTGATGGCCATATAGGCCCTAAACCAATCTACTCCTTCCAATTGGCAATTTTGCGCAAAAGGACTTTCTTGCAAGTTTTTTGATGGTAGGGACTATTGGAAGAGAGTACATATCTCAATTTTGGGATGAATAAAATAGAATCAAAGGGATTATATATGGATAAAATAGTTATTTAATTATATTATTAATGCTCATAAACCATCTAGTTGAAGATAGGCCAATTTATGCAACCCTACAACTAGAAAGGAACTTGGTTTTCTTTAGTTTCTCTTCACTAGGGTAGAATTTCAATAAAAATCAAGTTTTCCTAGAATATTGAGGACTAAAAATTCTATTCCATGGTCTCCTTCATCTATTATTACTATAATTTAAGGTCCAAAAAATCTCATAAACAAATCCAGTCAAATATGTAGTATAGAATACTTGCAAGGAGAAGTTGTACGATGATGGAAGAAGGAGGCAACCTTGTTTTTTCTTGATTTCATGTTTGCAAGGGTTTCCATCATGTTTTTAATCAAGTTCTTAAATAAATCCCATGAAAAACATTTCTTAGCCTATTTTCATGCTCCCATGTCTCTCAAAGTGCCTAAAGAGGCCTAGATTAAATATTTTAAGGTTTCTTTGCAAATTTTAAAGTTTTTACAAAAAACTAGGTTTCAATTTTGATTCCTTGCACTCCTCCAATGGCCTCCAAAGTCATGTGGTATGATAATGATATGTTAAAGTCTATATATGAGTTCTTAGGTTATCTTACCATGATATTTCACACTTCTCTTCCACCCCCATCCAAATTCTCACCATATCACTACCATACACTATTTTTCCCACTGTGTTTTCACCTCTTTTCCATCTCCATTCATGCCTTTTCAACATTTTTCATCTTCCATTCATAGTTTTACCACCCTCATATCACCTAAATTTTATGGGTCTTTTCAAGAATCTAATGGTTGGCATGAGAAAAGGATACATACACCAAGAAAACATATATAGTCAAGGAAAAGAGAATCTACAATAGGTCAAAATAATCAAATCACTGATTAGGGATGAATAATGGATTTTCAAGGTAAAAAAGACCTTTATTAAGTGTCAAAGCTCCAAAAATTCTATAATAATGAGATATTATAAAGAGGATTCAATAAAGAGGCTAAGGAAAGTCAGATTTAGACCTTGAATTATGGAAAAGGTTCATGATATTCACCTTCAACAAGAATCCAATATAGTCATGGTTCCCCAACAAGTTCAATCTAGAAAAAAATCACACCATAGATGGTCTAAATGCAATCATTAAATAAAGATTATGAGGAGTAAGGACCAAAATCATATGGAAGAATCCCATAGGCCTAAATCATCTCTCTTTTCATACATGGATGATGTTATACAACCATACACATGATTGTCTTACTTAAAAGTTGGTTTTCTTGATTGATTTAAGAACTTCTCTTGGTTTTAGGCCTAATTAATCATGATAAAGTCCTGGAGGAGCATAAGAAATTTTTATTTTGCATATAGGTTTTAAGAAGATGTGTAAAGCTTCAAAAGTGGCTTAAGAGGAATATGAACACATACAATAGTCATTAATTTGACTTGTCTTAACACTTTTCCTAAGATATAAAGGTTATTTAGGTCATATCAGCAGGGTTAGGATAGTTATGGGGTGGATATCATGATGAAGGGAGATAAAGTTCAATACCTATAGGCCTTAAGTGGTTCAAAAGTATTTTAGCTTACCTATATCCAACACCAAGAAACTCACATATAGGTCTATTGATGGCAAAACCCTATAGAATATATATATATATATATATATATATATATATATATGTATATATATATATTTCTTGGTGTTGGATATGTATATATATATATATGTATATATATATACATACATATATCTATATATATACATACATATATATATATATATATACATATATATATATATATATCTTAGAGGTCATGAGTCCACTTAAGGCTTGAAGGAATGTTCATCACATGTTTTTGGCACACTCATCTAAATATTAAAACATATTATAAGCCTAATTGACTCAAAAGGAAAAATACCACCCTATAGTCATTGTCATGAGGGTCTATAAGAAGTTCAAGCATGAAGGCTACTTGTTAGTCCTACAATACTCTCAGTAGTTGAAAAACATTTTTTTTACCAAGAGGTATAAGTAGAATTGAGATTGTCATTTCTATAAATAGTATCAAAGGAAGGAGATATAGTATGGTTCAAGGAAGTCTTAATGGATAACACAATGATCACCTATAGCTTTTTTCCATACAAACAAGCCTAGAACACAATCAAGAAAGGGTTATGGACATTTAGGATCACATGAAGATCTTGAGAAATAGTACAAATGAGTATTATACCTTGTGTTAGAGCCTCCATTAGGCCTAAAAATAAAATTTTAAGGACCAAAAGGCTCTAATTATCCCTTTCAAGTCAAGGAATGCTTACAAAGAGATAACTTCATATGCTTGTACCATACATGAGAATCTACATGGGAAGATAATTTGTTCAATATAATTGGAGTAGTCTTATAAGTGTGTCTCAATGTTGGAATGAGGTCATTTAATGCCCTCAGCTATATGAACAAAGCTTAAGACCTCAAATTGGTCTAAAACCTTAAGGAACCCCTTCTAAGAGCTCAATGTGAGATATTTTTAAGATGGTACATCCAAATACCTATAATTGACCCTATAAATTATTTTAATATGTCCAAAAATCTCTCATAAATCTCACCATGTGGTTGGTCCATACAAGTATTGTATGAAATAGTAAAAAATCACTTTTTTTATAAGTTTTAGCTCCAAATGAAGGTATAGTCATTAGATGAGGGGAAAATAACTATTGGATAAGGTTTGTATAAGTGTATTAGAATTGTTTTATAAGGTTTCTATAAGTTTATTATACTTTATGGATAATTTTTTATGTATAATATTTAAGATGAATTACCAAATTTGATAAAACCCCCTTCACTAAGACTATAACCTAATTAGATGTCCTATTTGCTAAGCAACTAGCACATTCTTGTGCTTAGTAAAACTAAGAGAAGTTGCATGTGGATGAATGAACTTAGGGTTAAAATTATGTCTAAATAAAATTTATATTTATGGGGAAGAGAGAGTTTAATATTGTGTATACTTTATGAACCATGGTTAAGAAGTTGCTGACCTAAAACCCTCCCAAAACCCTTCTAAGAGAGCTATTTGCCCAAAACTTTGTTTAATGCCTTAAAATGACCTCAAATGGACATGAAACCTACTTAAAATAATTATAAACTCCTAATATCTTATTTTCATGCCTTATTTTGATGTCATCACCTATAAATATTTTCCAAAAGTGAGCCTAGAAGCCAAAATAAAGTAATAAGGAAATTCATGAAATAAAAAGCTTGGAGATGATTTTCCAAGATTTTGTTGGATACTTTTAGATATTTTTGTTTTCACTTAGATTTTTAACCCTTGAGGATATATCTCAGCTCCCATCATCCAAGTTTTATAATGGAAGCATCTCATAAGCTGTGGGTAACCAATAGGTGAGATGAATCTCTATAAAGGCTAGTTCCCTTGATGCACTCTTTGAAATTCATTAATACTTATCAAATTTGCATTAAAATGGTTAATAATAAAAACTAAATAAGTAAAAATTTGATTCACCAATAATTATTTTCCTCCTAATGACTGAACTTATACTACTTAGAGAAAATCAAAGCTTCTTTCACACATAACTCACAACTTAAAATAGATTGTTACATCGATGTTTCATATGCTAGGTTTAAGAGGTATATTTAATTTTTAAGAGGGATAATGAATTATCCTTTGGATAATATATTAATTAACCACTCATAAAACTCTCATACACTAATAAGGAATACTAACAAAGACCTAAAATAATTACTCTTCTGCATACTTGGTGGATAATCAAAGACAACATGCTAGAAAAGACTATCTTTTACTAGACAAGATCAACAAGATTTTCAACCAAAATCAATTATTCTGAATGTAAGTAAGAAAATTCAAATTTTTATTACTTAAATATACATTCAAATACAAAACCGACCAAGGTTTCACTATTAACCAATGGAAGCTACTCAAAAGAGCCTAAAAAGTCACTACTTATAGCATTTAGGAGAAGAGTGAGAAAAGGGAAGTCCAAAGGTCACTTACACACTTGTAATGTTGATATAATGGGTTAAATTTGAATTATAATATGATGTGAAACTAACCATGTAATTTCAAAAATTACAATTGTCCATCCAAAGCATTAAAGTCTTGAAAAGTGGCGTAGGAGTTCTCATTCTACACAAGAAAACTACCTTCATCAATCACCCCCATTAAAACATATCAAAACTAAATAGAGATATATATCATGATTTTAATGAGAGTTAATGGTTTTATACATACTTATCCATTAATTTTCTACATTCCTAATCATCTAAAATCTTTTGATAGTCAGCCATCATTGCCTATAGCCAAAGAAACTCCTCTTTCACACACCTTGTACACTTGGATTAAAATTTGTATTTATTTTCCCATGAAAATAAATAAAATGGGGTGAATTATATGTTTAAATTACATCCATGTAATTATATGCATCAGGCACACCTTAAAATCAGCTTACTTGAAGTTTTCCACTCTTCTCACTATCATGTTCATTATGCCAGTTTGACTAGCTGAGATGGAGCTACTGGTAGGAACAATTAAGATATTTTTATAGTATTAAATGGTAATAATGAGTCATAATAAGTCATAATATCACTCCAATAGTTTATTTCTCCTCTTGAAAGTCCCTATAACCTGCACAATGCATAAAATAGTCAAAGAAAGCCATTCTTTACCATGTTCGTATAGGTAAGGTAACACAAAATTTGATGAGGAGGAGCCCTAAAGAATCCTATATAAAATACAACCACTCTCATGGTAATTTCATCCCATTTATATATATCTCCCTCTTCATCTTCTTAATTGGGTCCTTATCCAAGGGTTAGTAAGGGTTTTAGGCCTTCTAGGCTCTTAAGCTTTGTTCATAAAGATTTGACGTTGTAATTGCCAAAAAAATTCACAAGAATGATATTAAATACCATTTTCAACTTCTCCAAACTCTTTACATTTCCATTCAAAGTTCCAAGGGATATATGAGCATCTCAAACTACTTACTTGATCTTTTCCTTTCATTTACACAAGCGTAATGTTGCCTTTGAGCCAAAAATGGCATCCATTATAACTTCCCCACATTATAAAAGATTTATCACATATGAAGAGACACCAAAAACATGATACAATAGGTTATAAATCTCTCCCATATTTTATTTTGAAAATGACTTATTATTTAGGCTTTAGGCCAACACCCTACCTAACATGCCTGACTACAACTTTGGGATTCTAGACCATTTAGTTGAGATTATCTATTATTTTCTTGATTTCTCATGTTTTCATAGGTATGATATATATTTCCACACCTTTTCATAGGGTTCTATTACATTTTGATCTACCCTTTTCACCTTTCTTCTTCGAAAAAGTAGGTTTTATTTATAAGGGAGTGCCTTCTATATGAGACAAAATAGAGGGTACTTCCCTTGTTTTTCTAGACAAACCAAGTGGTGAAGGAGATTTAAAAAGTTTTTAGGAACTTCTACACCAAAATTTATCTCTTTTTTATCCCATTTGACCTTCCAAATCTCCCAAAAACCAAAATAGACTTCTATGAAGGTAGAATGTGCAAGGTTTAGGATGTTAACTATGTATTGCTTAATTAGGGTTCCCTCTTTATCTATTTACATGATATTGGTTTAATATGTGGAATACATTTTAATTTTTTAAGTTCTTATAATGTTTTTTAACCATTTATAAAACTCCTCAAGTCATACCCTTGAGTTGACTGCTTAAGGTGTAGACTGTGTTTCATGCATTCCTTCATCAACAATGAATCATGTAGATGGTCATGCTTACTTGAGACCTAACATAATGTATAAAGATATTATAAATGTGTATATAACTATAAAAATTCATGTATATACCCTATCAATTATGTCCATACCTTCTAACCACTTTACTTGTTCAATGTCACCACTTAGTCAGTTGTGAGTATTTGGTATGATGGGACACCTATCAATGTATGTAGGACCTAAAACACTACATATCATATTAATTTTATTATATTTTAGATCATTAATGCCACTTTCACTATTTGTAACCATTCACACATGTTATCATGGTATAGTTTCATAATTTTAGGTGAAAAGGACTCTTTTGGCTCAAACTAGTAGATATTAATGGAGAAACTCAGTGTTTAAATGAGAAACTTTGAGGCCCCCAAAAATCACCTTTAACTAATCCTCTTGATTAATTTATTTATATATCTCTTATATTTCATGGAAGATATAAGGTTTACATATCTATATGCTTTAAATCTTTTGATAGCCTTGCTATAATATATTCAGAAAATACCCTAGACCTCTATTTTCACTTTTTGGGGGGAAATCTCCCTTAATTCAGTCATCACATATTTGAAAGTGATTTGAACTTAAATCTTCCCATTTGACACTTCATATAGGTTTTTCATGATTAACCCACATTATAGGATTCAAGATAAGGCTCCACCACTAATTTTAATGCTTTAAATGACTCTTTGGCTTTCTATGGTACCACCTGTAGGTGGGCATTTGTATATATACAAAAAATAAGAAATTTTGAGAAATATTCAAGATATAAAGGTTTATTATCAATTAAAATCCCTCACCAAGTGTTCAAATACAATCCTAGCAATCTAAAATATTTACAAAACTATCAAAGCTCCTATTTAATCATGATATCATCTTGAGAGTCTCTTGTAGGTGTGTATGAGCTATATGAAGGAAATGAACATGAAATGACCCATGTACCAAGGAAAATACATTAATAATCACTAAATATCTTCCTCAATATATATAGACATGGAACATTATTATGTTTTATATCTACAAACAAGTTCACACACTTCATTTTGATGGGTTCACTTCCTGTAGGTGCTTGAAGGTGTATCTCTTTGTTGTATGACTATGTGTGTGACTTATTAACTATCATAGTATCTTATTATTTACAAGTTAATATTTATAATTTATCTCCTTAGTATGAGATTTTTTTTCAAATATTTATATTCTCATTACACTTCCATGAATCATGCTTAATAAGCTCCATACATGTTATTCCCTATGATTGCAAGTGAGAATGAGTAAGGAGTTGACTATGAGTAGTAAGATTTAAAGTTAATAAAATAATGGTGTGATGAAAAAAATAATTTAATTATGGAAATATTATGACATTAATACATGTGTAACATCATATTCCATTGACATGAGACCTCTATAGAGAACTAACATTCTATAAATAAGGAAAACTTTGACTGACCTCAGATGGTGACACCTTCCTACAACATGAGATGACTTGATCATCAAAACACCATGAAATATGAAACAACAAATAATTATTATCATTTTATAATATATCCAACATCTTCTATAGTTAACATCACCAACTAGATTATATGAACTTGTCCAAAATAGAGCAAAACCTATAGGGTGCAGGAAATAGTGAGTAAAAAACCATATTCAACTTGTTAGAGATGGTTCATAAAGCATGGTTGAATAATAATTTAAATATTTTATGGAAATGAATCTCTCTAAGTTTAATCCCACATCCCAAAGGCATTTTACTTGGAACCTCTTCTACTAACCATACCAAGCATGAACCTGCTAACCATTTTATGTGTCTAGAAGGGCAAAGAAAGAGCAGAATAGTTTTTAGAATTTTTTCGCAATTACAAAGCATTTAAAGAATTTATGTGAGTATAAGGAAGACAAAGATACATTACATTACCTTCTCCCATGTGTCACCTTCCCTTATGGTTAGTACAAGTGCCAAACTCCTCCTTTTTTAATTGATTCCTTTATTTTTAGTTAGATAATCTACAATATTTAGATGGGACTAACATTAATAATAGGTAATGTGACTTATTTTACATTTTAAATGAAATTAGGACACTTAGACACCTTAAAAATTATGCTACTTGCATTTATGACCCCTAAAATCCCACTAAATGACTCAACACGACATATAACTAATTAGACCATGACTAAGGATAAAAAGGCATAAAATTACATAAAATGTACAATGTAATATTACATTAAAAAATATTAGACCCCTAAAACATCTAAAAATCAAGTTTTTACCTATAGGGGTCCCAATTTGACCTACAAGGTAAAATTTGGCCAACAAATTGGTGACTCATAAGGGTAGTATGTCTGATATACTAAAGATCAGTAGCCTTATCATATCCATGGGATAAGGGATTAAATTAATTATTTAAGTCAACTATAAATAAATTGCCTAAAATACACACAAAATAACCACAACACACCAAGCAAACACAAAACAAATCAAGACACCAATAAGATTCACACATGTGTATAAGCACTTGGGGAAAATAAGGAAAATAATATCTATATACAAGGGTAGAGGATAACCTTAGAAAAAATGTTTAAGATATATCCCATTGACTAGGATATGAATCTCCTCTCCATCCAACTTTGAGAGTTAAAAAGTATTGTGTTGCTTACATTGAGTGATGACATAAGGGCCACTCCACAAAGCATCAAACTTTATGTGTTTTCTAGGCTTAGCCATATATTTATCCCACTTTAAAATAATGTCCCCTCTTGGAAAATTCTTGGCATGGCTTTCTTATTAAATAATCTCTTTGTTTGATATTGGTGAGCTCTCATAGTTTGCATATCTTGATCCTTTATTTCTTCAAGCTCCATCAACTCACATAATCTAACTTCCATGCTTCCATTTTCCATCAACTCTAGTTGGTAAGTGAAATATAAATCTATTAACTAAAGTGAAATAGTCAATCTATCCTCTCTTCCATAAACAAGTGTATATGGTGAGTTTCTAATGTCTCTCTTGGGTGTGATTCTATTAGCCCAAAGAGCTATCTTCAATTTGGATTACCAAGTTATTTGGTTTCCTCCATTATCCTCTTGATAATCCTAATTAGATTATTATTAGTGGACTTAGATATTCCATTCCCTTTTGTATAATAGTTTGATGAAGTACTAAGATAAATATCATGTTTTAAATCCCACTCACTTATCTTCATTCCAAGGAAAGCCAATGCATTATCTAAAATAATTGTTGAATGAGCCCTAAATCTTATCACTATGCCTTCATATAAGTATAAAAATAAAATTTCATTTGATTCTTTGAGATCTATAACCTCTACCCATATTTTAAAGTAATATGTAGCAGCTAACACCCACTTGTGACTAGCACTAGAAGGTGGGTTGATTAAGCCTATGAAATCTAGAACACATTGCATAAAAAGATGGTTTACTTGTATTGGATGAAGAGGTAAGGTTGAAATATTATTTTTCCATAAAAGAGAGCACATTTATTACATTTACTTACCTAAACATGAGTATCTTTGAACAAACTAGGCCAAAAATAGCTAACCCTCATAATCTTGGTAGATGTAGTCTTTAGAGCAAAGTAACCACCTACTGGTCCATCGTGAAACTCAAGCAATATCTTCTCAACTTGATTTTATTTATCACATATCAATAATACACTTGAGAAATATTTCCTAAATAATAATCTATTAACAAGTACATAAAGAATGGATTATAATATGAAGTACCTTCTTTTGGCTTTATCTAGGCCTTGTGGACACTCACCAGTTTGAATAAAATAGATAATTTCTTGTGTCCAAATCCTCATTGGTGAAGATGTAGCTATAATAGGATCATATTTAAGGGTTATATCAAATTATTTTTGTTCCTTCAAATCTTAAGCAAGGTGATCACATAATCCCTTCCCTTTCAATATTTTAGTTGTCTCGATTTCTACATCATACTCGATTACTTTTGTAATCCAACCAACACTTTTTTCATTCAAATATATACTCAAAAGGAAGTATTTTACATTATTATGAGGCAATAATATATGAATATTATTATTAGATAACATATTCCTAAACTTATCTAGACTTATAATAACTGAAAGTACTTGCTTCTCTATATAAGTGTACCTTATCTCATAGTCTTCCAATCCTTGACTAAAGAAGGCAATAGGCTGCTCCAAGTTTTCTTAATTTTATTAAGTGAGCATGGTAGAGATTACTTCTTCATTTCCAAAAGTATACAATTTTAAATCCTTTGAGAAATTAGGACTTGCAAGATTTGGATCTTGAGCAATAGCTTGCTTAATCTCCTCAAAACTCTCCTTCCTTCTTATTTTCCAAGTAAACACTTTATCTTTCCTTAGCATAGAGGTTAGAGGATTGACTAAATTATCAAAATTAGGAATAAAACTCCTTATGAAATTGATTTTTCTAAAGAATTATTGTAAACTTTTCTTGTGTCTAGGTAAAGCCAATGCCAAGATTGCACTCACCCTTTCAGGATCTATGGATAGACCTTTCTTTGAAACAATGTGTCCTAAAAGTTTACCTTAATGGATATAAAACACACAATTCATTGAATTAATAGAGATTATAAACTCTCTATGTTTCTATAAAATCTTCCTAAGATGATTCAAATGATCTTTTACATCCTTGGAGAAGACTGTGATATCATCAAGATACATCAACAGTATGTCATTTATTAGGCCTTGAAAATCCATATGCATTTCACATTGAAATGTTGACCCAACATTAGAAAAATGAAAAGGCATTTTCCTATAATCATATTTACCCCATTTAGTAGTAAATTTTATCTTGTATTGATCTCATTCCTTTACCAAAATTTGATTATATCCTAAATATCCATCAAGAAGTGAGAACCTTTCACTACCTGCCACAACTTTCAAAATTTTCTCCATGGAAGGAAGGGGATAATGGTCTTTCAAGGAAAATCTACTCAAATCTCTAAAGTCAACATATAACCTAATTTACCCATTCTTCTTCCTTACCAGGACTAAGTTTTCCAACCAAGATGAATGCTTAATAAGAAAAATGGTCTTAGACTCAATCAACTTTGTACACTCCTTCCTCATAAGAGGCTCAATATTAGGATTGATTGGCCTTTATCTTTGCTTGATAAGCTTAGAATTCTCATCTAAATCTATGGTATTTTGAGTTATATTTGGATCAAATCCTTTTAAATCACTATACTCCCATGCAAAGATATCAAAAAATTCTTTGCATAATTCAATGAAAGTATACCTTTCTTCACTAGTACATACCTTCCTAAGAATAAGCAACTTATCCATGAAGATTTTTACTCTTTCATAGTTTTCTTATTTATTATACATTATTATCTTTTCCTTATTCATCTGATCATCATCATTAAAAATAATCTTAAGTGTGACTAAGCCCTTAGGGAGTTTGTTTGACTTCAATTATACAATGTGCCCTCCATATTACTGTTGTAGTTTAGACTAGTTCTTTGAGGAAAAATCAGTCTCCTCTTTTAAAAAGAGATTTATTTGATGGTCACTATCAAATAATTGCCAATTAGTGACATTATTAGGTATATAGGGCCTTACAATCACTTTGAGATGAGGTTGGTTCTTGTCATCTCTTATCCCCTTTAAAACATAAAACTAAGATCCAATGGCTGCCAACCTATCAACATGTTTGTTATCTTCTCTTGGTATTTATTAAATGCTGAAAGCTTGGTAATAATCTAAAATATACCACACTCTATGATCATTAAATTTAAGCATAGAGTTCTTGGTCATATTTTGATCTCTCACTTGATTCACAACCAACTCACCATCATCATAAACTTGTAACTCTTTCACACCTCCCTTTCTATCCCACTCAAGGCCATGAATTAAGGCCTCATATTCTTCCACATTATAGGTATAACTGAAGTGAAATTTTAAAGTAGAGTAATACCTTTCCATGGATGGATAAAATAACATTACTCCACCACCTGATCCAACCTTGCTTCTTGATCCATCAAAATAGAGTTTCCATAGACCATCCAAAGTCTCATTTAGATTCATCAAATTTGGCATGAAAGAGCCTTATTCATGAAGATAATAAACTCCAAGAATAGATTCTTATATGAATCTATTAGGATCATGCTCATAGTTTTTAGCTCCCCATTCATCTAGATGTATATCAAAAAGTCCTTCAAGAGTAGAAGTTGGAGATTGATCCATGTGAATTTCTTCCTCACCAAGAATATAATAAATAACATTTACAACCTTAGGCATGTAGGGTTCTAAATTATTATGATGAATAGGTTTTTATTAAATATTTAACTTGGTACCATACTTTGTTATAAAAACTATATATGACTAATTTGTTGCTAAGTATCCACCTATCTTGGCTATAAACTCTCTTGACAAACAAAGAGTAAGGTATGGGGGTAAATATACAATAAAAACATCATAAGGGATGGAGAAATTAGGACAATAATGTAAAATCAAATTCATATCCTTCACTAATCCCAAGGTCTTTGTTGGTGATCCATCCAATTGTATAACTCATTTAGCCATTTGTTCATATTTGAGGCCTAGTTTATATGCTATTGACTTCGGTATAACTGAAGTACTAGCCCCACTATCTATTATACAATTTTGAAGTAAATAATCACCAATGATTAAGGATATATAAAAAGGAGGAGTATTATCATTTTTATTTACTTTTCCATCAATGAGATGAGTTCCATTCACCAAAACAACATTTTCAGGCCTTGTTGGTCTAATTGGTTTACTTAGTCTAAGCAACTCCTTTTGAATAATATCTTTTTATCTCAGTATTTCCAATAAATCCTATAATTAAATTTTCATGTTTTACTTATTCATTTGATCTAAACTATTGATATAAGGATTGTTCATCTTGAATTATTCTTTGGAATAATTAGTACCTTATGGTGTAGCATGTAAAGATGGATGTGTAGGAGCTGGTCTTAAATTATGAGATTTTTGATTTTCCTACACCTTAGAAGTTGAGTTAGAACCACATACTACTGGGGGTGATGGAGGATTTAAAACAATTCATTGATTTGTCCCTTGTGTCTCTTCTATATCCCTCCTCTTACATCTAGTGTTAGAAGATACATTAGTGTTCGCATTATTTGAACTCCCAAAATGATTCATGGCACAACATTTTCCCTATAAATTATTCATAAGAGTATAATAAGACTATGATTTCCCATTTTCCATTACGTTTTTTATTGTCACCTCAAAATTGTAAACTTGAGGTACTTGACTACCTTGCATTGTCATGGCTTGACTAGGCATTTCATTGGCATATACAACTTGATCTTGATTTTGGTCATAAGAAGGATAACATGGGTGTTCTTGAAAAAAAAATTTCTAATTAGGAACAAGATATATATAAAATGTTAGGGCATTAGGATTTAAACTTTGGTAAGGTCTAGCTTGAGTTATTTGGCCTTGTCCTTGAGTATTACCTTGAAAAGGAGGCCTACTTGCTTGTCAAAACTTATTTTAAGATTAACGAGGCCTATAATTTTGATCTTGTTGTCTTTTGAGAGCAACCATGTCATTAGTAACACTTTAAATCAAACTCTTGACTTCATGAATTTCATTGGTAGGGGTAAGGTCAGACTTCTCTTAGCTATTAGGCAAAAGAGCCAAGGTAGGTAATGTAATTTGAATAAGAGGTTAAAAATTAGGAAAAAATGGCATTGGTGGTTTAGGATAAATCTTCCCTACTTGAACAAGATAATTATTATCATTAATAACTATCTCATATGCACCAGGTAGTGTATTCCCATGTATGGATTAGATCATCATGGCTACATCACTATTCAATTATTTTAGGTAATACAAGAAGGCATAATTTGGAGTGGGTCTCATAAGGAATGGGATTTTATCCCATGTCTTTTGAAATATAGATTTAAAATATTTAATGAACTCTTGGGGAGCCCTCTTTATAGTAGTCAATTGCTTAGCTAGTGACAAATGATTACTCTTATCTTCAAACCTCTTAGACAATAGATTTCCTAGTTATCCCATGAAGAAATGGAAGCATGAGGTAGAGGTCCATACCAATCTAAAGCTTTCCATTTGAAATATAATTTCAATAACCTAATGGATACATTATTTTGAGTGATATGATGGATGTTTTAGAAGTTTTCCATGTTTCTAAGGTGTTCAGTGGGAGTAATAGGACCTTCTCCACTAAAATATGGAACACTTTTAAGGGTTACTCTAGGAATTTATTCATATTGGGAAAGATTCAAAGGATATGATTTGATGAAGGATATAAAAGGAAGGATTCTATCCATATTGCAAAGTAGATTTTGAGTATTAGGGGTTAAACCAAGTAAAAATTTATAATTTTTTAAAACCAACGCCCTTGAATAAGGATGAGTATTCACAAATTTAAACCTTTTGATAGAATAACAAGGTAATTGCACAAAATCAAAAGGTATACCTTTAGCAGTAGACCTAATGGTCACTTTGGCATGGAAAATAAGGACTGATTAGCAACCAAAGAGTTGAAAACTTAGTGGAGTTTCCAAGTATTGAATATAGATGTTCTTACAACTATAAATATGCCAATATCAACAAAATCTTGGATAATCTTCTAAGACTTAGAGTCCCACTGATGTGCCAAAAATTGTTGTCACTTGGATTTGCACCCTTTGAGGAGATATCTTAACTCTTCTCATCTAAGTGGTATAACAGAAACATCTCATAAGATGTGGGTAACCAATAGGTGAGATGAATCTCTAGAATGGTCAGTTCTCTTGATGCACTCTTTGAATCACCTTACTACTTATCAAATTTACATGAAAAGGGTTATGAAGACAAACTAAATAGGTTAAAATTTGATGCACAAATAATGAGTTTCTTCCTATTTACTAAACTTATACTACTTATATCAAATCAAATCTTCTTTCACACATAACTCACAACTCAAGATAGATTGTTATATCAATGTTTCATATGCTAGGTTTAAGAGGTATATTTGATGTTTAGGAGGGATAATGAATTATCCTTTGGAGAATAAAATCATAAAACACTTCTAAAATTTTCATAAACTAATAATTAACAATAAAAAATACCTTCAACAATTACTCTTTTGCATACTTGGTGGACAATCAAAGACAACATGCTAGAAAAGACTATCTTTTACTAGATAAGATCAACAATATTCTCAACCAAACTTAATTATGAAAAATGTAAGTAGGAAAATTCAAATTTGTATTGATTTAAGAGACATTAAATTACAAAATTAGATAGGGTTTCACAATTAACCAATGGAGGTTACTCAAAAGAGCCCAAAAAGTCACTACTTATAACATTTGGGAGAGGAGTGAGAAAAGGGAAGTCCAAAGGTCACTTAGACACTTGTAATGTTGAGAGAATTAGTCACATGTTCATGATAATAGGATGTAAAATTTATCATGTAAGGTCAAAAAGTAAAAGTTTCCATCCAGAGCATGAAACTCTTAAAAAGTGGTGTAGGATTTCTCATTTTGTACAAAATAATTGCCTTCATTAATCACTCTATTGGAACATCCCAAAACTAAATAAAGATAGATATAATGATTTAAATGAAATTAAATGGTTTTATAAATACTTATCCATGCATTTTATACATTCATAATCATATGTAATCTTTTTTAAGTGATTCATCACTACTTCTAGTCAAAGAAACTCCTCTTTCACACACCTTGCACACTTGGCTTCAAATTTGGCTTCAGTTTCCCATTAAAATACATAAAATGGGGTGAATTACATGTTTTAATTCCATTAATATCCTTATATGCATCATTAACACCTTAAAAGCAACATACTTGAAGTTTTCCTCTCTTTTCACTATCATGTTCACTATGCCAGTTTGACTGGTTGAGATGGAGCTACTAGTAAGAACACTTAGGATATATTATGTAGTATTAAATGGTCATAGTGAGTTATAATAAGTCCTAATATCACTCCCACATTTTATTTATCCTCTTTAAAGTCACTAAAACCTACATAATGCATACAATAGTCAAAGAAATCCATTATATACCATCTTCTTATCGGTAGGGTAGCACAAAAATTGATAAGAAGGGGACTTGAAGAGTCCTTTTCAACCTCTAACCACTTTAATGGTAATTTAATCCCATTTGGATGGTTCTCCCTCTTCATCTTCTCTGTTGGGTCCTTATCCAAGGGTTAACAAGGGTTTTAAGTCTTCTAAGATCTTAAGATTTGTTCATAAAGCTTTGAAGATGGAATTACCAAAAAATTTCACAAGGATGGTATTCAAGACACCTCTCAACTTCTCCAAACTCCTTATATCTCCATGAAAATTTCCAAGGGAGATATGAACATCTCAAACTACTTACTCAAGATTTTCCTTTCATTTACATAGGCCCAACATTACTTTTGAGATAAAAATGGCCTCCCTTATAAATTCCCTACATTCCCCAAGATTTATCACATCTGTAGTGACCCCAAAAACATTATATAATAGGTTAAAAATCTCTCCCATGGTTGATTATGAAAATGACCTATCATTTGGGCTTTAGGCCAAAACCTTACCTAACGGACCCGACTGCAAATTTGGGATTCTAGACCATTTAGTTGATATTTTCTATTATTTTATTTATTTCTCTTTTTTTTCCTAGGTATGATCTAGCTTTCCACACCTTTTCATAGGGTTCCATTACCTTCTGATCTACCCTTTTCATCTTTCTTCTCCAAAAAAGTATGTTTTATTCGCAATTGAGTGCCCTTTGTCTGAGATAAAAAAGAGGGAACTTACCTTGTTTTTATAGAAAAAACAAGTGGTGGAAGATATTCATAAAGTTATAAGGACATTATATACCAAAATTTATCTCTTGGACATACCACTTGACCTTCCAACTCTCCCAAAAACTAAAATAGACTTCTTTGAAGGTAGATTGTGCATGGTTTAGAATATTGACTGTGTATTTCTTAATTAGGGTTTTTTATTTATCTATTTAAGTGATATTGGTTAACCATGGGTAATAAATTATCATTTTATAATTTCATTTAATGCCTGTTAACCATTTCTAAAACTCCTCAAGTCATATCGTTGAGTTGATTGTTTAAGGTGTAGACTATGTTTCATGCATTTCTTCTTCAATAGTGAATCTTGTAGGTGGTCATGCTTGCTTGAGACTTATATATAGTGTCTAAAGATATTATAAATGTATATGTATCTATACCAATTCATGTCAATAACCTAGTAGTCATGTTCATCCCTTCCAACCACTTTGCTTGTTCACTTTCACCACTCAGTCAGTTGTAGGTGAGCATTTGGTGTGATGGGACATCTATAGGCGTATGTAGGACCTAAAACACTAAATATCATCTTAATGTAATGATTTTAAAGATCATGAATGCCACTTTAACTATATATAACCATTCACACATGTTTTCATGGTCTAGTTTCATTATTTTAGGTGAAAAGGACTCTTTTGGCTCAGACCTATAGATATTAATGGAGAAACTCAGTGTTTAAATGAGTAACTTTGAGGCCCCAAACAATAACATTTAAATAATACTATTGATTCCATTATTTTAAAATATCTTATCTTTCATGGGAGGCTATAAGGTGTACATATCTAGATACTTCAAATCACTTGATAGCCTTACTATAAGATATTCACAAAATTCCCTAGACCTCTATTTTCATTTTTTAGGGAAAATCTACCTGAACTCAGTCATCACATCTTTGAAAGTTATTTACAGTTCCATTTTACCATTTAAAACTTCACATAAGTTTTTTATGATTAACCCACACTCCAAGATTCAAAATAATGCTTCACCACTTGTTTCAATGCTTTAAATGACTCTTTGGCTTTCTATGGTACCACATGTAGGTGGGCATTTGCATATATACAGACAATAAGAAAAATTGAGAAATATGAAAGATATATAGGTTTATGATCAATTAAAATGCTTCACTAAGTGTTCAAATGCACTCCTATCATTCTAAAATATTGATAAAACTATCAAATCTCCTATCTCATCATGACATCATCTTAAGAGTCTCATGTAGGTGTGTATGAGCTGTATGCAGACAATGAACATGAAATGACCCTTGTACCAAAGAAATTAACTTAATAATCACTTTTTATATTCCTCACTATATCTACATTGAACATTATGATGTTTCAAATCTCCAAACAAGTTCACACACTTCATTTTTATGGCTTCACTTCTTGTAGGTGCCTGAAGGTGTATCTCTTTGTTAAATGACTATGTGTGTGACTTGTTAACTATCATAGTCTCTTATTATTGATAAGTGAAGGTTTATAATTGATGTCCTTAGTATGATATTTTGTTCCACATATTTATATTCTCATTAAAATTCCATAAATCATGATCAATAGGCTCCATACATGTGATTCCCTATGACTACAAGTGAGAATGGGTAAGGAGTTGACTGTGAGTAGTAATACTAAAAGTTGATCAAAGCATGGTGTGATGAAAATAGTCATGGAATTATGGAAATATTATGAAATTAATACATTTTAAAAATCATATTACATTGACATGAGACCTTTCCAAAGAACCAACATTCTACAAACAAGGAAAACTTTAACTGAGACCTCACATGGTGACACGTTCCTATAACATGAGATGACTTACTTATAAAAACACCATGGAACATGAAAAAAATCATGAATATAATTTTATAAGAGATAAAAAATCATATGAATTAAACATCACCAATTAGATTGTATGAACTTATCCAAAATAGAGCAAAACTTATAGGGAGCAGGAAATAGTGAGCAAAAAAACATAGTCAACTTGTTAGAGATGGTTCATAAATCACGGTTGACTAATCCTTGAAATTTTGTTATTAAAATTAATATATCTAAGTTTAATCCAACCTCACAAATTCATTTTACCTGGAACCTCTTATACTAACATACCAAGCATGAACCTGTTAACCATTTTATGTGTCTAGAAGGGCAAAGAAGGAACATAATAGTTTTGGGCCTATTTTAGCACTTCTAAATAATGTCAAGAACTAATATGAGTATTAGGAATATTAATATACATTACATGACCTTATCCCATGTTTCACCTTTGATCATGGTCTGTACAAGTGCCAAACACGTCCTTTTTTAGTTGATTCTTTGGTTTTTAGTTAGATAACTTGCAAGATTCATATGGGACTAACATTCCTAATAGGGAATCTAACTTCTTGGATGTTTGAAAGGAAATTAGGAAATTTGTAAACATTTAAAACTATTCAAATTACATTTATGACCCCTAAAATCCCATTAAGTGACTCAAAATGACATATAACTAATTGGACCATGACTAAGGATAAAAAAGGTGTCAAATTACATCAAATAGACTATAACATCCTCCATGACAAAATGTTGGACCCCTAAAACATCTCATAGTTAATTTTTTACCTATAGGGTCCCAATTTTACCTATAGGGTCAAATTTAGTTAGTAATTATATGATGGTTTATAGGCAAAAGAAGTCTTCATGTGGAAAAGAATGATGAAATTATTCCCAGGGTGCTAGACAAGATCACAATCCTGAGTAAGATCAATCCTCCAAGAGCAAGATGTAGGATTTTTTTTGTTTCTAATACTTGTGTGATTTTTAAATGTCTTTATTTGTGTTTTTAAATATGTCTAATTGAAGAAAGGACCATCTCTTGTTATCTTGAATATTCTAGGAAGCTTTTAAGTGATAAAAGTAGGCTATTAGGCCTAGTTGGATTAATAGGCCTAAATTATCAATAAAATTTGAATTTTGGAAGTAAATTTGGATATCAAAGAGTTTAAAAGGTATTTTCAACACTACCTATATATTATTCCCATAGCATGTTCAGATCAAAGGGAGTTGACTAGTCCTTACTAATTAGATAGTTCCATGGCTTCTCATAAAAAAAGGATTCCTTCATGTTAAACTTTAGCTCCATATCACTTCAAATAAAATAAAGACAAATATTGGAATATATTTTCATGAAAGATGATTTTCTAACTCATCAAGGGCCTACCACCTTCCTTTCTATGCCAAGATTGAGGATTATGCATGTTTTGAAGACTTTGAAGATATTTATGGATTTGTTTTAATATTGTAAATGGATTTGGTCTTGAGTTAACTAAATCAAGAATAATCCTTGTATCCATCTATGCCACATTGGATATTGGCTTTCCATTTGGATATTTATGTTGTATTTTTGAAGCCTTTTTGGGGATTATTCTTGAACCTAGTATACAGAGAGATACAAAATTGTAATGGACACCATAAATCAATAAAGATAATTTTTTGTAGGTCATCTTATGGTAGTATAATTTATTATTAACTATGTATTTTCATATAATTGAGATATATATCTACTTCTTTCAGGTCCTTTCCTCACCTACTATTGTAATATCATCCTCTATTGGTTAATTGAAGATCTAGGAATAAAAATTGCATTACAAACCTTATTTCAAGATTTCCTTTGAAACACATATGTTTAGGATTGAACTAAAAGGTTTATTTTTTATCCATATATGTGCCTTAGTTTTAAAATATTTTAGAAGATAAATAATTATATAGGTGCATCACCATAGTAAGTAGGATTTCCATTTTCAGCTTCCTTCTTCCTTTTTCACCTTAAAAAGTTAAAAATAGAATTAGTTTTAGGTGATAAATCCAAGGGAATAAAACCTCTCTATAGGTTATTCTTACATTAGAGTCACCCACACTCTAAAAATATCCCATTGTATTAGTTGAAGAGAATATTTTCTTGTAAATATTCAAACAAGGTGCTCTTCAAATTGATAAGAGTTTCTAGCACACTCGATGGGATTACTTATTCACACTTTTTAATCATGTATCTGCATATATAAGTATAGTATTAATTTATAAAATTTCATTTTCATATTTTCATACTTTTCATGCCACCAAGACTTGTCACAATATCCTCTATAAAATGGAAAAAGATAGATTTTTTTGAGTTATCTTTCTAATCAACAAAGAAGAAGAAAGCCTCTTAGTCAAATCTAAGCCTTACACTTTCTATTTCCCCTATTGTTGTAAAAAATCCTCCTATTCAATCCAATATTGTTCATCCAAACATTGTTGTAAATACCATACCTCATATGGTTATTCCTAGAAGATAAGCCTTTGTGCCATTGAATGGTGGTAATCCTCTGAATCTCACTCAATGGGATGATATTCCAATTTTTTCTATGAAGGCTCTTCCTTATTTTATAGGATAAAATATAGCTACTCCTATAGAAAATATTGTATATATTTCTAATCTTTGTTTAGTGCATCATGTGACATAGGAAAACATAACAATGAGGTTTTTAACAACTTCTTTTAAAGGGAAGGCACTTTAATGGTATAGATGATTGGATCCTTAATCAATCAACAATTGGGATGAATTTGGAGAGGTCCCATATAATAAATTTGAGGATAAAAGTGATCATATTTCACTTGTGAAGTATCTTAAAACAATCAATATATTCAATCATGAATTCATGGTGGATTTTAACTATAGGTTCCATAAGACTTGGGATAGAATTCTTGCAGTGACCAAGCCTACACCCAATTATGATTTTTTGTACTATCTAAAGGCTCTAAATTTAGATGTGTATGTGATGATTTAATCCATGGGAGGTAAAACTATACTTGAAGGTTTTGAAGTAGCAATCAAGGCTAAAAATTGCCTTATACAAGTAGATAAGTTGTCTCCAAGGCCACCAATGCCTCTCTTTCTAGAGATCCATCCTTCTGCTCCAACTATTGCTCCAATTCTAGATTCAAAAAAGTTTTATCAAATAGAAGGTGATAAAATTGACATAATGGGGATGATATATTCTTATCAAATCTCAGACCAACCATTTGGTTGCAATGGAGAATCAAAAAACTCCACCATAATGCCATATCAGAATACTAATCAAAATTACTAGTATAATAGGCCATCCTATTAGTCCAATTAGTAAGGACAAGGGAAAAATTCTTAGTCAAATTATTATAATCCTATTTATCTAAGTAATTGTAGATATATTTTGCCAACTTAGAAAAACTATGCTCAAGATGGACAATGGAAAAATCAGTGGGATCAATAAAATAACATGTCAATGGCTCCAATTGGTGAGTCTTCACATCAATATTTTATGTAGCAAAGTTAAGATCTTACTTCACTTGAAAACCAACCACATTATTATAATAAGTAATCATTTATACTCCATAGAGACATTTCTTCATTCACTCAAGCGTAAGTGCCAAAACAACAAGGAGAAGGTAGTGGTAAGGTACCTACTGAAACTACATTTGTGAACTTCCAAGAATGTGAATTTTTTTTTGAACATATGGCTGTAAATCAAAGTCAATATTTATCTAATATTGATAAATATATGATACTAGATCTAAGAAAAGGGAAATTGGTGAAGGTTCAAGTCCTAATAAGGTAGCCCTTCTTCCTTCCCAACTAGCACAAAAGACTATTATTAATGAGCTACCTCAAAAAAATTCAAATCAACAAGCTCAAGATCCAAAGGGGTAGAATGTGAAAGGGCCTTATATGAAAGACACAATTTAGGGGCCCCTTATACTCCTAAATTTTTTTCAAGGATAGCCACTTCTCCAGTCAATATTAGGGATCGTATGAATAAAACTTTAGTATTAATTTCGATGTGGGATACACTACTAATCTTAGGATAAAAGTAGTATCTACAAGAAGAGCTTTAAAATCTCAATGTATATTATAGAACACCTAAAAAAGAAAGAGTAAGTGTTGTTATAACTAATTCTAATCTATTTTTCAAGCTTTAATATCTTAAGGTTACTAAGCCTCCTCCATTTTATCTTTCTATTATCATAGGAGATTTTTTGGTTCACAATTGTATGATTGACAGTGCGGTTAGTATCTTTGTCATGTCTAAATCAATAGCTGATAATATAGGATTATATTATGAACCTCATGAGAAAGGTGTCTCATAATTATATGGGTTTCCTAAAATTCATACTTGTTACTTGTCTAAATTTCACCATTACATAGGATGTAGTTATTGTTGATTTACTTCCATATTTTTCACTATGCGTATCCCAAGATTTTACTACTAAAATAAGAGGTTACCTTTCCTCAGATTCATCATAAATAGTTTTTATAACTATGTATGGAACCAAAATCACTATAATATCTGAGCTTATTTCCATATTTCACCTTGAACCATATATGCCAAATATGTCAAATGTAAATTACAATATTTCAGAAGAAGATGAGAATATCATTGATAAAGAGCCTTCTAAGTCAATTGAAGGTATACTATATGTACTCTTGAATGAGTGGGCTGATGAAAATAATGGATATGACCCCTATAAAAGTATTGAATATATTGGTTTTGGAGTCTACTTTATGCATAAAGAAGGTGATTTATTGCCTAATCTCACTAACTCAATGCAGGATCAAGGAGTATGGAATCTGTACTTTGATGGATCCAGATCAAAGAATGGAAGTGGGTCTAGTGTAATGTTGGTTTCACAAAAATATCAAAGGTATTATTATTTTATTATATTTCAATTTAGCTGTACTTCAAATACTGTAGAGGAATATTAAGCTCCTACAGGTGAAAGGTGATAGTGAGTTGGTAGTGTATCAAGTTAGAGATTTATGTATAGAAAATAACCCTCTTTAAGGCCTATAAACATATATTTTGAGATCTCATGGAATATTTCCTTGCATTTGACATCCAATCCATTCCTAGAGGAGCAAATTATCATATAGATAGACTTGTTACCATATGATCACAATATGATATTGTGGATCAGCTCAAGGATAATAAAAATTAGGCCTAGATCAAGGTTGTATGTAGATATTTAGTTCCAAACAACAATTTAAGTTGGAATTTTTTTAATTCTAATAAGTAGATAGCATATTTCTTATAGAATGAGGTGAAATTTTTCCCAAGAAATCATGATAAATTATAAGATCAATATGAAAATAGATTGTGCAGTTGAGATCAAACAAGATTCCAAAAGGTTTGGTGACTTTATAAATCATTTTAATGAATATTATTAGCTAATTAAGGATAACGTGAGAATTTATTTCAAGAAAGAGCATTATGAGCAAATTAGCATAGCTAAAGGTAAGCAAATTAATTTAGGTAAAGTGAACACTAATTCTAAAAGAGTATCTTTAATTTCATTCTATAAGGATTTAATGGATGTATTTTCTTTGTAATACCATGATTTGAAATTTTTTGACCCCATATTAGCACAACATACTATTGAGCTTGAATAGGGTGTAAAACTAGTAAGATAGAAGAAAAGGCCCATCAACCCCAAGGTTGAAATTTTCATGAGAAAGGAACTTACAAAGCTGATTGAGTCAAGTTTACTATTTCCTATCAAGCACTCAACATGGGTATAAAACCTTGTACTAATGAGAAATAAAAATGGAGAGATAAGACTATGTGTGGATTTTAGAGATTTGAACATAGTGTCACTAAAAGACCACTATCCACTTCCTTCCATGGATCAAATATTGTAGAGAGTATCAAGTTCATAGAGGTTCTCTTTACTAGATGGGTACTCAGGATACAACTAGATATTGGTGAAAGAGCAAGACCAGTATAAAATAGATTTCACCACCAAATAGGGTACTTTTGCCTACAAGAAGATGCCTTTTGGACTCTCCAATGTTGGATCCACCTTCCAAAGGCTAATAGATGTTGATTTTCATGGTATTTTGAGTGAAATGGTTTTATTATATCTTGATTACATTATATTATTTTTCAAATAATCCTAATGTCCATCTAACACACTCGATAATTATTTTTGATAGATGTAGACAATTTGGAGTTTCATTGAATCTAAAGAAATGCATTTTTTCAGTACATAAGGGGAGACTTCTCAAGAATGTAATTTTCAAATATGGTCTTTAAATTGATCTAGAGAGGATAGAATAAATCCTTTCTCTATCATTTCCTAAATATAAGAAAGGATTGCAGAGCTTCTTGGGAAAGATCAATTTCATCAGAAGATTTATTCTTGGTTTTATAGAACTAGTAAGGCCACTCAGTCAAATGTTAAAGAAACACTAAGAATTCACCTGAAATAAATAAGGTAAAAGGATATTTGAGGATATCAAGGAAGAAATAATCTGAGCCCCCACTTTTCTCAATTTATATTTTAGTAAGGATTTCTATTTGTATGTTTTTTCTACATCTAGTACAATTTTAGCCATGCTTATGTAGTAGAATAGTGAAGGCTTAGAACAACCTGTTGCTTTATTTATTAAATATTTATAGGGTTATAAAGATATATATTAATTTTCATTAAAAAAATTACTTTATTTTATATCTGGTTTGAAAAAATTTAGACATTTGGTTTCAAATAATAAGATTATACTAATGGTAGCTCATCGAAGTGTGAAGGATTTCATCCTCAATAGAGACTCAAGAAAAAAGAGATATAGATGGGTCACTAATTGAATGTATTATGACCTTTTATTCAATGTTAAAAATATGGTATGAGGTAAATGATTATTGGAATATCTTTCATAATATGTGAAATAATAAAAAAAGGTAATTTTGACAATTCAGGACACTCAACATGAAGCTGAAAAGACTCCTCATACAAGTTAGACACAAGAAATTGCTAGATTTATTCAAAATAGAGAGGGTCCAATGGGTTTTAATGAATCAAAAAGAATAAAATTTAGGATTCAATTAGTTATATACATTCTTATTGATGGAGTGCTTTTCAAAAAAGACATTGGAAGTATGCTTTTAAGGTGTGTTGAAACTAGTCAATTTGACAAGCTTTTTGAGCAATTTAATGATAGTCCTTCTAGAGGCAATTTTTCATCCAAGAAAATAGATAAAAAATTAATTATATATTGTTAAATTTGGCATAATTTATTCAAATATTCACATACATGGGCTAGGAAATGTACAAAGTGTGTAATGTTTATAGGGAAACAGAGATTAGCTACTATGCCATTGAAGCTTATTCAGGTGGAACAACATTTCACATAGTGGGATTTAGACTTAATTGGCATGATAAATCCTCCATATATTGTTTTTCATGAGTGTATATTTATATATATTTATTATTTCACTATATGGGTGGAAGTAGTGCCTTTAAAGAAGGTAAATGAGAACTCTATGCTTAAGTTATATGAGAGTCTAGTCACCCATTTTAGAGCACCTTCTACTATAATATAAAATAATGATTTAGAATTTAGAAGTAAAAAATTATTTTAATGGGATTTTAGATAAGGTATTTATTTGACATATTCATCAAATTACTATCCACATGGTAATGGACTAGCTAAGTCTGCTAACATGAACCTGATTTGGATCATCAAAAGAATAATGGAAGATAATCAAAGATCTTGGAATATAAATATGAAGATTGATTTATGGGATGATATGATCACCCCAAATAATTCCATTGTTCATTCACCTTATCTCTTATTTTATGGAAGAGAATCAATGTTTCCTATCTCTTTAGAGCTTCCAGCTTTGGAGCTTGCACACTAGCTAGAGCTTCTAGAAAGTGATGCAATAGAGGTCAGGATGAATGAATTGAGAGAATTAGAGGGGATAAAAGATAATTAAATACACACCATGTGGTAAAACTATAATAAATTCAATAAAATATTTGACAAAAAATCTTGATTAAATAAATTTTAGTAAGGAGACATAGTACTCAAATGGGATGAAGAGCGTACAAATCTAGGTAAGCTCTCAAAATTTGATAGCCTTTGGAGTGGACATTATATTATCATTCATTGTAAGAAAATAAACACTTACCAATTATCCATATTGAGTTAAGAATATATTCCCATTCTTGTGAGTGGGATGTTCCTCAAATACGGTTATTAAGAGAGTTACTCCTTTATACATAGTCATAGTTTCATTCCTCTAAGTGCACATGTGCACATGATTTAAGTAATTATTGTTTATTTTCTAGTATTTTTTTGTTAATTATTATAATTATACAATTTCACATGTTTATTAGTGTTTATTTTAGTTATCTTGATTGTGTCTTTGTGTACAAAACCCTCCTATTTCTATGTATATCCAAGTTTATCATATCTAGAGTTTTTACAATTCTTTGAACAAAAGGCTAGTCAAACCCTAAGATTTTTTATAATTGTTATTAATTTTACATATGAAATAAAAATTACTACCCCTATAATATGAAACTTTAAAAAAAATAGTCAGTAGCCTTTTACAACTAGTTAAACTAGATTTTTTACCTATAAAGGAAGGTTTTTGGTTTTAAAATGTCATACTTGATTTCAAAAAAGTCATTAAATTATCTAATTTTCCTTTAATCATATTAAAAAATATGACTTTAGCTTAATTCCAAAGTTTCAAATATTCAAAAGGTGATTTAATATACTTTTAAGCCAAAAAATCCCAAAAATTACCCCACACATGCCGAATTTCTAATTTGAAATATGGGAAAAGGTTAACAAGGTTTAGTTTTTAATTTTATGGCATGTATTCCTTCAAAATTATTCTTTTTTGAGTATTTTAAGGCTTAGTTTTATTTTAAAAGGAAAAAAAAAAAACCTTTTTCCTTCATTTTGCAAGAAAGAGTATGGATTTCATACAATTTCATACATACATGGTAGGGGATATCAATATCAGCCCATGAAAAAGATTCATTAGGAATTATATGACAATTTATGGCCATACAAGCCCTAAACTAGTCTCCTCTTTCTAATTGGCAATTTTGCACAAAAGGACCTGCTTGCAGGTTTTCTAATGGTATAGACTGCTGGAAGAGAGTAAATATATCATTTTTGGGATGAAAAAGCTAGATTAAAATGGATTATTTATGGATTAAGTGGTTATTAAATTTTCTTCTTCATGCTCATGAACCATTCAGTTGAAGACAGGCCAATTTCTATAGCCCTACAACCAGAAAGGCAATCAGTTTTCTTCATTTTCTCTTCACCAAGGCAGAGTTTCAAGAAAAATAAAGTTTTCCTAGAATTTTGTGGCCTCAAGATACCTATAAATGGTCTCCTTCATCTATTTTTCATTCAAATCAAGTTCCAATAAATCTAATCAATTCCATAGTATAGTATGCTTGCAAGGAGAAGTTGTACGGTCATGAAAGAAGGAGACAACATCATTTTTTCTTGATTTCATGTTTGCGAGGGTTTACATCATGTTTTTCATGTTTTAAATAAATTTATCAAATAAATCCTATAATAAATTCATTTCTTATCCTATTTCCATTATCCCATGTCTCTCAAAGTGCCTAAAGAGGCCTAGATTAGCATATTTCAAGGTTTCTTTGCAAATTTTAAGGTTTTTACATAAAACTAGGTTTCAATTTTGACTCTTTTCCCTCCTCCAATGGCATCCAAATTCATGTGGTATAATAATGATATGTTTAATTATTTATATGAGTTCTCAAGTGATCTTACCATGATCCTTCACACCTTTTTTCAACCCTCATCCACATTCTCAACATATCACTACCATACATTATTTTTCCCACTATGTTTTCACCTCTTTTCCACATCTATTCATGTCTTTTCAACATTTTTCATCCTCAATTCATGGTTTTACCACCCTCATATCACCTCCATTTCATGGGTATTTTCAATAAGTCAATGGTTGGCATGAACAAAGGATACATACACCAAGAAAACATCATGATACAGTCAAGAAAAAGAGAATATACAATAGGTCAAAATAGTCAAATCATTGATCAGGGATGAATAATGAATTTTTAAAGTAAATAAGACCTTCATTAAGTATAAAAGCTATAAACATTTTATAATCAAGAGATCTTATGTAAGGTAGTTAATCAGAAGGCTGAGGAAAGTCAAATTTGGACTCATGATAGTCACCTACAATAAGAATCCAATACAGTCATGGTTCCCCAACAAGGTCAATATAGCAAAAAAATCACTCCATAAATGGTATAAATGTAATCATTCAATAATATTATGAAGATCAAAGATCAAAATCATATGGAAGCATCCCATAGGTGTAAATCATCTTTTTTTTGTATATGGATGATGTCATACAACCATGCACAAGCCTGTCTTGCTTCAAAGTTGGTTTTCTTGATTGATTTAAGAACTTCTCTTGGTTTTAGGCCTAATTGATCATGATAAATTCTTGGAGAAGCATAAGATTTTTTTTACATATAGGTTTCAAGAGGATGTGTAAAGCTTTAAAAGTGGCTTAAGAGTAATATGAAAACCTGCAATAGTCATTACTTTGACTTGTATTAACACTTTTACTAAGCTATAAAGGCTATTTAGGTCATATCAACAGGGTTATGATATTCAAGGGATAGATATCATGATGAATGGAGATAAATTTCAATACCTATAAGAATTAAGTGGCTCAAAATAACTATTAATTACCTATAGCCAACACCAAGAAACTCATTTATAGGCCTACTAATGGTAAAACCTTACAGAATATATATATCTCAAAGGTCATGGGTCTACTTAAGGCTTAAAAGAGTGTTCATGACATATGTTTGGCATACTCATCTAAATATTGAAACATATTATAATCCTAATTGACTCAAAAGGCAAAATTCTACCTTATAATTACTATCATAAGGGCCTACAAGAAGCTCAAGCATGAGGGCTACTTGTAGGTCCTAGAATACTCTCAGTAGTTGAAAAAGGTTTTTTTTTACTAGGTGTTATAATTATCATTGAGATTATCATTTCTATAAAGAGTATCAAAGGGATGAGACATATAAGGTTTCAAGTAGGTCTTAATTGATAACACAGTGATCACCTACAAATTTTTTCCATATAAATAGGCCTATAACACAATCAAGAAAGGGTTATGGAATTTTAGGATCACATGAAGAGCTTGAAAACTAGTGAAAAGGGGGATGCTACATTGTGTTAGATCGTCAATTAGGCCTAAAAATAAAGTTTTAAGGACCAAATGTCTCTAATTATCCTTATCAAGCCTAGGAATGCTTACAAAGAAATAATTCCATATGCTTGTACTATACATGAGAAGCTACATGGGAAGCTGAGCTAGTCAGATAGTTGGAGTAGTCTTCTAAGAGTGTCTAAAATTTGGAATGAGGTCATTTAATGCCCTTATCTATATGAACAAATCTTAAGACCTCAAGCTACTTATAGTCATAAAATGTAAAATTTGGTAACTTGAGTGTGGCTAATGACACCTAATCTATAGGTCCATATTGCTTTCTCTCATGACCCTCATAAGCATGTTTTCACTAATTCTCAATCATATATATCCTCCCAGACTAAATACTTGTATAAATATATTAGCATTTCCATGCTTAATCCATCCCCCTAGGTCCTATCAACCATGGATAATAGTGCCCAAACTTGGACTATAGCACTAAAACCTAAGGTGTCCTATTTTTGGCACTATTGTCCAAGTACATTTTGGCTTCTAATGGTCATATTATTCTAAATCCTTATCCTAATTCATGCCATCCTAATTTGAATTCATTTAACCCGTGATCATTAAATCACTTATAAAAGGCCATTTAAAGTCCATTTAGAAGGGTTGGCACTCATTTACAAAAGAGAAGAAAGACTACTCAAGCACTTTTCCCTATTCTTTGCACACAACCATCCAATAGAATTTCAAGCTTATTCAAACCTTTACACCAGTCCTTATACATTCCAAGTACACCCAATTTTTTATTTACTTGCATTTTCATCACACTATTACATAAAACACTTCAATGGAAGAACTACATATAGCTTGATCCCTCCTCAAAGTATTGGTATGTAGGCAGTGTGCCCACACACAGGGTGTGAAGTGCATCCAATATATCCTTTACACACTCTCCCTTCCTCTCCTTTTTTAAAATTTTACATTTAATTTCAATCACAAAGAGGACCTAGGGTGTTGAAGACTAAATCAAGTACATAATGAGCTCCATGGACTTTTAGTCTTTGATATTTCATAGTTAAGGTCACATAGACCTAATCCACAAAATGAAAAAAGCTTAGATCACCAAGACAAAAGCACTGAGATAAGACTACAGCATTTAAATCTAGGGTGTCCCACTTTTAGCTCTCCTATCTAATCAAGAAACAAATTCTAGATTCCTATTTGTGGTAGTCTCCCAAGCCTAAACATAGATTTCTAGACCTTGTCTCAGTTAGAACAACATAGAGTTAGATAAGTTTAATTTTCTCTCTCACTACTATTTTTAGAAAATCCCTAATTAAAATCAAATTTCACAAATTAGTAGCCTAATTATTTTACATTATTTACTGATTTTATCTACTCAAACCCATTTATTATTTAGGAATTAAACATCTAATTTCCCAAAAATAATAAATCATATGGTGAACCCAACTTCAAATTTTGCATAAAAACCCTAGAAACCCTAGGGTATATTCTTTGCTAATTTTTCCCATTAATTTTTGAATTTTTTTCTTGAATGTTAAAATCAGAAATTCCTCTCAAATTTTAAAATTTTGTAGAAAATTTTAAAATAAATCTATATCAAACCCTAGTTGCATCAACTAGCTCCCAATAATTTTCCAATCATTTTCTAAATTTTTAGTTGCACATTAAAATCAGAAAATCAATTTCAAATTCTAAAATTTATAGTAAAAAATTAAAAATATTTACTTTTTCCAAAACCCTAGTGGCATCTACTAGGTCCCAGTAAATCGCTAATTTTCCACTAAATTTCTGATTTTTCAATTCCATATTTAACTCAAAAATTCAATTTTAATTTCAAAAATTCATAGTATTTTACAAAAATATTTTTGAAAAATTCTTAGTTACATACACTAGCTCTTATTTTTCTTCTTGAGGTATCACCTTACATGTTTGGGAGCTCCATATCTTTTTTATACATATTCTAGTATCTTATTTAGATTATATTAATTTAATATTTTCTACTATTATCCAAAGTGTTTTCCTTATGCCACCTAAGTTCCTTGCATCTCTTCTTTGAAGACAAAGTGCCAAACTTAATGACAATCCTCTTGAATTCACCCAGATTCTTTTAACTCAACCATATACTATGGATAAATAAATAGTTTTAACTCTAACTATAGATTCTAAACATCCAAATTACACCAAATTAAATTAGAATGATTCTAACAATAAACAATATGAAAATACCAATGATGATGTACACATTGATGTTCATGCTCCACCACATTAGACTACTAATCCAGTTCTAACCATTATTGATAATGAAGTTATACTCAACAAACATTTGATCCTCTGAAGTTTAGAGAAAGACTCAAGGAATAGCCTCAAGATCATTCTCTTATATTAAAATCTCTCATGGAAATAAAAAAGGCTAAACAAGTTGAGTTGTCCATTTCTATAGAGCAACCAATTGAAAATGACACTATAGGGGAAACTATCTCTCAACAACCCCATTTAGCAACCCAACATGCCTCTATGCCACTAGTTATAGCTAGTACATCCCTATTTCTTTATGTGGTATCCCTTGTGCAAGAGATAAGATATCTTCAATCCAAGGTGATACATCTTGAGCAAGGTGCCACTAGACCTGTGCAAGATTTAAATTATTTTTCTCTTTTTCATATATGATTGGCACATCACATTGCTTATACACCTTTCCACAAGGTTTTGTTCAACCTAAGCTTACTCTTTATGATGGAAAGAGTGATCCAAAGACACATTTGATATTTTTTCACATAGAATGCTTGGATTATGTACCAAATAACTAGATACTTACCAATCTATTTCCACAGAGTCTAGAGGATTATGCTTTACAATGGTTTTATAGTCTACCAAATCAAACGATCAATGTATTTAATCCTTTAGCTGATATTTTCATAGCATATTTTAGTATCAACATTGGTGATAAGGTCTCTTATTCACAAATTTCATAACAAAAATAAAAATCAAATAAGCATCTCATAGACTATGTGCTTCGATATAAACCATCTTGGCTAAGATGACTAGTCCCATGGAAATCAAGAGCTATAGGATATCTTCAAATAGAGCCTTTTAATAGCATTTCATGAATCTATTATGTTTAAAATATTCTCTTCCTTCACTAAATTGTGTCATAGACTAAAGGAAAGAGAAGTAAAACTCATTTCAATGAGCAAATTCAAATATACAAGAATCTTAGACATGACAAACAAGAGTAATAGAAAGTCCCATACAAGGTAAAAGTTAATGATGATAAGAATCAAAATCAACTAATAGTCAATGTAGCTTCAGAGCCCCCTCAACATGTGGTTTTATTAGTACCTCTCAATGTGCATTTACCAATTTACCAGTTTCTCTAGCAAAATTTTTATACTAGTTATTATAATGTAACATCATTATTCTCCCTCTTATTCAGTAAGTTAACCTAGAAAATCCTCTTATACAAGGATATGATCAACATGTATTTGTGATTTTCATAGTGCACCAAGCCACACTTCAATAGATGCATCAATTTGAGACATAAGATATAAGACTTGATAAATGACAACCTACTTAATTTTGGCACATCAGTTGAGTCTCCATAGGCTAATCCAATATAGGATAAATCTTTGAAAATATTGTCAAATCCATTTCCATATCATTCTAAACAAGATAAAGGTGACACATAAGGTGTTTACCACACATACCATGCACATCCTCCACTAGTTACATATCAGGCACCCTCAGTTGAGTCACATCCTTTGAAGGGTATGATAGGTGTGTATGAGTTCATGGTCCTAAATAGACCTTTGATATCCTTCTCAGATCAGGAGATTGTTGATTATAATTTAGATTATAATTCACTCTTTATCATAGTACATATTCATAATCAACTCATTCACAATGTTCTCATCGATAATGGTTCTAGTGTCAACATGTGTACTGTTACATTATTACAGCACTTGGGCTATTTAGAGTAGGATATCACTCTGAATAATACAATTATTAGTGGATTCAATGGGTACATATAGATTTCATTATGTGAGATTGTAATTTTTTATAGACTGGTCCAACACATGTGACCACACATTTTACCATAGTTCCCAATGCAAGAGTTTTTATTTTGTTACTTAGTCACCCATGGATTCAAAAAAATTGAGCAGTACAATCTACAACTCATAGATGCATGAAATTAATTCATGCTAATTAGGTTATTATAGTTATTGGAGTTATATATGAGTTACCACTCCCCATTTCAAAGCCATCTCCTTTATAGTCACCAGTTCTAGCTTCTCCACTAGTTTCAATTTCCCCACCAATTATAGTTCTTCCTCTTGTCCAAATTTAGACACAGTTGAGGCACCCATCACTAGTATAGAGAGTTCATACACATCCATATATTTAATATTTTAGACATCTTCTAGCTATAGTATTTGCACCTAGATCAGTAACATTGAGATCTCATACTTCTAAACATAAAGCACATTTTCAGAGAACTCCTTCTCATACTTCTAGATGGGTCCCTAAGAGTCCCTTAGTTTCATCCACTTCTCAGAGTTACAAGGGAATCCCACATTTTATTTCCACTTTAGAGATATTATAATAGTTATAATTCTTATAGCTTTTAGAATCATAGTCTCATCCTTTCCATTATGCTTCACGATTATGCATGATACCTTTATTTGATATAGGACACCATGATAGGGAGTCTCATCTGAGACTCATCGATAGTATCATTTCTTATTAGTTTTTCTTGTACATATCTTATTTCAAAAATAAAAAATAAAATATCAAAAATACCAAAAATTTTCAAATATATCCAAAAACACAAAAACATTTTGATTATATGCATCATCCATGCTTTACATTGCCACTACTATGCTAGACTTACATTTGCTATTATATAAAATTGTTTATTGATTTATCTACATTACCATGATTCACTTGATATTCTTTGAGTGTGTGTAGTGACATCTAGATCCTTGATTTCTTCCCTCTACCCATTGATAGGGCATCCTAAGTCTACATTCAAGACACACATTGATATACATACCCATTAGGAGCATCTTTTACATGACTACACCATCCAGGTTATATCATTCCTATACCACACACTCTATTTATCATGCTGACATAAATTACTCATAAATATTACATATATTACCATATCAACACTCACTAGGATCTTGCACTTGTATATTTCTTAGCATATACCTAGTCTTGTACTAATATGTCTAGCATACTTTCACTTCTTGCCTTGATTAGTTATAAACAATTCCACTTCTAGTATATACATGATTTCCTTTATTTCTTGGCATAGATTAATCTATTTGCATTTTTTTATTTCTTATTCCATGCCTTGTATGTGTTTTAGGACATTTTCCAATGTTCTTTGTTTGTACTATTCCTTGTGCCAACTCTGTTTGTTTCAAGTGTATGTGTATGTGGAATTTGAACATACCTTGTATGCTTGATTTTTATTTTAAGTGACATGTGCCCATATCCTTTGATTGCTTGGCCCCTTGGCCACTCTTGTATGCTTATTAATTTTTATGCTTGTTTCCAAATTACTTTTTCTATTTGTAATTCCATGATCTATATCATGCATTTCTTTGCTTTCTTAGATGCCATGATGGACATCATGTTCTATCCCTCCTTGTCAACAACTAACAAATAATAACTAACACTTTTTATTATATTTTAGTAAATTTCACATGTTATTACATTGTTATATCTATCTAATCATACCCTTATTTATCTAACAATATATCAATACAAACCTTTCTATATATCAAGATATCTTATCAATTATCATTGTTATATCATATATCTATGAACCATGACACACTTATAGGGATATTTATTATGAGGGTAGTCATTGCAATGTCTTCATTCCTACCCTTAAAAGAGGGGTTAATAAATAGGGGTTGTATCATAGAGATCAGAGCTCCTAATAGTTGAAAAACTAGTTTTTAGAACACCCAAAAAAATAATCCAAACATCAAACTAGGTAGAACAGATTAGGAAAATTGTAGGGAATCTAGAATAGTTACCAAATTTGGCCCTAAAAAACAACACCAAAGTTGGAATAAATCATCAGACAATAGGGTGTCTTATTTTTAGTGCTATTATCTAGATAATAGAAGAATTAGTTTTTCTAGAAATAGACAAAAAAGTGAATTCAATCATAGGTTTGTCAGCTCTATATAGTCTAGATTTAGCATGTTTTAGTATAATTTTTGCTTAGAGAATCTAGATATAGGGGGCATCATGTGTGGTATGATGGTTCTCACTTCAAGTTTTAGATTAGGTAGTTGATATAACTTCCAGATCAGAATACATGTTTTAGACACTAGTGATTAGGGGAAAAGTGTGTGGCACATTGATCCTCCCCTTTTTTTGAGTTTAGTTTATTTTCTAAGAATTTCTCAATATTTTCATGCCTTACTCCATCTACAAGTGGTTGGTATCCTTTTTCAAGTTTATATTTCATAAAATATTAACTTCTTGAGTACCCAAGTTCTTGAGTTGGATTCCACATAAGCCTATTACACTAATTTTGGAGTGGATTTTATATAAGCATAATCTCCATCTTTAAAAATGGCCAAGAGTGGCCTAGTTTTTAGCATACATTTAGCTATCCATACTAACAGTATTAGATCATAGTACATTCATGGGCTTTAGTAGCCATCTCGTATGACATCTATTCCATACTAGTATTACTTCATAGATTCATTTCATGGGCTAACAATGGATCCAAAGGACTAGCTAGTTGTTGTATTATTGAGCCACATATTCAAAGGAATTAGACACACAGTCCAAACATTGTTTGTATTCTTGAACCACTTCTAGGGAATTGAGCACTCTACTCCATTCATGATATTACTTTTGGTACAACATACACACAACATAGTCTATCATCACAATAGGTTTTGTATTGGTTCACATACCTAGTGAGGTGTATTTATTCATTTATCTTCCTCTCTCTCTTACCCAACTTTTGTATGTTCTTATTTTAGATATATCATATCTATTAATGACTGATCTACTCTATGTTTTTCATTGTATATTTACACTTTACACTATGTTTTCTCTACACACATCTATAATCACATAGCTTCATGAGATTCACTTTAGGTATTCTTTTTATTTTTCTTTTATCCTAGTATTTCACTTTGTTGCATCACTAGAATAAAGATGAGGCAAATGTAGTCATAAAATGTAAAATTTGGTAACTTGAATGTGGCTAATGACACCCAATCCATAGGTCCATCTTGATTTCTCTCATGACCCTCATAAGAATGTTTTCATTGATTCCCAATCATCTATAGCCTCATAGACTAAACCTTTGCAGACCCAAATTTCTCTTTTCATGCTTAATCCATCCCCCTATGTCCCATCATCCATGGACAATAGTGCCCAAACTTAGACTACAACACTGAAACCTAGGGTGTCTTATTTTTGGTGTTATTGTCTAAATAAATTTTGGATTTTAATGGTCATATTCTTCTGAATCCTTATCCTAATTCATGTCGGCCTAATGCTTAAGTCCATTTAGAAGGGTTGGAACTTATTTACAAAAGAGAATCAATAATACAATCAAGACTACTCAAGCACTTTTCCCTATTCTCTGCATATAACCATCTAATAGAATTTAAAGCTTATTCAAACCTTTACACTAGTACATAGTCATTCCAAGTACACCTAGTTTTGCATTTACTTGTATTTTCATCAAACTATTGCACTAATCACTTCAATGGGAGAACTACATATAACTTGATCCCTCCTCAGAGTATTGATATATAGGTAGCATACCCATACACAAGTTGTGAAGTGCATCTAATGTATCCTTTACACACTAACCCCTCCTCTCCTTTCTCTAAATTTTACATTAAAGTTCAAGCTCAAAGAGGACCTAAGGTATTGAAGACTAAATTAGGTACATAATGAGCTCCATGGAATTTTAGGCTTCAATATTTCATAGGTAGGGTCACACATACCTGACACATAAAACCCAAAAAGCTTAGATCACCAATATAATAGCACCAAAATAGGACTATAGAGCCAAAATATAAGGTGTCCCATTTTTTTTACTCCTATCCAATCAAGAAAAAAACTCCATATTCTTGCTTGTAACATTTTCTCAAGCCTACACATATATTTCTAGACCTTGTCTCAGTTAGTATGACACATAATCAAATAAGTTTAATTTTATCTCTCTCATTACTATTTTTAGAAAATATCTAATTAAAGTCAAATTTCACAAATTATTAACTTAATTATTATACATTATTTACATATTTTATCTACTCAAACCCATTTATTATTTAGGAATTAAACATCTAATTTCCCAAAAATAATAAATCACTGGTCTAAAACACTAAGGAAACCTTTTTAAGAGCTTGATGTGTTAAATTTTCAAGATATTACATTTAAATACCCAAAATTAACTACAAAAATTATTTAAATATGCCCAAGACTCTCTTATGCACCTCACCATGTGGTTGGTCCATATATCTACTATATGAAATAGTACAAACTCACTCTTTTTTCAAGTTTTATTTCTAAATGAAGGTAAAATAACTAGATGGGGGAAAAATAATATTGGATAAGGTTTTTAGAAGTGGCTTATACCTATTGGTTAAGTTTATAGGTAGAATATTCAAGAGGAATTGCCAAATTTGATAAAAACCCATTCTTGACCTCCTTGTGCAACCCAAAAAAGGTGTTTAGAAACCTCCTTGGTTCTCCCATATGAAAAATAATGAGCCAAATTTATCATATTATAACATAATTGGAAGATTTAAATTTATTTTATTATAATTATTTTGATAATTGAGCCTTTGAAAGCCACAAAAAATCACTAAGGTTACAACCCTATCTAGATGCCCTATTTGCTAAGCAACTAGCACATTATTGTGCTCAGTAATACCAAGATAAGCTTCATGGGGATGAATTATCTTATGGGTAAAATTAGTCCTAAATACAATTGATATTATTAGAGGATAGAGAGGCTAATACTAGCTATACTTTATGAACCATGGTTAAGAATTTGTAGGCTTAAAACCCTCCCAAAACCCTTCTAAGAGAGCTATTTTCCCAAAACTTTTTATAATGGATTAAATTTAACTCAAATGGACATTAAACCTATTAAACATCATTATAAACTCTTGATATATCATTTTCATGTCTTTCTATGATGTCATCACCTGTACAGATTTCCCAAAAGTGAGCCTAGATGTTAAAATTAAGTAGTAGCAAGTAAATTCATGAAATAAGAAGCTTAAAGATGATTTACAAATATTTTGAGGGATATTTTTAGATATTATATGATGGTTTTGAGGAAAATTAAATATTCATGTGGAAGAAAATGATGAAATTATTCTTAGGGTACTAGACAAGCACACAAGCCTAAGCAGGATCAAGCCTCTAATAAGATATGTGATTTTGTTTATTTCTAAGTCTTGTGTGATTTTTTCAAGTCACTAATGGTGTTTTTTAAGATGTATAGCAGAAAAATAACCATCTCTTTCTATATTTAAGATTCCATAAAGAGTTTAAGTGATAGACATAGGCTATTAGGCTTAGTTGGCTTAATAGGCCTAGCTTATCAATCAAATTTTAATTTTGGCATTGAATTTGGCTATCAAAGAGTTAAAAAGGGAGTTTTAAATCTACCTATCTACTATTCCCATATCATGTTAGATCAAAGGGAGTTGACTAGTCCTTACAAGTTAGTTCCATGTCATCTCATGTAAGAAGGATTCCTTCATGTTACACTTTAGCTCCAACTCACTTCAAATGAAATAAAGATCAATATTGGCATAGATTTCCATGAAACAAGATTTTAAAACTTTTCAATGTCCCACCACCTTCCTTTCCATGCCAATATTGAGGATTATGCATATTTTGAAGACTTTGAAGATATTTATGGATTTGATTTAATATTGTAAATAAATTTGGTCTTGAGTTAACTAAAGAAAGATTAATAATTGTCTCCATCTATGCCACATTGGATAGAGTATTTACTTTTGGATATTTATGTTGGATTTTTGAATCTTTTTTTGGGATTATTCCTAAAGCTAGTATACAGAGAGATACAAAAATTATAATTGGCACCATAAATCAATAAAGAGAATTGTTTCTAGGTCAGCTTATGGTAGTAGAGTCTATTATTGACTATTTATTTTCATATAAGTGAGATATATATCCCATTATTGTAAGTCCTTTTCTCACCTACTACTATAATATCATCTTCTACAGGTCGATTAAAGAGCTAGGAATAGAAATTACACTTCAAACCTTCTTTCAAGCCTTCTTTTGAAATACTTATGTTTAGGATTGATCTGAAAAAAATTATTTTGATCCATATGTATGCCTTAGTTTCAAAATATTCTAGAGAATAAATAATTATTCAATTGAATTACCAAAGTAAGTAGGATTTCCCTTTTCACCCCAAAAAATTCAAAAATAGAATTAGTTTTATGTGATAGCTCCAAGGGAACCAACCCTCTTCAGAGGTTCTTATCACATTAGAGTCACCCATATTTTGAGAAGATCCCATTGTATTAGCTAAAGAGAATATTTTCTTTCACATATTCAAATAGGGTGCTCTTTAGATTGATAACAATTTCCTCTTCAAAAGCTGAAGTCATTTCAATTAGACATATTATCTGATATAAAAGGTTCAATAAAAATAACCCTATGAAAAAGTCTTGAATAAGCAAATTCTTTCAAGGAAATTATTCTACAACAATTTTTATAAATACATAATTACATCAACCAATTTGTTTTAATAAATTTTATCTATTAGGGTGGTGATAGGCGTGTAAACATTAAAATCAAGCTCAACATTCATTCATTAGGGCATACAAATTTATGGTCACACAGACGTTATGGATATTCCCATGAACATCAATTTATAGACATGTGAACATTAAATTCAAGCCTTAGAAAATAACCATTGAATTTCAAATATCTTAGATTTCATGGACATTAAAGTTTAAGCTCATGAAATAGCCTTTTGCATTCAAAAATTGTCAAATGGGTCCGTGATTAAGCACAAGCTTGACAAATGTATAAATCTTAAGTGCCCAAACCAAATATAATGGTGAGAGATTAAAGATAGGATAATAGTCCTAGATAGATCAATGGCTCATTTTCAATCATGGATTCAAGATCAAAAACACATGATCAAGTCAAACAATCAACAAACCCTAAGTACAAAGGTGTGATTTACAAGTAGCATAATATTATAAGTCATAGTAAGGGATCTATGGATCACATTTGTTTACATCAGGTAGATCAACGGAGTGAGATAAGTCAATAGTCTAATGATCTAAGTTAGTTTTTGATGGAAAATCAAATAAAGGCAAGGCCAAATTACTTTGACAAGGGTTTAAGGGTTAATTTTTTATAAATGAAAGTAAGTATGAATAGAACAAAGCTCAAACATGATCCATATTAAGATAAGAGTGGATATTTTTTGATCAAATAGTGTTATTAAGTCTCTATATGGGCATATAAATGAGATATGGTAGGGGTTTCTCATCTTTCAAACATAGTCATGACTTGATGAACCACCACTCAAAGTATAGATGGCATAGCTTAATTAGTTTCATGATATGAGGATATTGTCCTCATAATTAGTAACAGGTGGAAGATGGAATGTAAAATGAATTAATACATGTAGAATTTAAGGGCTTCATCACCAAATCTAGCTTCATGAAAGTCACCCTTCTCTCCACTCTTGCCTACCATGACAAACTAATAAGGAGTAGTTAACAACTAACATATATATCTCATTATTATAAATACATTGATGTTATAAATTATCTAAAAACAACTTGATCCCATCGTTATAACTACCATGGAGAATCACTAAGAGAATAATGTAATGATGCAATAGATTGGAGTGACTTGGATCAATCAGGAAGCTAGAAGGAGCTTAATTTGTGGAGGCAGTTTTAACAACTTTTCAAATGGATTTAAGCTCCTTTGATTCCCATTTGAGCACCAAAATTTCCTCTCTCTTGATTCCTTTCTTCTATAAATATATCCTTAAATCTATTATTTTGCATCTTTCAGGCTAGTATGACTAGACTCTACCAAAATTGTATTCAACACCTCTTGGGGTAGTGAATAGAGTATTTTGTAGTCATTTGTTAATTTGTATTTAGTGTTTTATGTTTATTTAATATTAAAATGTGATTATTATCATCATTTTTCATGTCCAATCTCAACCTAAGTTATAACAACTTTATTTGTAGGTTATATAGTGTCTCTTAGCGTTGATCTCTCAAAGATATAGTGGATAGTTAAATTTAAGTGTCCTCAACTAGACCTTATTTTAATTATTTCCTAGTTTGATTGCATCAAATTAACCTCTATATGAAATACTATTACACAAAAACTACAATAAGAATAACATTAGCTTCTTTCATATTCCATTAGTCTGTTAAAGAGTTTGGGTTTAAGAGTGGATTTGATAAATTTATGGTGCATCACCACATAGTAGAATAGGTTTTAATCTAGTCAAATATTTTAACTCTTTTCACCCCAACTAATTTTAGGTTTCATAAATAATTTTCTAAATTATAAAAAATCTAAGGAGATAGCTTCATATAAAAAACCTAGAGGTCTAGTTTAGTTATAGGCATATCATAGCCTTAGACCATTCCCATGTTAGTCCAAGTATGGGTCAGACTTGAATGAATCTAACCTCTATTAGGTGCTATTTGGATAGCTAAAATTTATGTCACACTTAGTGGGACCACTTTTAAGTTCCTTTAAGCATACTCTGAAGACATTGGAGGGTATTTTGAAGTTGAAGACATTATTAACACCATCCACAATCATCTTGGGTAAAGTCAAGCATCTTTGGAAGGTTTGTAATCAAGCTTAAGTTCAAGGAGACCACTGGTTTTATGATTGCAGAGGTAAGAAGGATTTATCATGGTTTTTATTCAATTCACATATTTCATAAGGATCCATGGCATCCTATGAGGAAGATTTCTACTCTCCACCCTCATATCCACCCCCATATCCACCTTACCATAGCCTAGGTGACCCATATAATCCACATCCTCTATATTGCCAAGACCATCTACCATATTTATAGCCCTCTCCACCTCCATCGAAACTTCCTCATCCTCATAACCAATCCTATTATCAACCTTCTACCCCTTGCAATCCACCTACACCAAACACTAACTATCTGCATTTAGAAATTGAGAGATTAAGAAAATAAAGAGATGGGTTACAAGAGAGCCTTAGATAGAAAAAATGGGTAGAATGCCAAACTCTTATCCCTTACCAAAATACTCCTATAAACAAGCCACAATTAGCTAAATTGGTCACCCCATCTCCCTTTCTTACCTCTTTGGTCATAAGATATTTCTTAATCCATAATTATTCACTTAATGACAATGAAAATCTCTCCATTATTCCTAAACCATTAGCAGACACTTTGAATCTAAAGTATGAAACTATTTATAACTTTTATTTTTAATAGAATGGATCTTTCATGAAGGTATTTGGCATTGTTAGAGATCTTCAACTCACTTTCCATGACTACTCCAAACTTTTAGTTATGCAAGATCTTATTATAGAATATTTGTTACCTCATTTTACTTTGTTTTTGCATAATGACTTCATGACCTAGGTTGGAGGGTATTTTTTCAAAGACTTATCTCATATGGTATGCAATATTGAACATGGTATGGAGGTGAAAAGTCTGATCCACTCTCTAAGTTCCACATTTAGCCTCTTCCCCCAACCACCCAAAAGTTAGATTGCCTTCACCTTCCTTCTTGAAATCAATCCACTTGTGCTCAAGATCCTATAGCTACCAAAGAACCTAAAGTGATAACCACATGGAAGCCTTCATAGGCCACATATCCTAATTTCATCATGCCCACCTTTGAAAAGGAATATAAGAAAGGAAAAGTAGGTGTGAAATCTATTATTGGTCCTTCATCTATTTTTACTCAAACACTTGTTACCCCTTTTCACATCTCTCCTTAATACTAAGATCTTTCTAAAATAGTATTTAAAATCCCTAGTTGTAAAGATACCCTTGCCAACATCAAGAAGATTGATATTATCTACTACCCACCCACCCTCTTCCCTCTTGAAAATAAATCAAGCACACCAAAATTAGAATTGGATCATTAAAGTATAATGGACAAACTATCCAAGTTGGTAGAGGAAGAGCTAGTCATTTAAGAGATTGGTAGTGATGTAGTTACAGTTGAGTGTCAAGAACACCTTGGATAATACACTTCTAGTGTCTATAAATAATATATTAAAATTAAGACCCCTATACACATTAGGTGACAAAGGGTAGCTGTATTGTCTTAATGATATAGTTGAGCTAAGTGAAACATATGTTGATCTTTCCCTAATATATCAATTAGATGGTAGCATTCATAATAGTTATATTGATATTGGGGTCAAGAATCCATTAGATGATACATGGTATCACTTATGTCTAGAATTATTGTGTGAGATTGAGAAACTTAGTGTGGTAGATTTGAGTGATGAAGTTAAATAGCAAGCTAATGTTTTAGATAAGGAAAGCAGTGAAACTTTAGAAGTTCCAAGTCAAGAAGAGCTTATGTTTGAATAGACTAATGATTTATCACCCCTCTCTATTGATGAAGAGGATGAAAAAACCTTAGTTGATCAAGAGCCTTGTGATGACCTTGTCCAAGAGAAAGAGGTGGATAATTAGCCTAATGTCTTATAGGTAGATGGTAGAAGTAGAAAATAAAATTGTGGTTTGTCCATTGACCAAGATGAGATGTCATTTTGGGAGTCCTTAGAGGAATTTTGCCTAAACCTAGATGCCTCACCATTAAATCAACTAAAGCTCTAAGATAAATATCTCATCAAATATGTTGTGCTAGTTGGCCACTTGAAATCCAATAAATAGAATTATTTTCATCCCTTGATTGAAGAGGAGATGAATCTCATGATAAAACATAGAAAGATTTGGTAGGAGTATGATTATGTTTTTTACCCTCACACTCAACCCATGTAAATAGAGTTAAAGTCAGATGATCATTTCACTCTTCCAAATGACCAAGAGAATGCTAGTTATATATGGGGGTTATCACACGCTAGCCAAAGTCTATTTACACACAAATTAGAATATGATAACTCCACATCAGGGTGCCACAATTATCATGGGACATTCCCATTTGATCCTAGGGGAATGAAATCAATATAGGTCATTTTTTTAGTATTTAGTTTATTCTTCTAAATAAGTGATTTGTATAAGCTTGTAAGTTGTTTTAGTTCTTTCCCTTGTTTTTCCTTAGTTGTTAGGTGAGTTCTTAGTGTTAGGTTTGTTTTCTTTCCACTTTTGTGTGTTTTTTTTAATTATACAAGTCTTTTAGGTGTCAAGAGAATTTTTTTTCTAGAGAGTCTTTATCTCATGCCTCTTTGTTGAGTCACCTTGTCATAAAAGTGTCTAGATTCCATGACCAATAGGCTAGTCAAACCATCTAAGTCACCATAAATGTTGGCCATTTTATCCCACATACTAAGCTTATACCTAGTTTAAATAGATGAGTAAGGTCCCAATTTTTGAGTGGATCGGGCAACTTAGAATCAGGCTCAACATTACAAGTGGAGGGATCCAAGCAAGTTTTCATGGTGTTGAATACTTGTAGGAATAGGTCCAAAAAAATCCTAAGTTTACACTTAGTCAAATATTTTAAATTTTGGCCAAATGTTAGAGCATTCAAAATTCTTTCAAATAAATTGTTACACATAAATCTTGAAACAAAATTATAAGGCATAATTATTTTGAGAGAATTATTCCTCTTTATTTGGATAAGTATCAGGGATTGTTTCAAACATTTTGTTTGAAATAAACCTCTTGAAGGGTCATTTCTTCAAAGAAAGTTCTAGATAGAAGTTATAAAGGGTCTATTTCAAAGAAATTAGTTCAAAACACTTTTCTCAAAAGATCATTCTTTGACAAACTAGAACAAACAAAAATCTTGAAAGGTATTTTCAAGCTAAGTGTTAGATTTTTTTTAGGAAAATTATTTGCATAATTTTCTTGAAGGCATAATTCTTTTGGGGAAAATGTTTGGAAAAAATCCTAAAGGGTCAATTTATTAGGTAGGTGTCCCAAAAATTATATTAAAGGGTCATTTTCTCAAGCAAGTATCCCAAACAAAAATCCCAAAGTGTATTTTTCTTGGGAAAGTGTCTTATATAATTCCCATGAAGGGTCATTTCTTTCTAGAATGGGGCCAATGCAAAAATTCTGAAGGGTCACTTTTTAGACAAAGTGTCTTATAATTTTTTTGGAGGGTATTTTTTCAAGAAAAAATCCCAAATACAAAGGTTCATTCAAAAGGTACAAGGGCAAAAATTCTATTAAGAAAATTGTCTAGGATAATTTTCTTGAAGGCATGAATTCTTTCAAAGAATTTATTTTGAGGTAAAAGACTAAGTATAATTTATTTAAGACATTTTGTCTAATATACTAAAGACATGAATTTTATCAGATATTTTGTCCACAATAAATTTTCCATTGCAAAGATAATGTAGACTTAATTATTTTGGGAAATTATCCTATAATAATTTCCCCAAAGACTTAATTTCTTTTGGACATTTTGTCTGATACACAAAGCTTTAAGATTAAGTTCCAAAAAAATTACAAGGCAAATCTTTCAGCAAAAATGTTTAAAACCAAAAAGGATCCTCTTCAAAAGTTTAAGTCATTTCAATCAAACATAGTGTCCAATATAAAAGGCCTAATAAAAAATCCCTGTGCAAAAGTTCTGAATAAGTAAATTTGGGGAAATTATTTTGAAATAATTTCCTTGAAGACATAATTAAATCAACCTATTTGTTTTAACAAAATTGATCTATAAGGGTGGTGATAGGTGTGGAAACATCAAAATTAAGCTCAATAATAATCCATTGGGGCTCAAATATTGATGGTCATACAAACATCATTGACGTTTCCATGGATGTCAATTGATGGGCATGTGAATGTCAAATTCAAGCCCTAAAAAATAACCATTTAATTTAAAATATCTTAGATATAGTTGTGTAGACATCAAAATTTGCGCTCATAAAATAGTTATTTGCATTCAAAAATCATTAAAGGGCTCCTCGACTAAGTGGAAGATTGATAAGTGTCCAAATCTCAGGTGCCTAGATCAAATCTAATGGTGATCAGGTAAATATAGGATAATGGGCCCAAATGGATCAATGGATCACATTAAATTATGGATTCAAGATCAATGGCATGTGAGCAAGTCAAATATTTGGTGAACCTTGAGTGTAATGGCATGATTGATAAGTAGCACAAGTACGTAAGTCCTGGAAAAAAATCTATAGATCATGTTCATTTATATCAAGTAGATCAATAGAGTGAGATGATTCAAGAGGTCAATGATCTAAGTCAGTTTCTAATGGAAAATCAAATGAAGGTTAGCCCAAATGACTTAGATGAGGGTTGAAGGGTAATTTTTTAACTAAGGTAAGCAAGTATGAATGGAACCAAGCTCAAGCATGACTTATATTAGGACAAGAGTGGATATTTGTGGATTGAAAAATGCCATTAAGACTCTATAGGGGAATATAAATGAGATATGGTAAGGGATTATCATCCTTCAAACACAGTCATGACTCGATGAACCATCACTCAAAGTATAAATGATGTAACTCTATCAATTTCAAGATATGAGGATCTAGTCCTCATAATGAGTAACAAGTGATAAATGTCATGAAAATAAAGGCAAACATGTAGAATTCAATAGCTTCATTTCCAAATCCAACTACATGAAAGTGACCCTTCTCTCCACTCTTGCCTACCATGACAAAGCAATAAGGAGTAGTTAATAACAAGACAAAAATCTAATAGATAGATCCAATTGTTATAATTGCATTAATTCCAAAACTTAGATAAAACACAACTTAATCCAATCATTATAGCCACCATGGAGAATCATTGAGAGAATAATGTAATGATGCAATGGACTAGAGGGACCTAGATCAATAAGGAAGTTAGAAGGAGCTTAATTTGTAGAGGTAGTTGTAATGACTTTTAAAATGCATTTGAGTGCATTTGATTCTATTTTGAGTGATAAAACTATGTCTCTCTTGCTTCCTTTATACTATAAATATAGCCTTCAAGCTATTATTTTGTATCCCTTAGGCTTATATGAATAGAATCTACCAAAATTGTATTTAAAACCTCTTGGAGTAGTGAATAGAGTATTTTGTAGTCATTAGCTAATCTGTATTTAGCATTTTAAGTTTACTTAATATGCAAATGTAATTTTTATCTTCCTTTTGCTTTTCTAAGATCAACTTAAATGCTAAAACATTTATTTGTAGGTTATATAGTTTGTCTTAGCATTGATCTCTCAAACATATAGTGGACAACCAAATTTAAGTGTCTTCAACTAGACCTTATTTTCATTATTCCCTAGTATGAGTACATCAAACTGACGTCTATTTGAAATACTATTACACAAGAACTATAATAATAATTTCATTATCTTCTTTCATATTTCATTACTGTGTTAAAGAGTCTGAGTTCAAGAGTGAATTTGATAAATTCATGGTGTATCACCACATATTTGAATAGGTTTTAAGTCAGTGAAATCTCTTATCTCTTTTTACCCCAACCAATTTTAGATTTAAAAAAAAGGTCTAAATTATATAAAATCTGAGGAGTTAGCCTCATAAAAAACCCTATAGGTCTAGTCTTGTTATAAGAATCCCACAATCTTATACCATTCCCATGTTAGTCTAGGTATGGGTCAGAATTAAACAAATTTGACCTCTATTGGGTGCTATCTAGATAATTTAACATGTCTACCATGAGTATTAGTTCCCTACCTAAGTGTTTTACTAATTAGTGTTAGAGACCTAATTAGTCTCTTCTCTCCTTATACAATGTTGATGGAGTTATAATCTCATGTGATATATTCTCATGGTTTGGTAACACCTTTTGAATAGGACTTCCCTCAACCCTATTTTCATAACTCATTCTACTATTAGGTATACATACCTATGTGTCTTGAATGTCCAATCAAAACTAGATGGCCACCTTAAACTTATATAAGCATCATATGATATACTAAGAAATATGGGTTCCATCATTACCCTTAGGTTACCCTTACATTTTTATTGACATTTTCATTCATCATTTAGGCACCCCAATTGATTAGGTAAACCTAGCTCATTATACATGCCTAATCTAACTAGTTTGGCTTATCCTTTTAGGTTTCCCTTGTTAAAAACATTATATCTATACTTTATCTATTTTATTGATATCTCTTTTTCATGTGCCTTTATTATTTTATATTCAATGTTGGAGGTAGACTATTGGTAGTCCTGTAGGTGGTGGTTTAGGTGTGTGATTATCAATAAAGCTCTCACACAGGACCATGTGTAAGAGGGGATCTTTCATACTTTGTTAAAGACCTAGTTGACATTTATTAAATATCAATACCTCTCCTTAAGATGATCATCTTTATAAAATTGGACTCTTTCTTATATCTTATAGAATTAGTTGTATAATAGTTTTATGAAACTCTTTGGAGACTGGGCCTGAGCATCATTTTCTAAACTAGGTCACAACTTATTCAATAGTATCCACACTTGAATATACCCTTATCTCACAAAACTAATGGTTCCTCATGGTAATATGTAAAATTTTATCTTGTTTTCATGCCTTAATCTTGGGTATAAGGGCTCAAACATGTAGGTGGTGCTTATAGAGTTCTATAAAGTTCTAAATTTATAATTTAGAGCCTACTATAGTGTGGAAATGGCTTGATAATACCATTACTTATCAAATACCCTTTGAGAGATGTCATATGGACTATTAACTCTTGTTCAAGATTCCCTATAGATAACCTAGACACCCCTATTCATATACTCAACAAGGAAAAACATTTATAATTAGTTGATTAGGTATATAAATGGAGAAACTAAAGCTTAGGATTTCACAAATACCTTAAAATCTACTAATTAACCTTAAATCTTACTAAATGGGTATATGATAGCATTTTAAGGCTAGTTCATAGTTTCATGTCCTTTGAGAACCATAATGAGGCTTGTTTCTCCTGAGAGAGGGAATCCTCCACATATGTTCAACACCTTTATATGTTTCATAGTATTCTAATGATCTTCAATAGACATCATCATGAAACACTTAGTTCATATTTATACTAAAGGTTAATTATATATGCAATCTCATTTGAAGGTATGATCTTAAGGGAATTGAAGGTTCATTTGATTACTCCACTTGTGTTAAGGAGGCATGAAAATAAGACAAAATTTTACATATTACCATGAGGAACCATGAAACCATCATTCAACCTCAAACCATTGCTTGTCTTTAGCTTTATGTATTGAAGGTCCTTCATCATCAAAGAAATATTGCCTGTAGTCTTTAACTTGTGACAACCTAGAGATTTAATTCTCACATGGAGTCACACATGTAAACTAGGGGTGAATAATACAATGGAAGGACCTTGAGGAATTTTAAAATACATCTATAACTTCCATTTTATTTAACTAGGCTAGAAACACACTAAAATTATTCTAATACTGAACCTATGTGGATTCAGAAGACTAGTTTGAATTCCTTATGTTCTTAACCATTGTTAATAAAGCATGGTTCATCTTTATACAAACTAATGTGAGAGATCATAATTACATTATACCCCCTTCCTCTAGATAAAATATTAGGTCACCATACTCTTTCTCTCATGTTTGTACTGAACAAGAACTTGAGAGGCTATCCAAGGCTACCAAGGAGGATGATGGAAAAGAGGGGTCAGTTTTTGGCCCTTTTTAAATTAAAACTCATGGATTCTCTTACATGATATCTGCATTATGTTCTCTCTATATATACTTGACCTTTATTGACTTAGAATTTACTATACATATCTGTACTCACTTGAAAACACTTGTAAAGCATTACTTTCTTGCATTTTCTCAAGTTTTTTAGATCTAGAAATGTTATTGGTGAGAAAGATGAGGGAAATTAGGGGTCAAAATGTATTCAAAATAGGGAGTATAGGTGGAGGGAAGGTGAAAATCCATTCTTTCCCATGTGTTTGCCCCTTTAGTGGAAAATAAAAGCATTTGACTTATAAATGGACACCCTTTTGCATATGAAACTATTATATCATGGTATTATGGTACTAATGAGACTCATTTACATGTATTTTTATTTTTATAAGGATTTAATGGTCACCTAGGGGCTATAATAATGCTATATCCATGATGTAAATATCCCTTTAAGAGTAATATACATGGTTTCAAGTGAAAAATCAAAGAGAGATTAACTTAATATCTACTAAAAGACCTTAAAACATGTTAAGGACTTAAACTAGGTTACCACATTATCCTTAAATCATCTTTAACCCTCTAATCTTACCATACTTTATAGGCACTCAACATACTTAGATGGATTTGTGATAGGTCATGAGCTGCAACACTGAGTCATCTTTAACATGAGTAACTTTAGACCATTAGTACCACTCCAAGACTTGTTTTGAATCCTTACATATAGCTAACACAAAGAGAGCACTTGACACAAACTCAAAAAGGGGAAAAGACAACCACCATAACATATCTTAACATAACACCTCACTTGAATTTTTTTCCTTGACATGATGAAAAGTGATCCCCATTTTAAACTACCCTTACACTTCAAGAGACATAATAGGGTGACCAAGGTGAGCTTAGGCACTCATGGGCATCGGTTGACCCCTTTTTTACCCCAGGGCCATAAATAGGTCAACAATAACAAAATAAACAAAAAAGATAAAAACAAATAAAATAAATGAATAGACAAAAATAAAATAAAAAACAAAGCATAAATAAGCAATACAATATAAAAAAATAAGGCTATAAAAATTAAAAAAAATACAAACATAAATAATAAAATATAAAAAAACTATACAATCAAACAAATAAAACTGATAAAATAAACAAAAATGAAAAAAAATTGTATAAACAAATGACAAAAACACTAATAAACCAAAATAGGTAAGACTTAAACAAAAACAAACAACAAAACACTAACAAACAAAAATAAATAAAACACAACAAAATGTAAATAATAAAACACTAAAATAAATAACAAAACACAAACAAACAAACAAAACACCAATAAACAAAAACAAATAACAAAACACCAATAAACAAAAATGAATAAACAAAAAAACATGAGACAAATAAACATAGTAACTAAACAAAACAACTATAATAAAAATCAAATAGAATAAACAAAGATAAATAAATAACTGAAAAAATAAAACAAGTAAACCTCACAATAAGAAAAGTAAACAAAACAATCAAAACAAGTAAACAATCCAAAGAAAATAAAAGTGAAGTAAGCAAACTACTCTAAACACATAGAAACAAACAAACTAAGCTAAACAAACAACAATACAAAAATATTGGTCAATCACAATGTTAGTGCAATCAGAAAATAAATTGTTCATGCATGTGTAATAGAGGTGTTACTCTTTATGATAAGGTGACCCCTAAGCTAGGTAGAAACTACACTAAGGTAAAACAATAGAATAATAAAATACTAACGGTTTCCCCTAAGCTATATGGAAACAATGACACACATAAAATGAAAATCATGCCCCTAGGCTATAGGAGATAATTAAACAAACAAGACAACATAAAAATTTCCCCTAGACTATAGGAAACAACAAAATGACACAAAAGGAAATAGAAGAAAAAGAAGGGGTAGTTGAGTTGAACCCAGATGCACTAGGCAAGTGGATGTTGCCTACATAGTTCCATGGATACAAGAATAAATATGAACTTTAGGCCAAATGTATTTTTCCCATGATATGAGATAGAATAAAATGAATGGTAAGAAAACATGATTGAATTTTAGAGGAAAAATGGGAATGATCTTGCAAAATGGCAAGTGTGTAAGAAAAGAGGGGATGTTGTTTCACAATTATGAAAACATCAACACAAATAAATCTTGCAAGTGAAAGAGTATGGTTTAGGTGAAAATCACACTAGAATTTAAGAGATGAGTATCCGCTAAGGAATTGAGTTGGTAATTCATAGTGTATACTACATCTAAGGCCTGAAATGAGAATGAGCTCACAAAATAATGAGAGTGTGAGATTAAGTTGCTCACAAAATAGAATAATCATAAGCAAATCCAAGTGGCCATTAGTGTATCAAATTTGAATACATAATGCTCACAACATGAACTCACAAAATGGTGAGAGCATACAAATAAGACCAATAAAGATGGGAAAAGTAAATGATAAGTGGTTACTTATGAGATAGTTAAGGGTCATAGGATCCTTAAGCCAAGGGTTAAAAAAGAAAGGAAGGTACAACCAATCTAACTCAAGATAACCCATATATCCAAGTGCTTCCTACATAGTATGTACAATCCTCAGGTCGATGTAGTTACCCTAGAAATGGGAAGAAAAAGACTAAGGTTGTCTAGAAATGAAACTAAACAAACAAGATAACCCATCCCCCAAAAAAATTATGGATTTATATCTCACTTGGAAATTCTAAGCCAATTTTCATGATTTTTTTATTTTTAGGATTTTTTAGATTTTTACAAATGTTTAGGGGTTTTCAAACTATTTCAAAAGTGTTTGGAATTTTATAGAATTTCAACTCAATCAATAATTATGAGACATAAAATGATCCAACTCAAAAAATGTTGAGAACATGGTTTAAACATGCTCATAAAATGGTGAGAGCATCCAAATATTAAAATACTTGTGAAAAAAATAAGAACGTGGCAAAGGGGTGACTGAGTTGACCTCAATATAAATTGAGCACTACCTACAAGTCGACATGACCTCAAGTCATTGTATTTATATGTTTATAAATGAAATTGTTGAATTTCTTCCAATGTTTTTGGTGTTTTTAGTATCTCAACTCAATAGACAATTATGAGATATAACATGGTCTGACTTACATAATGGTGAGAGCATGGCTTAAGGGTGAGAGAGCTCACTTTAACATGAATCAAGTGTTGCGTACATAGTCCTACGGGACCTTGAGTCAATGTAATTCTACCTACATAAAAGGCATATGATTAAGTATCATCAAGTTATAGATAAAGGAAAATGGAAAGGCAAATGATAACAATAATGGAAAAGTGATGTAGTAATGCATGGTAAATGTGTTGCTCCTAATTTGTCCAAAGGTGGTTATAATTAGGAAACAACTATAAAGGGTTAGTGTTACTAATTTACCCATAGGTGGTTATAATCAATAGCATGAGGTGAGTACATAACAATAAATGAAGGATGAAATTACTAGGACCACTATCATATTGATTTCATATACTACCATTCAGACATGTAAGACTAAAATAAATACTATAACTAAATATATCACCAACCATTGATTATTCTTAAAGTACAAATGAATCATAACCAAGGCCAAATGTGATAGGTGGGGTTAGGTAAAAATAATTGGCTAGTGAAGGGTTAAGGGTATGTTATAATGGTAAGGGATATAGTACAAAGAATAGGTATTATGTTACATAACTTAGATGATCCTTGTAAACAATAATCTAAGTCCTTTAAGGATAAAAATGTTTGAGGTGCATTATGTTCATTGGTTCATTAAGTTCATCTCCCTATGATGTAGTGATCTTGTATGATCCAAAATCACAGTTGGAAAGAACTACATAGGGCACTAATTAGTTTGGTTAGAACTTTTCTTTTTTCTTGGTTTTTACATTTACATTTTTTATTCTATTTTAACACCAAGTCACCAAGATTGAATTCACTATGCATAATATGCCTATTGTATTGTCATTTTAATTAGTTCTAAAATGCCTAAAGATTATTCAAGGTGGATAAATATTTACCATAAAGTAGGTCTATCTATTATAAGTGATCCACTTTGAAGTCTTTATCATTGATGATGTGCTACAATGAAATTCAGAGAGATGACAACTTGATCTCAACACGAAGAATGACTTTAGTTCCATAAATAAGTGAATAAAGTGTAGCTCCTATTTAAGTATAGAATGTGGTATGGTATACCCAGAGGAAGTTAAATAGATTAAATTTAAAATTATCACCAAAATCATTGACAATCTTCTTTAAAACATTGACAATGGTTTTATTATAAGCCTCAACTCAACCATTGCCTTGTAGATAATAGCTAGTAAATAAATGTTGTTTGATGTGGTATTAAAAACAAAGTGATTTCACATCATTATTATTGAATTATCTACCATTATTAGATATAATTTCATATGGGATTCTATAACATCATATTAGATGGTTGAATATGAACTTGGAGATCTCCTTACCAATGATGTAAGTGAGGGGAATGGCTTCCACCCATTTAGTGAAGTATTCATTAGCAGTTAGGATGTGTTTATGGCCATCAAAAGATGTTGGATTTAAATTCCTAACAAGGTTGAGTCCCACATTAAGAATGACCATGGTGTTTTTAATGGTTTGAGTGTCTTTGCTAGAGCATGGATCAGATTGGCATGTTTCTAACACTTGACACACCTCTTCACATATGTAGCTGCATCTACTTTTATAATTGGCCAGTAATAACTAATATGTAGTAACATTTTGGCTAATATGTGTGGGTTCCACACACTCATTGATGGACTTCCCTCAATTTTATCTAAGATAAACAATGAATTAGATTTCAATCATAACTTATATGATACAAGGTTGGTCTAAATAGGGTATAGTGAGAGGCTTTTTGGGTGAATGCTTTTTTTACATATATATGTATAATTACCAGGAAGATGTGGGACCAAAAATGTCAAAAACCATCTCAATCATTTATTGTTCATGTGTTGGTGCTAAGAAATGTTCAACAAAAAATTGATAATCCCTTACTTTATCTATGATTTGGATCATGAAACTAATAGTGGCCATAACATCAACATTTTTTATTACCTTGAGGTATTATTTATAATTAGATGTTAGTAATCTATTGCTTGAGAGTATCAACCATATCTTTATAGGGTACCAACTTATCATCATTGTTTTGGTATTGGGTTGTGACCTGGTTGATGGTTAACTAAGAATCAACATACACTAGTAAATGTTGAATATTCCACTATACTATTTGATGAATCCCTATAATGAGTGTTTCATACTCATCCATGTTATTGTTACATGGAAATCTAATACAAAAGGACTTGAAAATGAGATCCCCTTATGGCATAATAAATAATATTCTAGCCCCTGATCCATGAGTTATGAATGATCCATCAAAGTATATATTCCATTGTCAAAACTCAAGAGCTGCATTTGCTTATTTAATGGTCATAATGGCATCATCTAAAAATAAAAATGTAAGAGGTTGAGTATCTTAAAGAGGATCTTCTACAAGAATATCCATGAGTCCGTACACATTAATGGCCATCTAGTTAGCATATTCAATTTCAAAATCACTCAATAACATGATCCATTTTTCCATACAACCCTTTACAACTAATTTAGGAAGTATATACTTGAGTGGATCTACTTTAGCAATAACAATGGTTTTATTGTTCAACATATAATGATGCAAATTTTGGGCTATGAATACCATTGGTAAACATGTTTTTTCAATTGATTTATATTTATGTTCATACATTACCACTTTTTAGATTAGATAATAGATAATATTCTCTTTTTCCTATTCATCATGATGTGCAAAAAAATCCCACAAGCCATTCTCAATTTCTAACAGGTAAAAAATTAATGGCTTGTTTGGTGTTGGTGGAAATAAAATAGGTGGGTTGAAAAGATATTATTTATAATGATTGAATGATTTTTGGCATTCTTCATTATAGGAGAATGTAACACCTTACTTTATTAAGTGTGTAAATGGGTGGAATTTATCAATTATTTATGAGATGAAGCATCTAATAGATTGAATCTTGACCTTTAATCTACAGAGTTGTTTCAAGGTGGTGGCATTTTTGTAATTGCATGAACTTTGGTTGGGTTGACTTCAATGCCCCTACAAGAGATAATGAAACATAATAGGTTACCATAATTAATACCAAATACAAATTTCTTTTAATTAAGCCTCACATTTTAATCATGAAGTATATTAAATATTATTTATAGTATATATGGATGATTAACATGGATCTTTAATTTACCCAATATATCATTGACATAGTTCTCAATAATGTTGTGCATCATGTCATGTAAAATCACTATCATATATATTTAGTAAGTGGATCTATAATTCTTAAGTCTAAATGGCATCACTTGATAGTAAAATTTTCCCCATAGAGTGGTGAATGTTGTCTTATGCTATTCTTTTGGTGTTATCCTAATCTAATTATAACTTAAAAAACCATCCATTAGAGAGAGAATTTCATAGCCAGTCATTGAGTCAACTATCATGTCAATATTAGGAAAAGGAAAGTCATATTTTAGGTAGGATTTATTGATATTTATGAAATAAATATAGATTTTGATATCTTATGATTTTTCACTTACTAGCACATTGTTTGAAATCCACTCTAAATAGTCAATTGGCTTGATGCATTTCATGTTTAAGAGTTTTTCCAACTCTTTCTTGACTAGTATAGTAATACAAAGATGCATCTTACATAAATTTTATTTCATAAGATTTACATCAATATGTATAATGAGATGGTTTACAACCAAGGTGGGGTCCAAACCTGGCATTTCTAAATAGGCCCATGCAAATATGTCAACAAATTCCCTCAAAAGGGCTATAAAATCTTCAAGTTCCTCCTTAGTGAGGGGTGTGCCTAATTTTATCCACTTTGGGTCCTCTAGAGTCCCAATATTCACATCTAAATTATCCTTCACAATAAGTGTACAACCATCATCTAGAATACTTGGTAAGGAATTGAACTGATTGGCAATGTCAAAGTCCTCTAGATGCTCTAGTTCATCTAATTCTCCTAAGTGGGATGAATCAGAATCTCCTAATGCTAGCATTGGCCATGATAAAAATACCTTAGGTAAGTCTTAAATAATCTATGTAAAATATATCTTCTCTTTAGTACTGATATTTGATCCATATATGTTGTGGGATATAGGTCTCCTATGCTTCATAAGAAGAGGGGTGGACATCCCCATCTAATGGTATCAAAAACTATTTTTCACCAAGAGACTTACCTTTCTCTTTAATTTTTCCCTAGTCAAAAATCACCCCAAAGAGGTTTTCACTTTTAGACCTTAATGTTTCATTTTATTTTTATTTTTGGCTAGGGAAGTTCAATTGATCTCCAAAGTAGGTAGCATGATTTAGTCTAATAGCAAAGCCCTTCTTATGGTCTCTAAGAGGAATGTGACTACTCAATATGAGAAAGTTGTATATGGACTCATCATTTTCAAACTCATATAATGGAATTATGGTCTCTTGTTGGTTTTATTCTATCAATTTTGGATGGTAAAGGGTTAAATGCAAAGGTTTATAAATAAGGATAATGATGTAAATGGCATGACAGTTAAATAAGTTTATAATAGTTAAGTCATCATATATGTTATAATAATACCCTACATTATTATCAACATAATCATCACCATTAATGTGTGTTTGAACATGAATAAGGTATGTGGGGTCACCCCCAATCAGTTTAAATCAAATACCATAGGTTCTATTGTACTTGATCATTGAAACTAGTTTGATCATGCCTTGTTGATGTATCCCTAGGCCTCTACCTTCATAAGCTAAGTGATCCATAATCTAGTTGGGAATAGGATATTTTTCAATTGGTAATAGTCAGATAACTTATTAGTGTAGATCCATGAATCATCTTTTGCTAAGGGGTCCTGTTCTAGGTGAGAGGCTAGTTTGAAAATAATGGGCTTATTCATCTAATATTTTCCTTTGGTTTCTCACTCTATAGGAGTATTTTTAATCTTATGTCTCCATAATATTTTATATTTTTAGGAAATTTGGAAATATGAAATGCATTATGAATACTATATTATGTAAAACCTTTGTCAGTTATATAGAAGTGGTTGGAAATTTCTCGTAGAGGCATGGGTGAGGTAGAGGCTAAGCTATATGGGTCAATGTAATTAGCTTCTTGGCTTGATTCAATGGATTTTCATTTTTTGGCTATTTATCCATTTTATTTAGGCATATGATTCATGCCAAATTGGTAGTTATTAGCTTTTATACTTGGCCTCAAGGCATTTACAATATTAATATGGGTAAAGATTAGCTAGTGTAGTCACTTCTATCCTTGAATGTGGAAATTTTATATACTTATGTAATGTATAATGTATATCTATGATTTCATGGATCCAAGGTTAGCCTAATAATGGATTTGAAGATAGTTCTAGGTCTAAAACATGGCATAGAGTGTCATGGGTCAATGTCTCAATGATCACTAATAGGCTAATAGTATCTTTAGATTCCCATTATTCATTATCCTATGCCTTGATAAAAATAGTATTTGGATGCAAGTTTATTATTTTATGTCTAAGATTTTTGACCAAATTTAGAGACACAATGTTGAGACCTAAACTATTGTCTATAAGGAATCATTTAACTCTATGGTTTGTTATATTGAACTCAATATACAATGGGTTATTATGTAGAGGGCCTAGAGAATACATATCACTTTGGTCAAAGGTGAGACATTAGATAGGGGCCAATTGTCCTACCATGTCTTGTAATTTGTCTAGAGTGATATCATTTGGCATAAGGTATTAGTTTAAATATTCATTTAGTATGTCTTTAAGGATGATACATGTACACAACAAATCTATGATGGATATGTATATATGTGTCTTCTTTATTTATTCCATAATATCAATAGCCTTCCCCTAAATTCTTTTAGTTGGTTTATTTATGATAGGCATGAAAGGTTGATTAGGATCATTTTTAATATTTGGCTTTAGTCCTTTGATTGTGAGCCTATCTCATCAAGTTATAATTACACAATATCTATCTATAACTTAGATTTGGTAGTTGGCTAGGTGGGTAGTAAGGAATGGAATGAATATTATTATATGATATGGAGCCTAATTATAAAAATAATCCATAGAAGAATCACTATCATATGAAGGTTGGTAAGCATTGATAAGCAAATAGGCATTATTGGGTGAAGGTCTAGGTCTATTGATAGTTGGTCTAGAGTTAATGGTGATAGTTGCAACATGACTATTTGAAATGTGTCCTAAAATATTTTTATAGGTATACACAATGGCATGATGGAATACTTGGTTGGTTTGATCATTTTTCCCTTGGTTTAAACCATTTTGTTATTGTTATTGTGGTTGACATTGTTGTTGATGATTTTGAGGTGGAGTTATTTGTCATCATTGTTGTTATTATTATTGGTATTGCTACTAGTTATTATTATTTTTATGTTGTGGAATTGTATTTTGGTAGATAACTAATTTTTATTAGTCATAGGAGCATGAATATCTCTTTCTATCTCTCTATTTTCTAGCATATTATCAATCAAATGCCTGAGTTGGATACACCATATTATAGAATGTCCTTTAACATGATGGTACTCAAAAAAGTCATCTTCCTTATAATAATCAAGAAAAGGAATCCCTTCAAGAAATGGATTTAGTATTGGCCAATTGATCATATTTTCTTGAACAAATCTTTGGAACACAAATTTAATAGTCTCACCAAGGTCAATGAATTGTTAGGCAATGGGTGGTCTTCTCCTTAGAGGAGGGTTTTGACATTGGTTTTGATTTTATCATGATTAGTTTTGAGGATTTCTTGGCTAAATTTATGAAGAAGGTGGTTGTTGATTGGGTGAAGGTAAATGAATAGTCAATATTTGCATCATTTAAACATAGAGTGATATAGTAACCCTATTTCCAACAAAATTCTTATTGTAGTTGTAGGGTTTAGGTCTCTCAATATTTTTGGTTTAAGGTGGCATTAAAGACAATGTTTGAAATGGGTTTTGATTATGGTTTTGGACCTTATTTTGGTTTTGGTTCTAATTAAAATAGGTTAACTTGATTATCCATTTATTGACAAGGGCTTTCTTTTCCTTTCTTTATAACCTCTTCAAATGCATGAGCACATTATAGATCAAGATGGTAAGATATCTCATTATGTAGGCTCCTAGCAAATATCATGACCAACTATTTATCTAGTAGATCATGAGTAAATAGGCTTGATAGTGCTCTCTAATGTCACAAGTATGTAGTGAAGATTTCACCAATATTGTATTTATCTTGGCTAAAATACACAATAGTAATCTCATGCTCAAGATAATATGAAAAGTGTTGTAAAAACTTCTCCAAAAGATCATTGAAGTTAGGTATAATTTTTTTTGATAATTTCAACAACCATTCCAAGGCTTATCCAGCTAGACTCCTTGGAAAGAGAAGAAGAGAGTATATCTTGGTATAGGCCACTAGATAGCATGAAATAAAGAATTATTTCAGGTGTTCTTTAGGGTCACCTTTGCCTTTGTATTTTTTGAATTTAGTTGGATTATAACCTCAAAAAAATGGTATTTATAGATACTCCATGTTGAATGGATAAGAGCATATTTCATCTAGTTCAAATTTCTTTATTTATTTTTTAATCTGTCTAGCTTGAATTGGATCCTTAATTTTTAACAACTCTTAGGAAAATAAATCATAAATATTAGCCTATTATTTTTAAGTTTGTGTGGTCAAAGGTGGATTGCCTTGACTAGGGTAGGCATATTTTGGAGTGTTGGTTGCATTGACCAGATGACTAGGTATGTGTATCCATGAATTATGATTATACTGTGGATATAGAATACACTATTGATGGAGCACATTTTTGTCTGGATTGGTTACATAACCCTATCTAGTGAACTATGGTTATAGTAATGGTATTTGTCTCTATATAATGTGTTAGTATTGTTGGGTTTGGGAGGGAACCTGTTATATACTTGTCAAACCTTGGTGTATATAAAGAACATGTTATTTATTAGATCCATATTATTAAAGGTGTTGATAGTTGGATCCTTATTTTATATGTGATACCCATTGGGTGAAATGAAATGATTACTAATCACTTGATACCTATTGCATGTAATAACCTTGTTATTAGTTGAACACATGTTGTTGGATTGACACTTGCTATTAAATAAGCACTTATTATTGGTTAAGAAATTATTATTGTTGAATAATTGGCACTTTATGACCAATAGGAACATGTTGTTGGTTAGGAAACATTTATGATTGATAAGGTATATTTTTATGTGATTATTATGGTAAAACATCCATTTTCACCTATTAAGGTAGCATAGTGTTCTGTACTTATTTTAGTGGTAGGTTGGTATGTTATTATCTCATTGCCCCTTTCTGAACACTTAAGGAAGCAACTGGTTGAGGAGTGGAGGTTACTTATGGATTTTTTGAAATAAGTGTGACTATACCCTATTATTTTAATCCACTCATGTCATTATTTTTATCAATATAATTTTTATTTCTTAGTGGTAAACTAGACCTACTTTGGATTAAATTAGAATGCAATTGTGTGCCATCTATAACGTTTTGAGTGAAGTCTTCCATTTGAGTGGAAATATATTCCATTGAAATATGGACATTATACATGTCACCAACCAATTTTATTTGTATAAATAGGTATATGTTTTGGATTGCATATCCCAAATCATCTATTTATTGCTCTATTTATGGAATTATTTCAATAAGCAATGTGTTAGAAATAACTTTTGTGTTAAGATTGTGAGCTAGGTTTAGATATTTTTGGTACACTTGTTGTATATGTTCCATTTGTTTGTCCATAATACCTTTCCAATTTTTAATCATACTTTGGTCTTGATTCATAATTTTTACTAAATCTTGAATATAACTAGTTGATACATGCTCGAATGGTTGAATTCAAGGTGCATTACTAGGAGTTTTAATCAAACTAATCAAACTTTTATGTGGGAAGTTTGGTAGAAACTTGGCTCCTAATTCAATAAATATAACAATAAATTTGTATTTTTCCTCTAAAAATGATGATCAAATAGGTATGTATCATAGCTTGTCTTTATTGGTGTCATAATATAATAGTGCTCTTATTGTTGGCTTTGTTCAATGTTAAGCATTGTTTGAGAAAGTTGCTATGCCATTTACTCTGGATCTTAGTCTAGATAAGGAGGTATAGTCAAAAAATATTGTGCTAAAGGTTCATGCCTTTATTCAATGTGTGGATTGTTATAATATGGATAGGGATCCATGTCATAAGTTACATCACCATACGACTATTGAAGAAAAGGGTCGTTGGTCAAAAATTTCTCATAGCTTGGATTATACTTTGTCCTACTATGTGTGTAATGAAGAATTTTTAGATTCATGGATAGGCCACTTGAAAAACAAAGGGTCTAAAGGTAATAAAAAACCAAAGTCTAAAAATGAACAACCTTTGGCTCTATAAAAGAGGCACAAATGGTAACACAACTCAACTTGACAAATGAATAACAAAATAAATGCAAGACTGGTCTAACAAAATGATATTAATTTGTCCAAAGGTGGTTATAATTAGTGGTAAAACAAAGGCTAAAAAATTATTTATGGATAAGGTGCTAATTTACCCAAAGGTGGTTATAATCAATGATGAAAATATCTAGACAAAGTAGAACAATTGTGAACTAGGATCAAAATATAGTAACAATTTACCCAAAGGTGGTTATAATAATTTTAATGTGAAAAATAAGTCTAGACTCAAAAATTAAATTTTTCAAAAAATAACTCAAAAACAAATTAAACTAATGCAATTAGATATGATTACACTTGGTAATTGGCTCATTAAGACTTGATATTTAACTCACGGGAGACTATTTGAACAATTAAACTAAGACATTCAAAATTCTACATAATAAGCTACAAAAAAAGAATGTAGTAACAACTTGTCTCAAAAAGGGAAGATGGGAGCGGGAAGAGGGAGCGCGGCCACAGACGTGGCCATGCTGAAACCCTAACCTCTATGGGTTAGCATCTACGTGGCCCCCAAACCCTTTGTGTCTATGCGTAGAACACTTTAATGCAAGATCTATTACTACGTGGAACTTTATTTTTGCTTCGGCTTTCCATATTGCAGATGGATTATGGACTGGATTTCCAGCCCGTGTAGCTTTGGTCTTGGCACGACAGTTTTATGTTTTGTATAACTAGTTGTGTGTGGATGCGTGGCACTGTAGAGTTTATTTTTTATCATGCAGATCTGTATTGTTACCTTAGATTTCTAGTTTGTGGCTATTGTGTAGACCAATACCCTATTCTGCATGAATCAGTGTTTTCTTCAATGATATTCTGAAAGCCATGGTAGTGAATCCTCTGAGCAGAGGGGGTGATCTCACAGACACTTGGGTGGTTAGAAAGGATAGTGTTAGTGATGGATCTGGGGGTTTTGTTGGTGGTGTTATCAGTTACGAGTAGTGCATTTTTTGGGATCCAAGGTGTAGGTGCAGAAATGATGAGATCTTTATTTGTGTGATGGATGCTATGGATATGGTGGGGGAAACCCCTATGGGAGAGCTACATAATGTGTTATTTAGTGGCCATAGTACTGAACAAATCCCTAACTTTTGTAGCTACTTTTTTTGCTATCACTTCCTATCAACTGGGGTCATTGCTCATATTAATGTGCTTCCAGATGTTGGGGATCTCTTCGATGATTTGATTGCCATGGCGGCATTTCCTCTATAGAGGGGGAGTTTGGGTAGATGACCAGGTGGATGGAATGGGCATTGGTGGCGCTAGTATAGGGGCTTGTTTCTTTGTTTGTGGTGTTATTTTTGTGGGTAGCACATTTTTAGGTTTTGATGGATCAAACTTGGGTATGGCTGTCATTATTGTTGGATTTGACGGTGTCTTCATCATTCTTGGTGACAGAGAAACCAAAGGTATATTGGGGTTTTTTATTGTCATGGTTAATGCTTATTACTTATGATATATTTTTTAAGCATTGTTTCAGGTTGTTAAACCTGGTTTTGTGTAGGTTTCAGGTCCTTGTAAAACCTAGTTTTTTTAACTATTTTTTAGTGAGTTTGCCTTGGCGGTTTGTAATGTTTTATCTTTTTTGATCTGTAAAGGGTTTTGGGGCCCCTTCAAAACTTTCTTTTACCTTAATCTAAAACAACTTGTCTCAAAAGGATGTTCAAATAAGTCACAATACAAAAAATAACTACTAGGTCAAGGCAAGGGGTCTTTTAGATCAAAATAGGAAATCAACCTAAGTAACACAATCTAAACACAAAAGTTAAACAACCCAAGTCCAAATTAGATGAGGCTTTGGTGTAAACTTGATTAGTTTAGGATTTTCACTTTGAAAGGTCGAGATTTAAATTTAATACAAAAATACTTGAATTTTATAAGGCAAAAGAGCTAGACCAAAATGGCTAGCGTAACCTTGCATTTGAAACAATATAGGTATAATAATAGTTTAGAAATTGGTTTCAAAAGAAACAATAGATTATAAAGATTTTTAAAACATAATAATGCTCCTTCAAATAAATATCATGATAAATGGTTTTGGACTCAAAAATCCAATGCAAATGTTTGAGACAAAATGGGCATCATAATGATGCCCCATTTAAACAAGTGACACACAAATGGTTTTGGAACAACACTCCAAGTCAAAAAGTGGTTATGCAAAATGGATAGAGTAACACCTCTTAGGATAAAGTGGTGTGAAAACATCATGATGTTTTCAACTTGTTTTGATTTGACAATACAAACAAATAATTTTAGTCTAAAAAGACTTATATAAATCAAAGAAAATAGAATTAGAACTAATGGCTCATCCTATATCTAGAATTGAAATGGGTGTGCATAGCTTATTTCAAAGTTTTTATCAATATACCAATGCTTGTTAAAAATTAAGTGTTAATCTAAAAATTAAATTACAAGTGTGGGTAAAGTTTTTACACCTCCTTTGTATAACAAGTATTGATATGTGGCATGAACTTAGAGTGAGGAGCACTCAGATTTTAGTAATAAAATCTATGTAAAATGGGGTTTTGAATAAAATCTATAAATCTCAAATGCACTAAATGGTCCCAAGTGTGGTTAACATAAGGGTGAAATCACATAAATTGAGTCCAAACCACCTAGCTTGTTATGTAATAGTCTAGTCCTTTATACCGAATTCATATGTATACTTATTAATGAATTATTATATTTGGATGCCATGTGGCTTGAATCCCCATTGGGATGGTTAGGTTAACCACTCACCACTATCCCATCTAATGGTTTATCTAATTTATATACCCCACCATAGAGTGTGGTTGGTATGATACTGAGAGATGAAACCCTAGGTCAACGCACCCCTGGGATAACTTATGATGGAGAAACAAGCTCCCACCCATAAGCCAAATGTAATAAAATAAATTGGAAAGACTTTGAAGGTAATTTATGGGTTACCAAAGTCACTTAGGGCTTGTTGAGAGCATATAAGACATTCTTTTTTACATAAATTTATAAATAATGGAAATAAACTAAGTATTTTTGGTTACCAAAACTCACTAAAGGGGATGGGGGGAGATCATACATGCAATAGTTTCTAATTTGCCACAAAAAAGGAAACTAGGTTAATGAACTTTGAAATTTAACTAATAATTAAAAAAATAAAGTGAAAAATCTCTTAAGAGCTATAAATAAAATGTGTGTTCCTTTTAATACCACTAAATCAAAGTGTGATTGAAATTTTGGCCCCTTGGCCTTGTTTTCACTTGTAAAAACTTGAAAGTAACTAAAATACAAATATGACTAAGTGGATATTGAGTAACAAATAAAATGTGTGTGATATTTTAATCAATGTTTAAACTTTTCTCTCTCTACCTTTATTCTTACAAAATGTTTAGGCATTTGCTTGCCTATAATCCAAAACTTAAGTGAGTAAAAAATAATCCATTTTGAGATCTTAAGTTTTGTAAAAACACAAAATGAAGCCACCAATTATTAGGGTGAACAAACATATAGAGTAACTTTGGCAAAGCTACCATTAGCAAGGAGACACCACTAATTAGGTCAGGTGAATCTACTAAAAGAATCTATAAAATACTAAAATAGAGAGTAAGTTTACCTAGTGAAGTCATTGTTCCATAAGAGAAAAGTTATTGATTCTATATAGAAAATACATCATTTAACAATTCTAAGCCACTGTTACAAAGCTATCATTTCTATAAAAATAAATATTACAAATAGGAATGGAAATGGCAAAGCCACCATTACAAAAAAAATAGAATGATGTATATTTTAAGGCTAAAAATCTAAACTTGAATAATTAAATGCATTTTTTTAGTAAAAATAAGGTTAGCATATCATTATCCTTAGCCATACAGGATGTGTGGTCCCATCAAAAGTGCCATTATGTACCTAGTTAGGTGTTTGATGAGTAAATAAAATGTATATTAGTCCCTTATTATTCCAAATTATAAAGAATCAATCATAAAAATACACTAGGACTAAACACTCTTGTCTAAGAACTAGGGAGAGCATAACATAATAATTAAGAAGGCAAAATAGAGATAAATACAATACAAATTTCTTACTTTTTTTTAATCAAATTTGATACTTACTTGTTGGCATAAAGATGTTTATGTTTGGCTTATGATGATTTGAGTATTTTACAAATGTTATTCCATGGTGGTAGAATATTTCCAATAGTCACTTGTGGCTTGGTTTGAAGCTTAGCATAAATTGGGCATGATAACACTACTCTCAAAGGCTTCAATAAGGTAATCCAATAGAATAACCTTACACACAAAAGCTTGTTGGCATATGGTGTGGGCACTTGTATTTATAGTTAAAATAACTAACTCTAACCCTAGGGAGGTTAGGTTAAATTATAACTTTAGTTTATTCTAAATTAACCTATGTTTATTCATTCTAACCCTGGCTTGGGTCAAAACACTTATGAAATCTTGACACCTCAATTTCATTTTTTTGTGAGGCATGGTAACTCACTTCAGATATTTATGATGTGTGACTCAATTTTTTTAGAATATTTAGGAAATAATAAATCACTTTATTATCTCCTTTGACCTTTAAAATTCATATTTTTATAAATTGGTAAATTAAATTTACTAATTTAATTTGGAATTTTTGTTTAGGCAAGTTAATTAAGATTTATAATGTAAATAATATTACTTATTTTTTTAGCTTTTGACAATTTCTTTAAATGTTATGAATTAATAGCTTAACAAACTAAAAGTGTTAAATTATTAGTAATAATTTTACTAGGGTTAAAAAAAAACTATTTTAGTGGTGAATATTAGGTAATATACCAAATAATCTAGCCTCATCATGTTTTTGGGTGATTAAATCCCTTGCACAAATTTTAGGTGATTTCTAGGCTTAGATTGTGTTATTTGATATAAATTAAAATGAATCCTAGTTTATGTATAAAGTGGAAAAAACTAAGTGTCTAAAATGATAATTTTAAACAATTTTACTAACTCCTTATATCTCTAATAAATCACCCAAGAAGTAGGTTTGTTAAAAGATTGCAGATCTAGATAAACACCTTCAAGTCTATCTATAAGAAAGAAAGGGTAATGTGCATTTGTGTGTTTGGGAAAAAGGTTTTTAGGTCACATGAGAAGTTAAATTATATATTAATAATATTTACAAGTGTTTTTAGACCCCTATTAAAAATATATGAGCCTAAAACCACTTGAAAATAGACCTAAAAGGATAACTACAAACTTGCATATGGTAACATGAGAAAATGGGCACGGTGTCAAATGTGAAATTTAAGAAGGCCTAAAATATTTTGGGACCATTAAAATAAAATAAGGAACATAAAAATATCATACAATCAACCTAAAAAATCTCTTTTGACATTCATATAATTAAGTTGTAGGTGATAGTTTGCAAGCTCTTTTGGTCTAAGGCATTATTATAGGTCTAAAGAAGGGATTTATTTCATTGTTCAAGTTTGGTAAAGGTGATATAATAATTTTAAAAGGTTAATAAGATCCTTAAATTTGTGAAACAACTTCATAAACAAAACTTATACTCTTTTAGAGTTCCTTTTACCAAAATGTTTACCTACAGTCATCAAAGACAAGCAAAAAAGTCTTATGAGCAAGTAATTTTGGAAGTTTTGATTGACTATACAAGTGAAAATTGCATTGATATGGTTCAAGGTATATATTATATAACCTAATTGAACATATAAAAATTAAAAAATATCCTAATAACATTATTGAAGCACATTAATAGGGTACAGACCTAGATATAGTAGTATAGAGTTTTGCAACTAAAACTAGGTGTTTGATGTAATTTGAGAAGCTCACAGGAGGTTCTTGACCTTAAAAACTAATATTAAGGTTTTAATAGAATATAAAAGTCTTAAATTACCTTTAAAAATATAATTTAATTCCTAAAATATAGATAATATAGACTACAAGTGTATAGACTTGTAGGTCAACATTCTCATGCAAAAGAGCTAACTTTGTGTAAAAAGATGGTAGTTTGAAGACAAATTGGGTGTGAGAGACATGGAAAATGTTAATAATGATTATACTAGGTATATTAAATAGGATAAATTATTAAATAATTTTATTTAACCTATAAAAAACATCAAGACCAAAAGAAACATCCACAAACCTGCTAAAGAGCTCTTTCTCAACCCTATTTTCAAGATTTCAAGAGAATATACAATGTTTGTTTATTATTTGGAATTTTAATGGATATGAGAGTGTGGTGGAAGACAAGAGAGTGTTATAGTATGTATTTAATTCACTTTATCATTTTTTATAGTATATTATCTGGCTCTTTTGTCTTTTAATGAGTCTGTCTTATGTGAGGCTTTATCCCACATTGGCTAGTTTAGCTAGTTCTATGTTTTTCCTTGCCTATATAAGCAAGTGCCTTTATATTTTAATAGAATTATTTAATATTATTCACTTATGAATAATATATATGATATACCTTGTTTTTCATATCATATCATAAGCTTTCTTTGTGATGTTTTGTTGCCAACACTTTGGATTCTAGGGTTGGAGTGCCTTTACCATTCCTAACATGGTACCAAAGCCCTAAAGAAGTTACAACCATCCACTAGCTTGAAATTTAGATAATTTTATTTCACTTCCCTCTTTTCACTTCTTATTCTCTTGTCATGGAGAGGAATAATATAAGAGATGTGTAAAATAAGATCTTGGTGCCCTTTGGTGACTCTTTTTAGACTTTTCAAAGATTTTAAAGTTTTTCGGTTTCTTGATCATGGAGATTTGCAATTGCCTTTGGAGGAGAGTCTACATAGATATACTAAGATATAAAAACCTAATTGGTGAGGATATAAAAATATTATTAGTGAGGTGTTGGAGAAGAATATCTATCAAAGGCATCATCATTTGGTGTTTTGGCATCATCTTATTTTCAAGCTTGGCATCCTTCTACTAAGGCTAGGCATTTTCAATATCTTGCAAAGCATTGGAATTATTTGTTTTTTATTTTATTTTTTTAGATTTGAGAAATATTTGTTAAAGTAATTTTTAATATCTTTACAAGTTTTGAAATTAATTTTTGTTCTTTTTCTTGTTTTAGATTTGATAAAGGTATGTTAAAGGCATTTTTTAATATCTTGCATGAATTGGATTTTTTGTTAAGAGATTAGTGCCATTTTTTTTCTCAAGATCTACATTTAAATATAATATTTACATGGAGAATAAAATACCAGAGGTGTATTCATTTTATATCAAAGTAAAACAAATCTAATGTGTTATTGATCTACCATTGCATTGTAATTTTTTGAAGGTTAGCATTGAGATCTTAAGATAAGCATTAAAATTTTGATATTGGAATTTCTAATCTGATTTTTAGATTTATATAAAATATAAGCCTATAAATATATCTCTTTTGGCACTGGATGAGGTTTTGGCATTGAAAAATACATTAACTTTGACTTTTTTCTACAAATCTACTTAAAGGCATCATATTACATGCAAAGGTACTTTGGTTGGTGTTGTGTCCTGCTACTAAAAGATCAAAAGAGTTCAATATCTATTGAAATAAGGCCCTTGGAGGGATACAGAGAAAATAAAATAGTATTTATTTCTTTTTATCTCACAAAAACAACCTTTTTATTCAATTTTTTCTTTTACAAGATTAAATTTTTGCCTCAAGTGGAAGCACAGTTTGTTTATGCAAGCATAGCGTTAACCAAGAAGATATTTTTTCATGTTAGTTGTCATTTTTAAGTATATGGTTTAACTTATATTCCAAAATAGTGGTTGGATTAATATGTTCTTTTTCATTCTGGTCACTAAAATCTGTTTGTAGTGTTCTTTTAATTATTTTAACCCATTTTACAAGAAATCATAATGCTTGTAACTTTTGAACCCTAAGTCAGATTTGAGTTCTATTTTTTTCTAAAAGTGATTTTTTAAAATTCTCTATCCATTGATGTCATTAAAATGTATAAATACACTATTTTTATAAATTTATAAATTGGGGGAGTCCTATAATATAATCTTTTGGGGGGTTGTCTCACTGCCACTTTTGTGTACCCTTTACATTCATTCTGGTCTTGGTGATTAGTTGTCATGGATTCTAATTTTGATGTTGACCATTTTGAGCCTTTGAATACACATAATTACCACACATGAAGACATTTAATGGAAAAAATCATAAATCACAAAGGATTATGGTATCTAATGAATGAAACACAACCATAGTTCACATATGAATTTGAAAAATTTTAGCATCAATGTAAGTTTGAAGAATGTATGGGCTTGATTTGGGGATATGCGAGTGATAGTATTTTATTTAATTTAATGGGTGTGTTTATCCATTTAAAATGTGGAATAATTTAAAGGTTTTGTTTGAGAAAGTAGACCACTTGAGACTGATGGACCTTGAAGTGGAGCTTACTTCACTAAATCCAAATACTTTGCTTCTATTACATACTACCTCACAAAGTTTAAGAATTTATTGACACAATTGAAGGGGATTATATGAGATAAGAAGGATGAAGAGTGTGTGAAATTAATCTTGTCTAATTTTAGTGGCCCATTCTAAATCTTTGCTTCAAACCTTTTTTTCTAGTATGAATGTATTAGGTACCACATTCAAAATACTAGATCTAGAGTTGTTTTGTGAGAAACTTACTAGGGAGAAATTTAAATTGTCTCAACTTGAGTCTTCCACCTCTCAAAAATCATTATTGGCCTCACATCCTGAGTCTAAGGTAAAATATAAGGGTAAGAATAAGAACACTCCTCCACCACCTCAAAATTCACCTAAGCCCAACACTTCTACATCTAAACCCAAACCATCTTATAAATCCAAGAATAAGTCTAGCCTATCTTCTCCTATTATGGGGGAACTTACCATGAAGATTCTAGGTGTTTCAAGAGAATGAAATACTTAAAGGATGTTTTTAGGAAACATAACATCTCTATCTCCACTCCTTTTCCATCTAATGATCATGGGAAAACACTTAATGTTGTCAGGAGATCACAGTTACCTCTTTCAAAAAGTTGGGTTCTAGATTCAGGTGCTTCACACCATATGACTTCTACCAAGGAGTCCTTTGTATCTCTTGGTCTAAGTTTCACTTGAAATATTAATGTTGGATATTATTCCTTAATTTTTATTAATGGGAAGGGTGATATATAGCTATATGGTGGTCACATCAATGATGCATTATATGTTCCAGACATCACCAATAGTCTACTTTTAGTTTATCACATTTGTCATTCTGGTTAGGGCAAGATAATGACTTTCACACCATAGGGTGATAAAGTTTTAACTTTTTTAGAGACACATACACTCATTTTATAAGTTTTTATTTATCATAGTTCTTTACTTTACTATTTTTAGGTTTTTGATGATACTCCTCATTTAGGGACATGTTTAGTTTCTCATGCAAATTTTGAGAGTCTGCTTTGGCATGAGAGATTTGTACACTTCAACTAAAAATATTTGAAAGAGTTAAGCACTCATAATATGATAGAGGTTTTTCCTATAGTTTCATATCTTGATGGAGTCTACCCTAATTGTGTATTAGGGAAACAACATTGGGATCCATTTCCTAAGTGGATGTCCATGAGAGCTTCTTCACCACTTGAGCTTGTGCACAGTAATTTGATGGTATTTCCTACTCATTTTAATGGACCTAAGTATGAACTTACCTTAATTTATAATTTCTCAAGGTTTACTTGGATTTATTCCCTAATTATAAGAGTGATGTATTTACTCCCTTTAAAGTCTTTAAGGCTTTGGTCAAGAAGTAGTCATCAATTTGCATCAAGAAGATTCATACGGATAAGGGGGTACTTTAGTCTAGAGTTCACTAATTTTTTAGTAGCCTATGATATTTCTCACTAGAATTATATTACACATACTCCATAGTAGAATGGATTAGCAGAGAGGAAGAACCAAACTCTAAAAGAAGTGGCTAACTACATGATACCATCATGGGATTTACCTCCTATCTATTTGGGAGAGGTAGTTAATTCTATAAACTATAATCATAACCACACACCACATAAATCACTTGAGCATATGAATCTAGATGAGGCTTGGTCTAGATCCAATCTTGATTTCTTAATTTTCTGAGTGGGATCTTACTTCGGAATTTTTACCAAAGAAGAAAAGGAAAGCATTAGACAAGAAGAATAAACCTTTGATTTTTTTAGGGTATTATGAGAACAGGAGAGTTTATCATCTTTTATATCCTAACACTTATGATGTTCATTTTTGAACTCATGTACAATTTTTTGATCATTTCATATCTCATGATCTTCATCTTCTTCCATGCCTTCTTCTTTCCATGATTCACCTCCTCTCGAGGATTCATTCTTTAAGGAGCTAGTTAAAGAGATTCCTGAGGAAGTCATTGAGGATTAGGATCTTGTTAAAACTGATGTTTTCACTATGTTTAGGTGGGATCATAATATAGTTTCTAAAGAAACACATTTCATATAGGATTTTCCACTTACTCAGCATCATCATGCACATTTTATGGGTACTAAACTTTTGTGTTAGGCATTCTCTGGGGATCCACATTCTTTTTCATAGGTTCATGGGATATAAGAGTGGGATGATGCAATGATAGATGAGTATTCTTCATTGGTGAATAATCACACTTGGAATTTTGTCACTTTTATTAAGGGAATAAAATTGGTTAGGTGAAAATGGATTTATTGCACCAAGGATGCAGTTGATGGGTCCATTGACAAGTATAAGGCACATCTTGTTGTAAGGGGATTTTCACAAGTCAAATGTATTGACTATTATGATACTTTTTCACCCATTGCCAAGATGGATTATTTTCACCTTGTACTTTATCTTACTACATCATAGGGTTGGCTAGTATATTAGATGGATGTTAAGAGTGCTTTCTTACATGGAGACTTACATGAGGAAATATGTATAGATCAAACTACTGGGTTTATTCATGATTATTATCTTATTTGTCAACTTAGGAGGTCTCTTTATGGTCTCAAATAGGCTCCTCAGGCTTGGTATGAGAATATGGATTCATTTATTCTCTCCACTTGCTTTATTTACTACCATTTTGATACCATAGTGTATATTCAGTGTATTGGGGAGGACATTGTTATTATAGTCTTATATGTTGATGATTTGCTTCTCATAGGCAACTCCTCATCTCAAATTTAGACTATTTAGTAGGCACATTAAGTATAATTCAATATGAGAGATATTGGTCTTCTACATTTCTGCTTTGGTTTATATATTTCATAGTTAGATACAGGGATCTATTTGAGCCAGCAAAAATACACACTTGATTTAGTTCGGCATTTTGGCATGGTTGATTGCAAGCCAAGTCCTCTTTTTTAGTCTAGAGTGACTCTCACTACCTCTTGTACTACTCCACTTTTTGATCCTACATTAGATAGGTTGATGGTTGGGAGTCTTATGTATTTAACCTATACTCACCTTGATATTTCATTTGTAGTTGGGCTTATATCTAGGTTTAGATATGACCCTCATGACAGTCATTGGAAAGATGCCAAAAGGATTTTATGATATCTGTGAGGTAATACTCATTTTGGATTATATTACATCAAGGGTTCTACTCAGTTGGTTGGATACAATGATTTAGATTAGGAAGGTTCTCTTGATGATAGAAATTTCACTTTTGGCTACATATTTTATCTTTGTTTTTTATCTATTGCTTAGTTATGTAAAAAGTAGTAGGCTATTACACTTTCATCTATAGAGGTTGAGTATAGGGAAACAATTACAGTGAGTTAGTAGATTATTTGGCTTCATCAATTGTTGATAGAGTTTGGCTTCATGCAATATTTACCCATTATACTTTGGAGTGACAACTAGAGTGAAATTCATATATCTCATAACCTAAATGAGCATCAGTAGACCAAACACATTGAGGTACACATGCACTTAATTCATCATCACATTCAAGATGGCATTATTAACTTGGAGTAAATTTTGACTCAACAATAAGTTATAGACATCTTCATGAAGCCTTTTTCATCATCTCAGTTCCTTGAGTTACATGTCATGCTTGGGGTTTCAAAAGTTGTCCTTAGGGTGTATTCAGGACTCATATTATGGATATGCCACTATTTATTTTTTAGCTTTTGCTAGAAACTAGATTTTGCTAGAAACTAGCTTCACTTGAGGGGGGGTGTTAGAGTATGTATTTCATGCATTTTCTCATGTTTGTTAGTGTCTTAACTAGATTTTTTTGTCTTCTAGTGAGTTTTTTCTATGTGAGGATTTATCCCACATTAGCTAGTTTAGCTATTTATATGTTTTGCCTTACCTACATAATCGATTTCCATCCTATTGTACTAGAATAATTTAATATGCTTTATTTTTTATTAATATATATGGCTTACCTTGTTTTTACATATCATAGTTGTAGCTTCCTTTGTAATGTTTTATTGCCAATACTTTAGATTCTAGGCTTAGAAAGCCTTTACAATTTCTTATAGAGAGACCATGTAAGGTTATATATATATATATATATATATATATATATATATTCCTTTAATATTACTCAAACACCAAAAAACACCTACAACTACATACACAGTCCAAAGTACATATAGTTTTTGACCTTTTTGCTTATTTGAGAGGTACATAAGGTTGATCAAGAATAAACGATGATTGGAGAAGTTGGAGGGAGTTGAGATAGCCTTGAAATAGTATTTGGTTTTCTTTCAAACACCATTTAACTCTCCCAATGAATTTTTATTAGCTCTTGGCCTCCTCAGGTCTATACTTTTTCCAACTAGGGCTAAAAATCTTGTAACTCACCTAATTTGAATTCTAACCCATGAAACTTTGCCAACAAACCTTTTTTTATGTTCCCTAATGGATTTTGGTGTTTTTGAGGAAATACTACATGGATTTATATTGTCTATATGGTTTTAGGCTTGCATTAGGCCTAATTAAACCTCATTGGGATTTGTCCAAGAAGATGACTGGTCATCTCATAATCACTCCAAGGGGTAGTTTCAAGTGCTCAAAGGTGAGTCAACAATCCAAACATAACTCATATGCCACCTTGCTCAAGTTTTCATCAAATGGAGCACAAACATGTTGAAGAGAGAATTCATAACTATCCTTTGGAAGTTGATTCTTTTTGGTAACTTATTCCATGATTGCTTTATAGACATCATTGGTTTGAAACCTCTATTCTCTCTATCTCTTATTCATTATCCTATATATATGCCTAATTTTGTCATTTTTTATTAATATTCCACTTGAGTATGGTGAAGCCATGCTCTTGTATGCCATTTAAGTAATAAACAAGTTAGTTAAACCTCCTCTTATAAATATATCTTAGTGTTTAGGCATGAATGACTGATCTTGTTTAGTGTTGATTTAGTTCTCCTTGACATGTTGTCTCATTATTTCACTTATATGTAGTTTGAACTCACTCTTCTAGGTCATATGAAGTGCTTATGTAATCTTTTGAAGGCTAAGTGAGGCAATACTCCATTAGTGTCTTTTAGACCTCTTAAAAATCAACCCTCCTTGTCTAATCATCATCTATCACCTTCACATTGAAATATTGATTTAAGAGGAATAGATTATAAGTAATATATGAATAGGTAGATTAATGCTTATTGTGAACTTGTAAATGTGTGGTAGTGGTCTAGAAATTTGGTGCATCACCTCCCTATTTTAGTTTGATTTAAGTTATATCTCCCTTTTCCCTTTCAAATTAGTAGGTTTAGTGATAGTTCTTAAGTGATGCATCAAGGGAGCTAGCCCTAATCTAGAGGCTCAATCCACTCTTTAGGTCACCCATAACCTAGTATTATTCCCACAGTATCACTTAAGTGAGGAGGATTGAACAATCTCCTCAAGGGTACAACTTTTGATGATAACAATGTGAGAGGACTAATTTAGGAAGTCCTCATAAATAAAGGGTGTAGGATTAGTTGAGGCCTTTTTAATTATTTGGTTATAGTGATGCATGGCCACTTCTTCGATGTTTATAGTGATCCATTAATGGGGAATGGTTTCTATATCCATCATGTTGTAATATAATATCCTTATCCCTAACCATAAAGATGATACACATATATGTATTATGTAGTGTTTCCTTCCAATCAATGAACCAGTGTTTTCCAAATTTAAATGTCAAATTTGGATCCCACTCTAATAACCATATGGTCATGGGGACTACCTATAGTCCACATGATATTGGTAGGTAGAAATATTTAGGAGATTATAACATTAGTAGAGAGTATGTTAATATAGTTGTATTGTGTCCCAATTATTGAAGGAATGTAATGTTACATATTGTATGCCAATTTTTCCTATCAAACTTGAGATGTCGATAATAAATCCCATCAATATTAACAATAATAGTTATATCTTTGTGCTTTGGTCACTTTTCATGATGGTGTTCATGTGAATCCCTAGAAGTAATTTATATTTTTTTCTTCATGGCCAAAATTTTTATGTAACCCTCACTCTTATATTTATTAATTTGGTTTTGTAATATTTAATAAAGACTTGTATAATAGACATTTATTTGATGATAATTACAATATGGAAACCCTTTTTTAGGAACAATTCTAATGTTCAATATATGTGTATCAAAATTTAAATATATCATGATATGTTTGAGTAACATGGAAAGTATTGTATACATAGTATCCTAGTTTGGTGTGATCTATAGAATATGTTGTGGAGTCTTATGAGAGACCACCATGTTAATTACACAATGTATTTACATTTGACCTTGTATAGTTGACTTAATATGTGAAACCAAGAGGGGTAGATGGAATAATAAGTATTTACATGTTCATCTACCATTTTTTATTTACTACTATCTTGATTTGGTTATATATCCTCTATAGGTGAGTTTATCTTATATTTTATTGGGACATGTATGTTCAAATAGGTTATGAAAAAGATGCTTAAGTGGATCAAAATTAAGTTTTTTCAATGTCTCATCTATCATATCATGGTCTAGATCATCATCTTTATCATAATCATCTAAAACATGGACATATTTTTACTTAATGTTGACCAATAAAGGAATCTCAAATATTAGAGATACTTGTAATTTTTGTATCATTTGATATTTTGGTATTGTTTATTATTCTTGAGGTGTATCTAAGTAAACTTTAGTGTTTAGTTCCTTATTTTTATTTGGATATATTTATCCATTGCAATTGACTCACACACCTCATAAGTTTGGATATTCTCAAGAGGAATACATTGTATAGGGGGTACTACCTATGAATGCAATCTATATCAAAATGTAACATTTGATAGAATTTGAAGGGATCATCATTAGTAGGCATTGTGAATAAGGTTCCATTATTTATGAATTTCACACATCAATGTAAATCATATGGGATTAACTCTATTGTGTGTATCTAAGGTCTAACCAATAGAAAATTAGAATGTAATGATTAAGACATTACTTGAAATGTGGTTGGAAATATTTTTGGCCCTGATGTTACATCCAAAATTATTTAACTCATCAGATGACTATGTGAATTTTGAATCCCATGATATGTATCACTAATTTTTTAAGAAAGTTACTACTAATACCCATAGTGGTTAGGAAATTCATGGTACAAATGTTTAAGCTTGATCCATTATCAGCAAGCACCATTTGATACCCTTATTACATATAGTTACTTTTATGAACAAAGGTAACTCTTGGTCAATAACATTTTTAGATGGTAACTCTATTAGATCAAAGGTGATTATTTTTGCATTATTTTTGAGATATTGCATGATATTCACAAAGTAAGTTAGCTCAATATCACTTGAAACTTGGGTTTAACATAACATATCATATAGGATATCTTTGTAGATAGATTTATTTAGAATTTCAAGGATGAAAATATTATTATGTGTGTTTCTCAATTAGTTAACAAGGTCATACCCCTTATATTTTATCATAATATTTGGCTTAGAAGGCACCTGCTATATATTAATAAGTGGAAGATTAGGTTGAATACCTTTACCTTTTTAATTATTTATAGCATGGATTACAAAATACAATATAAGATGTCATCAAATAATGGGTGTGGGATGGTAGTTTTCACTCAAATAAGATCAAGGTAGAACAAATGGTTATGAGCATGCACATTGGCATCTACATACTCACTTTATAGTAATGCAAAAAGAATTATAAAAGGATATTTAGTGTTGTTTTTATTTAAAACCCTCTTATTATATTTATGGATCTATTTATTTATTTGGATGGTACCTTGTATTAATGTAGTATAATATAAAAATGTTGATATAATTGTAAATTGTAACATTAAAATGAGTTACACATGCATCTATATTAAACATATTGATAGAAAATGAAATCTAATCTTTAACTTAAAAAATCTTGTTAAGTAAGAAATCAAAAATTAAAAACAAATAATCATGAAATCTAATATCAATATATATGTTTTTTTGGATGAAATTTCATGTTCACCAAATGGTTAACCCTAAAATCTATATTATGGGGAATATAGGGTTAAAGAGGTAGAGATAGCTTGGGGCATAAGGATGGTAAACTATCTCTAAAAAAGACTAATTATTTGTGAAACTTAGATAAAACCTATACTGAATTTATTATGCTAAGATGTTAAAGATATAAAATATATCTAAACTATATATTATAATGATAATGAAAAAATACTTAGTTAATTATAATGCTAATATAGATCTAGATCTCAAATAAGTAGAATGTAGACTAGATTTGGATTCTAAAACAATCACCTAATTATAGAAAATTAACCTCTATAGTTATAGACACTTACACTAACCTATGATAATTAAGTTGACACTACTGTCTAATTAAATGTAGGTGTCCTATATAGAATACTTACTAAAACTAGATGCAACCACTTGAATGCTTTTAGGTTCCATGCCACCTTTGATTTTGTGTATTTAGATTTAGGTCATGGACTGTCACTTCTTGTCATATATCAAGACCCTATTTCTTCATATTCATAGGGGCTATGGGAAAAATGGGTTAATGGGCACATAATGTTTAATTTACCTAAAGACCTCTCTATTAATGAATACCACCTACATATCCAATACTATGAAGAGGGCCTCAGAATTATGTAGCTCTCCATAAGTGTTGGCTTGTGTGTGAATCATGGAATGTGTGATAAGCAAGTACAATTGTGACTTAGCTTGTAATTTATAAATAGAGTTATTGGGTTTCTCCTTAATTACTTCAATATTATAGATATGTTTTCCCTATAACTGATATGGAAATAAGAGAAAGTAGGGAAGCTTTGTCTCACTTGAGTGCTTGATAGAATTCCTTTTTTAATTTGCCTTATGAGTTTCTAGGTGTTTCTCAAGTTATTTTTAGGTCAAGAATGAGTGAGGGTTGATCTTATATTTATACCAATCCCTTTGGAAAATATCTCACATTAAATCACTTAGCATGACCATATGAATACATTTCATTTTCAAATTGTATGACTTTAGGTCACTATACACTTATTTTGGGATATGACACTTACATCAACATAGGTGTCTAACTAGGACACACGTGTCCAGATAGTTGGAAAATAGAAGCAAGTCCAAAACTTGTAAAGATGGAAGATAAGTAGGTTTATAAGATTCTAGGCATGATAGAAGGCATGGATCATCATAATAACAATTTTAAGACTAAGAGATAATAAATGAGGCACATAGAGATTGTGTATGCAAGCCTTTTATCAATGAAAAATGTTTATAAGTTGAAGGTACATCCATGATATGTATTTTCCAAGTGTACAAATTGAGGCGTTATATAATTTATAAATAGTGTCTATAAAGTCACACTTTAAGGGACCTAGATCTCATTGATAAATCATCTTTTTATGATTTTTAAAGTATATACTCTTTGAGTAAATATTCCTATTATAATTATGCTACAATTTTATAGTCCTTGGCCATATCTAGCATTATTTATTATAGGTTAGGAGCATCCCTTTATCAATCATTCTAATAAAAATTTCTAGTTTCACTCATATGATCTTCCATAAATGGAAATATACATCAAACTAAGTCCCTTTGTTCCATATAGGTAGGACTCAATCAATAAGGGGTTTTTTGAAGATAGCTTTACCATTCCCACATCCCCCATTTTCTCCTTTTTCCATTTAATATTCTTTATATGGTTGCATAGGACTAGGGTTATGACTTTATAGGTATTTCATACATAAAATCAAGATCTACACAAAAATATATTGCATTCAATCATAGGTGAAAAAACCTAGATCTTAGATCTAGTACACAGTCTAATAGGACAAAATCACAGTGCTAGATAATGACACACTATACTCCTATATAACTCTTGTAGACTTATCTGAGTAAATTACAAGCTTATGTTTTATGATGCATATATGTTTTTTAATTTATTTAATATAGTCACATCTTACATAAAGTTGTAAACAATCATAAATAAATTGTTTGCAAGGAAAATCCTCTAACCCTAGCCTTGGTTTTTATTTTAGTAATTTATAACTTATATAAATTATGTAGATATTTTTATTTACTTTACTTGTCTCATATAAAATTTTATATAATATTTCAATAATTTACATTTTCAATTAGACTTAATTATATTTCATAATTGATTATAGTGTAAACATTTTGGTGAACCTATTTATTGAGGAGTGTTTTGACATGACAAACAATAGGCAACGGTTATTAATCCTCATATCTCATGAAAGGATACTCACATGAACAAATATCCCTAAGGTATTAGTTATTAAGACTTGGTATATAGGGTAACCCAATTGGATTGTTGTGACCATTCCATTTCAAGGGGCTTCTATGAGTATTTTAGACTAATCACATGCATTTTAATCATAGAGATTATGTCTTAAAAACTAGTAGAATGATAAAAAGAATGGAAGATTAAAAAAGGAATGTCTATTGCTTACAGGTTTAATAATGCATAAATGATAAATAAATAAATAATAAAATGAGCATGCAATCCAGGTGAATCATTAAATTCATATTACAACTCAGAAACTAAAACAACAAGGTTCATTAAATAAAAAAGAAAAGATAAAAGAGAAGAAATATCATAATTTATAATGGAGATTGGTCTCCTTTTGACAAGTAGATAAATCCATAGATAAACCTATCCTTAGTTGATCTAGACGTAGCACAACTCCAACATAGGATGGTGTAAGAGTCTATGGAATGAAGAAGAAGTGTTCACAAAGAAAATAAGGTCACCATATACATGCATAAACTAAGTCTATGAAATTACAAATCTTTAAAATAAATATATTTACATTAAAAGGGTTATTTGGGAGTTTATCAAATACTCATGTGAGTTACAAACATGGCTTCCAAATAACCTCAACTCATAAAACTATTCAAAAAATTGGAAAATGATTAAAAAAAATAGGAATCATATCTCTAATCTTAAAAAGATTAGTTAGTCTGGTCCACAAAATTATTCTAATCTAAGGGATCTAACCCTTATTATAATGCAAGATTTGATCTTATATAAACATGCAGGTCCATGAAGTTTCAAATTTAAATTCACCCACTAATGGAGTGGTTACAAAGAATTAATATGGTGGGTCAACTTGAGATCAATTAAGAATTAATACCACTTCATTACATCATGAAAATCCCATGGACCATGCTTTATTTAATTATAAATAAATGGTTTCAAGAGAATGTAGTTGATATTACATCGGGATTGCTATCCACCCACATCATGCATAGTTGAAACCACACTTTCTTAAGGTAGATATTTATCTTTTTTGATATGTCATAGATTATAATGTGAATTACATACCTTGATTAATTTTTTATTCTTTTTATCATTTGTTGTTGAGGAATAATCTATAGCTTGATTACACAAATCAAATTAAATGCACAATCCCATCTCAGGTTTTGATAGTTTTGACAACTAGATAGGCCATCAAACTTAAGTTAGTGTCTTGATGAAATCACTATCAATGTGTCCTCTATTTTAGGTTCTTGACACATATCTTCTCCACATTATTTTCTACTCAAATGAGGTTTGATATGTGCTGACTATTCCTTAGATGTGATGTAGTGAGTTCATGCCACACAATGTAATCTCACTCACCTAGAACTCTGATGGACTTTAGATTTGTACAAACCACCTTGAGGTAGTAGGTCATCAAGATGGTGCCATGTGTAAGAATCCTAATAATATAATTTCTTGGAGGGTCTTAGTACCAAATTTGCCAGGGTGACGATTCATTAGGATCTTTCCACTTGGCAACATCTTACTAATCTAGAGAGTTGAAGGTTCCCAGGCAAATTTAGATCACTTACGTCTTGTAGAGTGGTATAAAGACACCACATGGCTCTGGAAAAACATTTAAATAAAATTATCTAAGTCTAAAAAGCCTTTTTGAATGGTTTTAGGCTGTTTAGAGCTATATAATATCACCACATTAGATGAAATCCTCTGGGTACATGTGGGCAAGATAAATAAAAGCCCAATCAGTGATTATAAATTTAAAAATATAATGACTAAGTTTTTAAAGTAAACAAGTAAGGAAAAAGTTGAATAATTACTAAGGAAAATTTTTGAATGAAAGAATGAAACTTAGAATAAAGGAAACCCAACTTCATCGAATTAAATCTTATTTTTTCCATTTTACAGAAAAGCGTCTAAGTTAAAAAATAAAACCTTATAAGTATTTAGTCATTAAAATCAAAATGAAGTAGAAATGGATCAAATTTCTCAAGAAAAGAGGCAATAAAACTATTATATAGTTATATAACTTGGATAAATCTAAGGCAAAATGTCCTAGAAAGGGTAAATTAAATGTATTTTTAAAACACATTTCAAAACAAACCAAGACTTATTATATTTATACAAATTCAAATATTCAAATCAATGAAGTCCTAGATGTAAATTAATATAAGAACTTATGATGAAAATCTATTATCATCCAAGATTTTTCAACTCAATGAAGTACATTCTAAATCTAGATTCTAAACATGAAAAAATTGCATGCCAAATATGGCAATTCAAATAAACAAGGCCACCAGATTTGTTTAAGATCAAAATCTAGAGCAAAAAGAGGGTCCCTATTTTTAATTTAAAAATGGGGAATGTTGTGCAAGCAACAACACCACTTTAGGTATAACATTGCTTATTATTTTTTTATTTTTAAATTATAGTCTTAGTTTAATTATATAAATTTTTAACACACAAATAATATAGTCTTAAACCTTTGATATTATTTGTAACATAACAATTCACTTTTTCAACCTTGAAGTAATTTGACACTAAAAAAGTGTCTTGTCACCTCAGATAGATACCAACACAAAGGATCTTTCTTTAAAATTAAGGTCACCTCAGATAGATACCAACACAAAGGATCTTTCTTTAAAATTAAGGTCTAATTTGTTTATTTTCCTATTTATAAATATTTCACCTTTTCTTTCACTATTTTTCATTTGATTTTACTTGTTTTAGAAACCATGTTTCAACAATTTTGAATAACACTAGAATAAATAGTCTTACCTTTTGAATATTATAATAGGATCCATAACCAAATGTTTTATGCATGTTATACATAGAATTTTTTAATATCTTGAAAAATATATTCTTACCCTCAATATGTTATTTATTATGTATATGCATGGTTTCAATTCAATAATGTTTCATGAACCATCTTTAATTCACATTGTATTCCATTATTATCGATAATTAATAAATGAATAGATGTACACAACCATTTACTAATAAAACCTCTTACTTTTCTCATATTCTAAATCCTCCCCTAAATCCAAACTTATTTATCCCATCAATAAATTTTCAACAATGTGGATTTAAATTTAAATAATTAAAAAGGTATAAATACACTATGGGACAAGAATTGGATAAATATGCTCAAGGTATTATTGATATTATTTTGATTATTCCCCATAAAGGATGAATGGGTATTAGGTACAATATTGCATATACCTCTCATACATGCTTGGATTATCTTAGAGAATTTAAAGGTGAAATTAAGATTACTAATAATTTATGTCATAGGTTCATGTTATCAATTAAATTTTGCACCTATTTTGTGTTATAGTATATTATGATTTTTAGTACATGGGAAATATAATGAAACAATGGGATAACTTCTAAGATGTGGGACCTTAAAAAAATTAAGTTGAACCTCTAAAAAAGGTTGACTTCTATTGGGAGAATAAATCAGTTTGTAAAGTTGTGCAAGATATTTGTATAATATTCATGCATTATATACTCATTTTGTCATATATATGTCTATTTTGTCATATCTTCACTAATTGAAATAGGTTAGAATATGAAGATACTCCACTTTTGGCACCAAGTATGAGAAGAATATGAATAATCATACACTAGAAATGACTATGTATACTTATGTTTGTAAGAAGAATGGAGTTCCACTTTTGAAGAGATCAATAGAGACTTATCTGGTTATGGTTACCTATGTGGTTTCTTAATTTGTTCCTTATGTTTATTTTCATGTATAATTTTTGCTTAATTTATGTCTAAATTAATCCAAATAATTTATTTAAATTAATTAATTAATTAATGGTTTTTCTTACTTCCCACTTAATGCATAATAATTCATCATTGTTATGCTTCTGTTATCCAACCTTTTATATGAATATGATTCACTATCCCATGACCAAATTATAACCTAGTTATTCTCATCCTTAGGATGTTTTGATGCTTTAGGAACCTCTACTAATAATGGTGTATTGAATGTGAAAACACTCCTTATAGAGGAAATTATGCTAAGATGGTTACCAAGTTTGAGATATACTTCAACATGGTTATACCAAAGAGTATGTAATTTTTTAGAAGAAGAATCAAAATGAACTAGTTTTACCATACAATAAATCATTGGAGAGCATATCCAAGGAGATATTTATGAAATATTTTAGTGTGAATTTCCTAAATTTCTAGATAATTGGTTAGCATGGTTGGAATAATATTTTTTTAACCCAAGAACATAAGAAATAATCATCTATACTAGAGAAAAGATACATCGATTATAAAAATTGGAAACTAGCTAGACAAGAGAAATAGATTATTAGGTTGCTACTACTATAGATGGGTACATAATTGAGTTTGTAATACAAGGATATATAACTTTAAAAATTATCTAGGACTTTTTTGTTATAAGAATTAGAGGAAATTCTTTTTAGCAACTACCTATCCTTGTAAAGATGTCGGTTGTGGACAAGGCCATGGTGCTTACTCTAGCCAATATGGAGTAGTCACTTCGAGCATATAGGGGTGTGTATGTGACATGATATTGAATGATTATTAGATGAGTAGATAAGGCTTAAACTTGAATTTATAATGGAGACATTAGGGAAGAAGAGTTAGAAGAAAAGTTTAGATTTAGAACATGAGCTACAATAACATAATAGATGGAATAAATAGAAGAATACCTAGATGGCTACAAGTAGAGGTAAGAGTAATATTAAAATAGGTGATGACTGAGTAATAATAAGTGATGAGTGAGATGAAATATATGAATAATTAAAGATTAATAAATAATATGATGAATGCTATAAGATAAAAATAAGTGACAAATAATGAGATGAAGAAGATATGTTCGAATAAGAAGGTGAGAACAATGTAGAAGTAAAAAATATAGATGATAGATGTAGTATATATCTACAAGAATAGGTATTATCATAAGGACATGTAGAATTAAGAAAATAATTAGAACACAATCATAGATTAATCTTAAGTTCAAGCATAGAAGAAGTTGTATGCAATAATCATTCATCGAAAGAGCACGCATCCTCATAGCCTAATTTATTATATTCCAATAGAAGTTTTCAACAAGGAGGATATGAGATAGTACTTAGGAAGGTCTATTTTTAGAACAAGTGCATCATTGGGGTACTAAAATTGAAATATCATCAATTTTAAAGGCTTTAAAGGCCATAGAGCTTCTTGAAACCAAGCAAATGAAAGAAGAGAACACAAAAAAAAGAATATGTAGGTTGACTCTCCTAGTGTGTAGATAAATATTTGTAGTAAGTAGGATTACCCAAAATTTAGCCTCCTCTTGTAAAAACTATGAAATATATCCCCTTGATACTAATTTACATGATGGGTGTTATAGGATGATTTATAATTTTGGTAACATATGATGGGTTTATAGACCCTAAACAGTACTTGTTAACCTATGAAATGAGATGGCAAGCTAAGGGCATCATTGATAAATCTATCAAAAAGTGTGGATTAGTAGGGGCACTAATTGGAAGAGAAATTGAATTTATATACCATAAATAAATTCATTAGGCAAGTATAAAATAGGTTAAGGAATGGTTCATCACAAAGTTCAATATAAAGAAATATACAAGTTAGACTATTTAAGACATTAAGGAGATAAGGTAGAAGTTAGGAGAATTAGTTTGTGATTATGATCACAAATTCTCAAATGTTATTAATAAGGTGGAATTTTCCTTATTATATAAAGATAAAGATGCATGGTTTATCTAAGGATTGTGTGCTAGAATTAGATTTACTACTACGTAGACTATATATGCTACTAAATTAAATGTTATAGTTGCTACCCTATGAGTAGAGAAAATTGAAGACTATGGGGAAGTTCCTATCATAAATTATAAGATTGAAAATACATTGCAAGATTTTATGAAGAGAATGGATAAATATCATGAGGTAGATAAACCTAAGTTAAATGTATGGTGTATGGAGTGTGGGAAAGAAGGACATCACATGAATGATTATTTTAAAATAAAGGTAGAGTTTTGTGAAATCTATCAAGTAATCAGGCATGAAATAATGTAGTGCCATCTCCTATAATAGTATGTCAAGAGCCCAAAAAATATATATTGTAATTTATATAAGTTACACAATCATGATGAAAAGAACTATATGGATTTGTAGGAGGTCAAATAAGATATCACCAAAAAAATTATTTACCATCACTATGTAACAAGTGTCCTTGATGAAGTAAATGATTCCAATCCTAGAGGTCGATAAAGGTTGTGTAACCAAAGTAGGTATATAGTGGATTCCTAGTTTGACATAGTACCAACCTCAAGGTTTGGCCAATTGGACCCCTCTTTTGTTGAGTTAGACACCAACATCACCATAATACTAGTATGTAACACTTTGAATCCCAGCAATGATGCAAGAGCAACAAATGAGTTGGAATTCACTAGTTTCACAATAACAATTCAAAATTAAAGATAATACCCAGTAGCATAAACATTGGAATATAACACAATAATAAGGAGGGTATATAAGAGGATATTATTCAAATAGAGGAGGATCTAGGGGTAGATATAGAGGAGGTTACCAAGGTGGTAGAGGAAATAACTCTCAATGGCCTCATTTAAAATGCTATTTATGTGGATATTATAATCATGTGTAATGTAGTTACCCTTTGAATTCCCAAAGATAGTCTTACTACACATACTATAGATTATATGATCAACACAAGATGGAAGACTATATTGTCTTGGAAAAGCAAAGAAAGGATAAGAATGTCAAGAATGTGAATATGGTGAATGTGTAGCCTAAAGAGGATGCTTTCTTGAATGTTTTCATATGACATCAACATGTAGAAAGAGGTTTGCCTCGTCTTGAAATTCCTCAAGATTAGGGAATCCAAAAATCAAAATAAGATAAATACATAGACCCAGCTATATAAAAGTAGCTCATGTATGAAGCTACATAGATGTTAACAAAATTCAACACCAAAACACTATTGAAGGAGATGTTATAGTAATATATGCCCAAATATATGGTCAAATCATGCACATTATGCATCAAGATGGATTTGTCACTACACTGACAAATCTACTAAAAATTTTAAGCACACTGCATAATAAAGACATCTCTCAAAATATCACAAACTTGCTACATAATCAACTAGAGTGTGCAAAACAAGGACAATAGAAGATGAAAGATTTTTTTTGGTATATCAAAACAAAGAAGCCCTAAAATGTAGATGTAAAAATTGACATGTAAGTCATAGGATATGAAATTCCAAATGTTGTCTTTGATTTTAGTAGTACAGTCAACCTGATTCCTAGGTCTACATGGGATGATATTAGATGACTATTTTTAAGTTACAATCTAGTAACTCTAAGATTATCTGACTATGGAAGAGTTGATCCCATTGGTAGATTAGAATATATCGAGATCAAAGTCAAAAAATTGACCCTATGAGGTGACTTTGAAGTCATCAATATGAAGATAGAAGAAACACATTACCCTATATTGATTGGTAATAAATGGGAATATAAAGGTTAGATGACTATAGATACTATGTAAAGTTAGCTAGAGGTACGTTAAGGACACAAGTTTTTCTTCATTCCTACAAATAGGGTGCCCAAACCTTACATCATTCTACCTAAACTAGATTCTTTATATGCCATGTAGGAAACCAGTTGGATGAAGGTAAACTTTGAAGAGAACCCAAAAAATCTATGCACAAAAAAATGCAACTTCTTATATGAGCATATTATACCTCAAGTACAATATTTACTCACTCAATATTTGAAGACATCTAAATAATAAAGACCTAAACTAGTAGTTACTCAGCCATTAACAACCCAATTTATCATAGAGGATTATCTCTCCATGTCTATTAAATCCCCTACTCATTTAGAAGTTAACTTTCTCTATCAAGAAAATAATCATATACAGGATTATATAGAGCTAACCAGAGAAGGAACTTACCTTTGGAAATAGATTCATTTTTTAGTCAAGACTTAGACATGCACCTACTCAATTGGGATCATGGTGATCATGAAATTTGACCTATGAGAATGGTTTTTGCACATGTGAGACAACTTCCTATGTACAATGCAACTAAGGATATCAATAAGTTAACTCTACACCTACAAGTCCATATACCTACCATCAATTAGTAGGTCAGTGCTTTGAATTATTCTTTGAATGGAGTTTCCATGACATGGTGTGTAATTCATAGAAATGATTAGCTAGAGTGGGATGATGTGTGCAAACTCATGATTAGTAGATCCCAACTACCACAGGTCATCATAATTAATTTCCATATCTTCTAAGAAGGTGAGTGTCTTGAAATCCATATTCACAAATGTGTTAAAGTCTAGACTAAAGAACATGTGGCCCCTAAATACTAGTTTTACATATTTTATTATACACTAGCTCCTTTGCCATCAGCATGGTATATGCATCAAGAACATAGGAGAGAGACAAAGCATTGGGCATAGGTGCAAACTAACTTCATACATATGTTTTTTTTAAAGATGAGAACCCTTTGGTTCATAATTCACTGCTAAAGTCAAACATTTCCTATGCCATGGGTGTGCAGAAGATTTAAGCACTATGATAGAATCCACTATGAAGAATAATGTAGCTTGTGATCTAAATACAACATTACAAAGATATAAAGATACCAATAAAGAAGAATAATATATTATTAAACCATGCCATTGAATGAAATATGAATAAGAGGACATTTAAGATTTAGATATTGATGATGATATCGATTTGAATAATTTATTTGAAATTGAACAACTAGTATAACTAATAAAGGACCTCGACACAGAACTCACTAAAGAAGACAAGTTGCATAATATATAAATTATATAATAGGAAGGGAAACTAATGATATAATAATATTTTGATGAGTAAAAGTATAAAATTTACCATCATCCCATTAAAAATCATTTAAGAAACATCATAATTGAGGAGATTCCTAAATTGGTACATATAGGTGATCACTGGATAGAAGTTGAAGTTTTGGAAGCTATGCAACTCCTATGTGATTGTCAATATGTGTTTCACAAAAAAAAAATTAGAGGTTAGGGGAGTTGATCCATCTCTAGGAAAAATTTATATTCAACTCAAGGAGTGTGTACAACCCATAAAAGAACATCCATACAATTTGAATCTAAACAAGAAGTTAAAATTGAAGACCAAACTTGATAGAATGCAAGACCCGGGTATAATATATCATATTGAAAAGGTAGATTGGGTTAGTCTTATAGTAATGAAACCTAATAAAATAAGGGAGATCAAAGTATGTGGTGATTATCACATTTTTAATGATGCATGTGTGAATGATCTATTCCCAATTCCTTTCATAGATGAAGTTATGGAATCTATCACAAGACATGAATTTTAATCTTTCATGGATGGTTTCAGTGGCTATCATCAAATATACATCATGATTTTTGCCACAGAAAGGGGATCATTTATGTATAAGTTAATGTATTTTGGCCTCAATAATACACTTGTGGTTTTCTTTTACATAGTGGTGACTACATTCAATGACTTCATTCATGATTTCCTAGAAGTCTATCTTGATGATTGGGTAGTACTTTCTTTGTTTAAAGAAGATTTGTCTAAACTATGCCTCATGTTATAACATTGTGAATATTCTCATATCACTCTAAATTTGAAAAAGTGTTTATTATTTACACATTTTAGTGTCCTAATAGGTAATTTCATGTGTAATGAAGTCATTTTGGTAGACTAACTCAAAATTGCAATCATTTTAAGTATGCCTCCACCAGTCAACTCCATGGCAGTTATATCTTTTCTTGGCCATATAGGGTACTATCACAAGTTTATCAAAGGATATACATATGTTTCATCTCCAATGGAATCTTTACTATGCAAAAGTGTAAATTTTATTTGGACTTCTGAGTGCTAAGTAGCCTTCATAGAGATGAAGCAGAGATTAGTCACTATACCTATCCTTGTCTTTCCAGATTGGAGCAATCCCTTTCACATGTATGTTGATGTTTTGGGTATCATAGTTATTTTTTTACTTACATAGCCAAGAGATGGTAGACTAGACCACCCCATTCATTTTTCAAGTTGAAAGTTGTTTGATGTAGAAAAGAACTATATGATAATTAAAAGGGAAGCATTGGATATAGTGTTCACACTATAAAAAATTTGTCACTATATTCTTGAAATACCATTTGAATTTTTCACATATCATCAAGCTCTGCACTACCTAGTTAATAAGCCAATGATAGGAGGACACATTTCTAGATGGTTGATGTTATTTTAAGAATTCCAATTTTAAATTAACATCAATCCAAGAAGAGAAAACATGGGGCTAGATCATCTTAGCCACATTCCTAATGGAAAATAAGTAGAAGAAATATAGGAAGACTCTCTTGATACTCATATATTTTATGTTTCTATGATTTTTGAAAATTTTGAAGCAATCTCCAACTTTCTTGAACAATAAGTATTTCATGTGCACTTTCAAGAAAGAGATAAGAAAACTTTCTCACTAGATCATTGCCATATACCATCATTAATGGGATTTTGTATCATTTAGGGAAGGATGTAGTACTATGTAGGGTAGTTTTGAAACATGAATGACCACAACTCTTATAGGAGGCACACCAAGGAATATCATGAGGACATTTTTATAGAGAAGATACTATTAGTAATTTTTTATAGAGTACGTTATGGTGGCCAAATCCTTTTAAAAATGCACATAGAGTAGAATAACACTATGATGTATGTCAACACATGGGTAAACCAATATAAAGAGATGAAATGCCTTTAAAGCCTTTGTAAGTTGAAAAAAAATTTGAATAATGAGGCATTGAAATTTTTAAACCTATAAATCAACCAAGTAAATGAATTAAATCATGGTATATTATCACTACGATTGACCACTTTACCAAATGGGTTAAAGTTGTTGTGACACCCAGTTGTGGTGCAAAGGACATAGCAAAGTTTATTTATGAGAAAATTATTACAAGGATTGGATGCCCCATCAAGCTCATTGATGATTGAGGGCCACACTTCCTAAACAACACCATAAAGGATCTTACTAAATAATTCATGATCTCTACTTGTAAAATTATTGTGTACCATTTGTAAGCTAATGGCCAAGTTGAGACTTCTAAAAAAGTATTGGAAAAAATGTTGACAAATATTTTTGATGTTAAGAGAGATGATTGGGAAGATAAAATTACTACAATATTATGGGCATATCACACACATTATAAGAGAGATATAGGTTTTAATCCATTCTATTTGGTCTATGGGATTGAATCAGTTATGATAATGGAATATTTGGTACCTAGTCTATGTATTGTAATGGTCATGAGACTAGGAGATCATGAGTATTTCACTAATAGACTTCTTTAATTGAATAATTTTGATGAGTGTGGACCCAAATAATATTATATGTATGAATTTCATAAGTAGATCTAGAAAAGATGGCATGATTGGAATTTGTACGATAAGGAATTTCATAAAGATCAACTAGTTTTGTTATATGATAGTCATTTCAGATCATTTTTGGGTAAATTAAAGATTCAATTATGTTATTCATGAAATATCATTGTAAGGAACCATTATTTTGAGATATCTATAGGTAACCATTTTTCCAAGGTGGGAGAATGGTTGTAGGCTTAAGCCCTACCGCCAATAGTCTTAATTGATCTAATTTTGCTAAGTGATTAGGTTTTGAGTAGCACCAAGTAGATTAGGATTTCTCTTTTTTACATGTTTTTGTGTGTTTATTTTTCTATATGTGTGTGTTTTTAGATGATATCTTCACTACCATTTGATAAATAAGATACCAAGTATAGCATGCACTAATAGTGCATAGGATAATTCATGTGCACCATTGTGGATGTCAGCAGGAGTGAAAAAAAGCAATTAAGTTTAGGAAAGGTATGAAAAAGTCACATTAACAAGATCTTCACCATATAATAGTCATCCCTAAGAATTTAATGCTAGATCCAAGGTATGATTGAATTAATCTTTAATAAATTAGTGGCCCATCAACATCATCCACTCATAATCTTGTATAGATAAGAAAGCACATAATGATATATCTTTACACATGTGTTAATGACTAACTATCTTAATTTCTATATTGGATAACATTTTCCACATCACCCATTATATTCATGTAGAATGGACAACTACATGTGGAATTTATGTATAAATTAATAGGTGTGAAATCTATAAAGGCCTAAGCTCACAAACTAAGTCTACATTTCATCCTTGCACATATTTTTGTGACCTACAATTTCAAAGAGATGGGCTATTTTTATTATGAAAATAGCCAATAACATTACAATTTCATCACTTCAGCACTCATGGATACTTTACAACTCAATAGGGGTTTGATAGACCCATAAAAATAAGTAATGGGCATTGATATGGCTCTAAGGTAGATAAACTTCAATGATGTAGAACCATTCGACTTCCTTTGAGTAGCAAAGCAGAAGATATTTCATCTAGGCCCTATTGATGTTACACAACCACTCACTCTCACAACCCCCCACCACTTCCATAATATATATGCCAAGTTCTTACTTTAAATGCCTACTTTTGGCAACTTGGGGGAGATTATACAATTCTTACTCAATTAATATAATGATGGTAGCATTTACCTTGTCTTGGACACCACCATTATGATCAACATAGAACTCATAGCCTGAGCTTTGGGTATGACTACATGAGGAGACTCCCTTATGCCATATAAGACAATAATACCACCTATTCTTAGAAAATTCAAATATTTTTATGTTTAGGGATCTATAGGGATCCCAATTGAAGAAATTCATGATGAGCTAGTATGCATCCTCATTGAATGTATCACAAGGAGGTTCTAGTAGATGACTAAGTCTATAAAATAAATTACAAAAGGAGTTTTGGACATTTCCCATCCCATGATCCATGAAAATGAGTAATTCAATTGGCCAAAATACTTCACTCAAGAGATGCTTAAAAATATTGACAAGCACCACACATTGCTTAAGGAAACATTTTAGTAATAGTTCCTCATATTTCTCCTCTGATTTACATAATAGAAGTCCCCAGAGGGAGAGGTGCACCCTAACATTGATTATTATCCAATGCAATAGTATTCCAACCTCATATAGACACCTAAGTAAGGATCCCTAGCATATGAGGTAAAAATAAAAGTATGGTGGAGTGCCTAGATTTAATCACCACATGTCTTTGAGTGCCACTCAATGTAATGCAATATTTTGTCCAAGACATTTCTATCACATTTATACCAAAAGGTATATTCATACACATCCACAAGCTATTGATTATACCCTTTGCACCTTTTTTATTCTTTATCATAATAGCCATGATATAGGATAAATTCACCAAATAGAAAACCTTCATATCTAGGCATGTAACACCACTATAAACCATACCACATGGCATAGTTATCCCTACATCACAATAAATAAAAGAAGCCACCAATTCAAAGCCACAGAAGGGAAAGTGCAAGCTTTCCACTGAGCATCGATCTATGTCTCCTCCATTGAAGTGAAAGATAAGAAGCACAGTGACTTGGTTATATGATCCTAATGTTCCCCATATTTTAAGCTCATGTGACCTTTCATAGATGGGCATGGATGAATAAGAAGTCTACCAAGTAATTATTGCTGATATGGCCAATGATTTATATGAAAAAGTGGAGGATAAGGAATTCCTCTTATAGAATCTTGTACACATATTCTAAGTATGTAAATAGGTTCTTCCAAATATATAGGTTGGCCTACCACCGTGCCCTACATCTATCATCATTAACACTATGTGAGAAGAATCATAACAACTACAATGAAGGATTCACTTTTTATATCCTTATCTTTCTACTACCATTTTAGTTGAAGATGTATTTATGCCTCTTCCAAAAATCTTGATAAAGTCACTTGTTCATAGACCACAAACTAGGCATGAGGCTAGGGTCTTGCCTACACTTGAAGAGTTCACATTCAATCAACTAGCCAGCATACAAGAAGCATAACCTATTCCATCCTCCACTTCACGACCACCTAAATGCATGTTGGTCACCCTCAGATAAAATAAAGCATAGGTTTATATCTCTATGGTCCATCTAAGTGATTCACCACCATCACCACAATCCTAGGAGGTCAAAAAGATCACACCTAAATAACCCAAAATAGAAGAAAAATAGGACTCAAGATAATAAGAAACTCATATATCAAAATGATGAGTTATAAAAGAGGAGAATAAACATCAAGAGGAATAGGCTCAATAATAAAAACAATCAAGTCATCAAGTTGAAGAAGTTGAGGCTACTCAAAAGGCCAAAGACACAAAGGTTGACTGACAGAAAGACATTTAAGTGGCTAATAATTCACATAAATGTATCAATGTATCCAATAAAATATAGGAGGTATAAGCACATAGAGATAAATATGTTGAGATCACTACCAAGGCTAAGGTAGAATAAGAAGAAGAAAAATATAAATAGGATATAACGACATAGTTATAACAGGCCATGGAATAAGTAATACATGCATAATAGCAATATGAGGAAGCTATAAATAAAAAGAAGGATGAATAAGATGAATCCCTATTCTAACATAGATCACAAGCATAAGCATAAACATATGAATAGGCTATAGATGAATAATCTAAGGCTATAGCCTTGACAGAACAAAATAAGAAGAATAAGAATGTGTGTAAAATTTATAGGTAGAAAAAGAACAAGCCAAACTTCAATCTACACAAGAAGAGATGAATAAGAGACTAGAAGAGGAATTCAAAATAAAATAGGTTGAAGACACTATGTAATAACTAAAGATGGTAGTAGAGGCCATAGGACACAAATAATAGACATCTAAGTAAAATTAAGCAAAATTAACATAAATAGAAAAAGAAGAATAACTAGTTATAACTCATGTAGGTCCAAAACTCCCTAAATTACCTTTAGGAGGCATGTGTCTATGAGACATCTTGATTATTAGTGCTTGACACACCATTTTCTCTCTCCCTCTTATGATAATGCCATGATTGAACACTTCAGAGGCTTCAAGCACATTGGTAGCACTCCCCCTTAAGTAGTAAGCATCACTAGTAGAATTTTAGGATTCCAATACCTATAAATCCACCTCTTTGGAGTTATAGATGGATCAATCCAAGGTGGAGAACATCTAGTTGAAGCATTATCTCTATGAATTTTCCAACTTACTTAGGATGCCTATCTAGAGTTGGTCACTCAAGAAATTAGGGACCAAGTCATGTTCAACCAGTGTAGACTTAAGACTCTAGTCTTTAAGTTGACTAAGTACTGGTGTGTAACCCAAAAACTCTACATAATCAGCATATTGGGCCAATATGTGAATACCAAGGCTATGATACTCATCACTTTCCTAGAGGAATACCAAGGCATGTTGGATACTACTACATTGTAAGCATAATAGGTTACATATAACTTGTTAGAGTAGAAGTAGTAACTAGATGATTATTTATCTAGTTTCAACACAGACTTCACCATGGCTATAACTACCAAGATAATTATGGGTAACCATACTACCTTTATGGATGAGAATGATAAATCACTTCAAGAGTTTCTCAATGCTAGGGAAAATGTATGTGATAACATCCTTAATTGGTAGAGTCAGCTTTTGTGTAATTCTTTCATCAGTATCCAAGCTCAATGTCATGTAAACAAACTAGATTAACTGAGTGGTGAAATTCAAACTAGGATCACCAACACCAAGATAACCATGAGCATCACTGATGGCATAAATCTCAAGCAAATCATTGGACACCATGCATAATTATACACCCCATTACAGATGATCTAAGAAGTCATGCTAGACTAGCATTATTACAATACCAATCTATCTCCCTTTTGTAATGATGTTGAAAATTATGAACACACCTATGTACAAGCCACCATTATAGCTCTATTATATCATTGCTCAGCACAAGGTTGTGTAGTCTAAGGCTAAAGACTCTTCTAGCCAATCATCATATGCATCCATGCCACTTCCATCAAGTTAAGTAATGTGTTGAATATGAATTTTTTTTAAAAATTGTATAAGCATTTTATATTAGGGATGACTTAGTAAGACAAATGAGGCTAGGTTGGTTAAAAAACTATAAAGGGTGGCCACTAGGTTATGCCAGCCTATTGAAAACTTGAAAGGGTGGTAGGTTGGTATGCTACATAGTTTAGAACTTGAAAGGGTGGATTAGTAATGAAAAAGAGGTAAAAACCATAAATGACACCTTGAGCAATTATTGCAACTCTTATGAGTCTAACCACTTCTTCATCCCTCTACTCACTTGTGTAATTTTAGAAGATCCTATAATGTTGTCTTGGGATGAGACAACATTTTAAGTTTGATAAAGTGTTGGGAGAAGAAATTAGATTGTAAAGCTACACAAGATATTTATCTAATATTTGTGCATTACATACTCATTTTTTCATATATATGTCTATTATGTCCTATCTCCATGACTTTTAATAGGTTAGAATATGAACAAACTCCACTTTTGGTGCCAAGTATGAAAATTATATGAACAATCATAGATTGGAAATGATTATATATACTTATGTTTTTAAGAAGAATGGATTTCCACTTTTGAAGAGATCAATAGAGACTTATCTAGTTATGGTTACCTATGTGGTTTATTAATTTGTTCCTTGTGTGTGTTTTCATGTATAATGTTTCCTTACTTTCTATCTAAATTAATTTAAATACTCTATTTATGCTAATATATTATTTTTTGTTCTTACTTCCCACTTAACAAACAAATATTCATCCTTGTTATGCTTCTATTATCCAACCTTTTGTATGAAAATGATGCACTATCCTACCCACCAAAGTATAACCTAGATATCCTTATCCTTATCATATTCTAATGCTTCAAGAACCTCTACTAACAACTTTCTTTCACTAAGCTTAGTTCAACTAATACATGACTAGTTTACTGCAAAATGTAGCTTTTTAGTGATCTTGCTCTTAACTAGGATTTAACTTGTGAAGGAAAAGAGTTTAAAGGGAATTTTAGACTATAAAATGGTGATGCACTAAAGGGTTCTAGTGAAAATTAATACTTGATTTAATTTAACATAGTTAAACAATAATATATTTAAATCTCTTTAAGCATAATCTTACATGAGTATGAAATAAAAGGTAATATTGGGTATTTACCAAATAAGGAATAAAGTTCTCAGTTTTTATCAAAAAAAAATTTAAAAGGGAAGAATGAATACAATAGATTGATCTTATATGACTAAAAAAGAGACTTATATCATTCACAAATGCAAGTAAATCTATACATACACAAAGATAACACTAGATAAGGAAGGTAAAACTTTAGTCTATTAGTATTCTCGAGGTTACAACATTTAGATCAATTTTTCAAGAGCAAAAAAAATTGTCTAATAGTAAAAATATAAATGAAATACATAGGAAACCCATATTTACACAAAAAATAAATCCCTTGAGAGAGAAGAAGTCAAAAGAACCTTAAACTTAGTTTAGGAGAAAGAAATTAGAGAACCTCCATATAAATGTCATCATTTCTAGCTTGAAAAGTCCTCTTTGGTAGAGTAAAAGGAGGAAAAAAACTCTACAATGGCTAGGTGCTTCACCAAGTGTTAAAGGAGGAAAAAATCTATTGTAGTTTTTTAGTTAAACCATTTCTCTTTGAGTTTTATTGAAGAAATCTCTACCAAGAAATATGGTGCCAAAACGAACCATGATTTGGTCAAAAATTGAATTTTTATTAATTATTGGTATATTTTAAAACTAAACTTGCAAAACCTAACTTGCAATTTGTAGTTGATTCTTTTACAACTTTTAAGTCTTTCAACTTGATATAAAGGAAAGTGAAAATTATAATGTGATATTTTACAACTAAATCCATTCAACCTATCAAAAGGAAAAGTGTGAAATATAATGTGAGATTTTACAACTAAATCCATTTAATTGTCAAAAGGAAAAATGTGCAATACAAGTTGTACTTTTTAAACTAAAGCCACAGAAACATAATTGAAAATTAAAAGTAGATCTTTTAAATATAATGTAAAGAGCTATCAAATGATAGTTCAAATTTTCAACTTGCAAATTTACAGTGTATCTTACAAAAATTGTAGTTTATAAAATGTATTTTTCAAATAATCAAATAATCAATCTATAATAATGGCTTCTGAGGATTCCTTATCCTTTTTTGCTTGTATCTTCTAGATATAAGCATCGAAGCTAATAAATATCTCTTGAAGGCACCCTTCATCAGGACCAACTATGTAAATATTTTTGATGTCAGATTATGCAACTATTTTAGATAGTTCTCTGAAAGTAGCTCTATAGACTTAGATATCCTTTCCCATCTTATCAAGTGTATTATGGTACTTGATGAACCAATGGATGGAATTTAAATTTAATGTTATGTCTTGCACTAATTCTTTCTTAATTACCTCTTTGAATTTATATTGGACCTCTTGAATAGGAATATGTTTATCTTGGTAATCCATTGCATCACATGGCAATTTTCAAATTGAATCTTCAATGTTATACATTACATATATGGCCTTGTCACATATGCTCTTAGTCTTATCAATATTTTCACTAAGTATTTTGATTCTAAATTTAACTACCCTCTCCATCTCATCATGTTCCAAATGGATTTTGATTATTTTTTTATACATGAGGGTGTCACTCTTTATCTAATTAATGGCCTATAATTTGGGAAATTATAGGTTTAACCTTTAAACCTCTTCTTCATATTTACTTTTCTTTGCCTTTAGAGATGTAAGAACATCCTTCAAAGTATTATGGTATTCCATATTCAGCCCTATCATTGTATTCCCTTTGGTGATTAGCTCTTCATCCCAATCCCTTGTAGCCCTACCCATTATACCAATCTCTATCATTACCTCAAATTTTTCTCTGTGAAGGAATTGAGAGAGAGATTGAGTTGGTTAGGCAAATTCAGATGAATTTTTAAGTCTATAAATTTTCCTAAAGAAGCTATCAACTGCTCAGCTTTATTCTTTGACTCATATTTAGTGACCTTATCACTATCCATTTTCTCAAATAGATAACTTATACTCTTTTATACATCATGTTTTAGCCTTATCTTGTTGGATGAGCTAGGTGCACTTTAGATAGTTAATAATCCCCACTGCTAAATCTTATTTTTGTTTATTAGGTGGGGGAACTATTATCTCCACATATTTTTCATTTTTTTCATCATATGAAATTTTGGAGATAGTTTTGGGGCCTCTTTTTAGTCATTTAGATGCTTCTGGTAGACCAAAATCTAGAGTACTTGGAGATATCATCTATTTCCTCTTCTTCAACACTAATTATGTTAGCCAACTTGGAAGGAATATCAATAAATCCTATGTTGTTCCAATATAAATTGTTACCTATGATTCTACAACTAAATATATTGCATTGATGGTTATCATAATAAGTGTTGTATCTGCTACTAATATTACTATTGATTCCTTGATTGAATATTTAGTTATCTCTCTCCATTGGTGGGTTGAATAGCCATAATTGTGTTAGTGGGAATTTTAGTTTCAACTTCCTTGGTGGGGGTTTAGTTTAATGTTAGAGTGAAAGAAATAAAGTTCACTTGGATGGATTAAGTGTATATGCTTACAAGGGGTGTGGAAGCTAGAAGTGATATAGGTAGTTAGGTAGGAATGTGTGGTTGGAATAAGGGAACCTATGGAAGGGTGGAGTCCAAGGTAATAAGAGAATTAATTAATATAGTGATAAGGCCATAGTATAATTAATGGAAAGTATGATTGATGATGAATAAGGGGTTGTATCCAACCTAGTAGATATGATAGATAGTGGGTTTAAATTCATAATAACTGAGTTAGCAGCCATGTATTGTTAGGTGGTGTTGGTGATCAATGGGGTGGAAGTAATTATAGAATATCAAGGTGGAGGTGGAGTTGGGATAACCAACAACACTAATTGACTCATTTCCAAGGGAATCACTAATACTAGGGAGTTAGATGAAGGAGAGATTACTTGCACTAGTGGGCGAGTAGAAATAGGAGAAATAATTACTTATGTTAGTTGGATAGTAGAGATAGGAGGAGGGATCACTTGTGATGGTTGTATAATAGTTGTATTCCATGTGGAAATTGGTAATGTCTATTCCATTGGTTTGGTTGTTGACACTTGAGTGCTAGAATAAGCGCTTCTTAACTTTTGGTTTTGCTTCCACTTGTGCAAGACAATAGGCCCTACTACCTGATCTACTTGAGTTCTACTACTAGAATATTCTATTTTTGTTACCACTACACCCGTATCCTTTACTTATCTTAATTTTTTTTGATATTCAAGGTCTATTTGGTCATTTTAACCCTTTTGATCATTAACTAGTTTAATGTTTTTTTATAGCTAAGGTGGTTATGTCTAATTAGGATAAGGATTCAGGTATAGACCACCTAACTTGAGTAAGAGGTTGGAGGTACATTTGATTATCATAATATACCTTATCTATTTATTGTTCCTCATCTTTCAAATATTGTGGAACTTATGCCATATCATAAGTTTTAATTTGTTATAAGGTCATTATAGAATAATCTTTTAACTTAACCTCTTCATCATACATATCCTCCCAATAATATTCATAAAAGTGAATGTGGGACTATGAGGAACCTAATATACTAGTAACATAACCAATCACATCATAAAAGGGACTAGAATTGAGAGCTCTTAAGGTCATCTAAGTCATATCTGCATACATATATTTGGACTTCGATAGAGAAGGGAAATTGTATCTCCCTATATTTATAGGGAAGTGTATGCCTATTTTGTACTTACTTAATAAGAACTTGTGGGTTTCTACTAGTTATGTCACAAATTTCATTAAGGTCCATTTGTCACTTACATATATAGGAAGGGTGTGAGGATACCCACTAAAATCACCAACTTTGATATATCAATATGTGGGGAACTAGATAAAGTATGATCCCTAATTTACTATTTCTATTATTTCAACTTTATAAAACCTTATCCTCCTTAGATCCTATTCAAACATGGTTATGACATAGTAAATTAAGGCATAATCAAATCTTCTAAATTGTTATTTGATCCCCTCAAAAGTGAGGTTAGGATAATAATTATAAACTTTATTCATTTGATCAGGCACTATGTTTAATCTTAGGAATACCCTCCCTCTTGATAAAGCATAGACTAGGTAGGAGGTCATTTAGAATATACCATTGGTTTGGACCTCTAGCAAGTGCCTATGAATAGAATCATTGATAAATTGGTCCCAATGAATGTATTGTTTGTTTTTATGGATTACCTAGATATATTAGTACATCCAATCTTGATAATTTTTTGCATTTGGCTCCATGTAATTCTATGTAGGAGTATATCGATATCTCATATCATGTACTTAAAGTATATCCTAACTAGGGTCTTAGGCATTATTTTGTATAAATATTTAGGGTATTGGGAGAATAATTTATATTGTAAATTTGTGAAAGATATTTGTCTAATATTTTTACATTATGTACTCATTTTTTCATATATAAGTCAATTTTTTCCTATCTCTACAACTTGTAATAGGTTAGAATATGAATAGAATCCACTTTTGGCACTAAGTAAGAGAAGAATATGAATAGTAATAGACTAGAAACATCTATATATACTTTTATTTGTAAGAAGAAAGGGGTTCTACTTTTGAAGAGATCAATAGAGATTCATTTGGTTATGGTTACCTATGTGATTTCTTACTATGTTCTTTTTATGCATTCTCATGTATAAGTTTGGTTATTTCTATATGATTTAACTTGAATTATTTATTTATATTTATGAAAACATTGGTTGTTCTTAATTCCTAAATGACATAGTATAATTAATACTTTTTATGTTCCTATTATCAAAACTTCTATATGAACTAAATACACTATTCTTCACACTCAAAGTATATCATAGTTATCCTAATCCTTATCATGTTCTTATGATTCAAGAACCTATAATAATAATGATGTAATGAGCATGAAAAGTTCCTTCTAGAGGAAATTATGTTAAGATGGCTACCAGGGAAGAGAGATATTGAGACATGGTTAGACCAAAGGATGTGTAATTTTTTAGAAGAAGAATAAAAAGGGATTGGTCTTATTATATAGGAAATAATTTTATATCATATTCATGGAGAGATATACAAATGGTTAGCCTAGTTATAATATTATTTTTTTAACCCAAGAATATAAGAAACTATAATCTAGACTGAAGAAAAGATAGACTGGTTAAAGAAATTAGAAATCAACTGGACAAGAGTAATAAATCATTGGGTTGTTATTATATTATATAGATACATAACTAAATTTATAGTATAATTATACATATATTTATAAGCTATAAATTACTTTTCATTAGAGGAATTCAAGGTAAATTTTTATAGTGACTACTTATCCTTGTGAAGATGTTAGTTGTGTACAAGTTTATGGTGTCGACTCTAGCCAATATGGAGTAATTACTACAAGCATATGGGGGTATGTGTGACATGATAGTGAATGATGATTAGATGAGTGGATAAGGCTTAAACCTAAATGGAAAATGGAGACATGAGGGAAGAAGAGTCAAAAGAAAATGCTAGATTCATAATGTGATATATGATAATAGAATAGATGGATTAAATAGAAGAATACCCATGTAGATATGAGTAGAGTTAAGAGTAGAAATAAAATAGAAGGTGAATGAGTAGGAAGATGTGATAAAAGAGATGAAAGAGACAAATAATGAAGAATAAATAAATATGAGATGAAAGAAGGATATGAATGTTGATATAAAGAAAGAGGTGATGAAGAAAAAGAGGAAGAATAGATGTTCAAAGAAGAAGGTGATAATAGTGTAGAAGTAGAATAATTAGATGATAGATGTAGTGTGTAGCTACAATAATAGGTATTATCAGAAGAAGGATATGAAGTATTAAGTAAATAAGTAGAAAATTTTCATAAAGTAATCATAGGTTTAACTTAGAAGAAGAATAAGTAGTGGGAAAGAATCATTCACCAGAAGAGAATACATCCCTGTAGCCCAATTTTTTATATCCTAGTAGAAATTTTCAACCAAATTGATAGGAAGATAGTAGTTGGGAAGGTCCATTTTTAGAAAAGTGCATTATCAAGGTATTGAAATTGAAACATCAATAATTTGAAAGGCTTTGATGGCCATAGGGTTTGTTAAAACCAAGAAGAGAAAAGAAGGAAATACAAAAAAAAATAGTGTACAGGTTGACTCTCCTAGTGTGCAAATAAATATTCATAGTACACAAGTAAGATCACATATAACATAGCCTCTTATTTTAATAGTTGTGTAGTAGATCCCCTTAATACTAGTTTACACAATGGGTAATATAGGAACATTTATAAATATGGTGACATATGATTGGTTTATGGACCCTGAATAGTACTTACTAACATGTGAGATGAGATGGAATGCTAAGGGTATCACTGATGAGGTTGTCAAGAAGTTTGAGTTAATAGGGGTACTAAATGTAAGAGCACTTGAATTTATGTATCATAGAGAAAATATGTATTCAAGTCTACAATAGGTTAAGGAATGGCTTATCGTAGAGTTTAAAATAAATAAATATACAAGTCAGACTATTAAAGACTTGAAGGAGATTAGGTAGAAGTTGAGATAATTAGTCTATGATTATGATTATAGGTTCTCTAATGTTATAAATAATGTATAATTTTCCTTATCATATAAAGATAAAGCTATGTGGTTTGTTGAAGGACTATGTTTTAGAATTAGATTTTCCATAGTGTAGACTCAATATGCTACTAAAGTAGATACTAGAGTTGTTGCCTTGTGAGTGGGGAAAATAAAAGACTATGGGGAAGCTCCCATCATGGGTTCTAAGATTGAAAATAAATTGCAATATTTTATGAATAGGATGGAATAATATCATGAGGTAGATAAACCAAAGCTAAATCTATGGTGCATGGAGTGTGGTAAATAAGGACATCATAATAATGATTATCATAATTTCAAGACAAAGTTTTGTGAAATCTATAGAGTAGTAGGCAACACAAAAATATAATTCCATCTCCTGTAATAATATGTCAAAATCCCATATATTTTATATTGTAATTTTTATAAGTCAAAAAATCATGAAGAAAAGAATTATAGGGATTTGTAGGATATCAAAGAAGACATTATAAAGAATTTATTTGTAGTCACTACACAACAAATATCCTCAATAAAGTAGATGATTATAAGACCAAAAGTCAATAAAGGTTGTGTGACCCAAGTAGGTCTACAATGTATTCCTACTTTACCTCAGTATCAGCCTTAAGGTCTAGCTAGTTGGACCCCTCCTTTATTGATTTGGACACCACCATCACCACAATACCATTATTCAACACCTTAGAATCCAACAATGATGTATCAATAACAAACTAGTTAGACCCCACAATTATATAGCAATAATTTGGAATTGGAGATAATACCTAGCAGCATCAACATTAGAATATAGTGTAGTAATAGGGAGGGTATAAAGGAGGTTATGATTTGAATACAGGAGGATCAAGGGGTAGATACAGAGGAGGTTACCAAGGTGTTAGAGGAAATAATTATCAACACCCACCTTTCAAATGTTATTTGTGTGGAAAGTATAATCATGTGTAACACAGTTTCCCTTTGAATCCCCAAAGATAGTCTTACTATGCATATTGTAGAGTACATGACCAGCACAAGATAGAAGACTATCCTATCTTAGAAAAGAAAAGAAAGGAAAATTCCATCAAGAATGTTAACATGGTTAGTTCATAGCCTAAATAGGATGTTTTTCTGAATGCCATTGCAAAAAACTAACACATAGAGAGGATTGCCTCCTCTTGAAGTATCTCTAGACTAGGGAATCTAGAAAGTAAAATAGGACAAAAACATTGACCCAACTATAAAAAAGGGACTCATATATGAAGTTGCATAGATGTTAAAAAAATTGCAACACCAAGACACTACTAAAGGAGATGTTGCATTAATAGATGCCCAAATGTATGGTTAGTTGTGTGTATTATACATTAAGATGGATTTATTCCTACACTAACAAATTTACTGAAGCTATTAAGCATATTTCATAATGAAGACATCTCTTAAAACATCACAAACTTACTACATAATCTACTAGATTATGTGTAATGAGGATAACAAAAGATAGGAAGTTTTTTTTTATGTCAAAATAAAGAAGCCATGGGATGTAGATGCAAGAATCAACATTGAATTTGTGGGATATGAAATTCTAATTTTTTTCTGTGACTTTGGTAGTATGGTTAACATGATGCCCAGATCTACATGGGAAGTGATTGGATGGCCAAATCTAAGTTATAGCATAGTAAATATGAGCTTACTAGATTATGGAAGATTTGATCCCATTGGAAAATTAGAAGACATTGATATCAAAGTCATAGAATTGAGTTTGTGAGGTGACTTTGAAGTCATTGATACGAAGATAACATAAATGCATTACCATGTGCTAATTGGCAATAAATGGGCATATGCTGCTTAGATGACTATAAATATTATGAAAAATCAACTACATGTGCATCAAGGAGATAAGGTTATCATCATTCTTCTGAATAAGGCACACAAACCTTACATCATTCTAGCTAAACTAGACTCTCTTTATATTGCACAAAAAACTAGTTGAATGATGTTTAACTTTGAAGAGAACCTAAATCTCTATGTACAATCGAGTGTAAATTATTATATGAGCATAATAAACCTTAGGTATAGTATTTATTCTCTTAATAGATGAATACATCTAAATAATGGAAGCCTAAACAAGTAGTTACTCAATCATTAGAAACCCATTTTTTCATAGAGGATTGTGTGTCTATGTCTACTAAATCCCCTACTCACTTAGAAGTTGAATTTATTTATTAGCAGATGATCATATGCAGGATTCTATAGAGCTGACTAGAGAAGGCATTTTTCCTTTGGAAATTGATTCATCTATTAGTGGAGAGTCAGATAGGCATCTACTCAATTGGGCTCATGGTGATCATGAAATTTGCCCTATGAGAATGGTATTCAGCCATGAAAGACAACTTCCTTCATATTATGTGATCAAATATATCAATCAGTTCATTATATGCCTACAAGTTCATGTAACTACCATTATTCAATGGGTCAATGTCTTGAATTATGCTTTAAATAGAGTTACATAGACATGGTGACCAATTCATAGAAATGATAAACTTAATTGGGATGATGTGTTAAAACTTATGATTAGTAGATTTTAACTACTGTAGGTCATCAAAATAAATTTTATTTTATTTTAAGAATGTGAGTGCCCTAAAATCCATATCCATAAGTGTGTTGATGTTTGGACTGAAGAATGTGTGTCACTAAAGTATTGGGTTCACATCTTTCATTACACACTTGCCCCTTTACCATCAACATGGTATATGTATCAACAGCATAGGAGGGAGACAAATCATTGGGCATAAATATAGATAAAGTTTATAAAAACATTTATTTTTGAAGATGAGAACCCTATGGTTCAAAACACACTACTAAAAATTAAACATTTCCTATGACATTGGTATACATAAGACTTAAACACCATGAATGAATCCACTATGCAGAAGAATGCAACTTGTGATCTAAATACAACATTATAAAGATATAAAACTTCCAAGCTGGAAGAAAAATATTTCATGCAGCCATGCCACTAAATACAATATGAATATGAGGACATTGAAGATACATATATTGATAGTGATATCTATTTGACTAATTTGTTTGAACCTAAATGGCCACTAGAACTAGTAAAGAACCCCATCATAGAACCCACTAAAGAAGACAAGTTGCATAACATATAAATTCTAAAATAGGAAGGGAAATGAATGATACAAGAATTTTTTGCTAAGGAAAAGAATAATATTTATCAACATCCTATTAAAAATCATGTGGTAAATATTATAAGTGAGGAAATTCCCAAATTGGCACATATAAAGGATTACTAGACTAAATTTAAAGTTTCAGAAGCTATGCAACTCCTATGAAATTATCAAGATGTGTTTTTCACTAAATTTTTAAAAGTCAAAGGAGTAAATCCATACCTAGGAGAAATTCACATCAAACTCATGGAGTGTGCATGAACCATGAATAAATGGTCATACAAGTTGAATCCAAACATGAAGATGAAAGTGAAGGCTGAGCTCAATAGATTGCAAGATGCAGCTATAATTTATCCCATAGAAAAAGTATATTTGGTTAGTCCCATGGTATTATAACCTAAGAAAATAGGGGGGATTAGAGTATGTGGTGATTATCAAATTTTGAATGATGCATGTGTAAATGATCCATTTATAATTCCCTTCACAAATGAAGTTTTGGAATCTATTGTAGGTCATGAAGTCTACTATTTCATAGATGGCTTCAATGGCTATCATAAAATACCCATCACATAATAATATAGAGATAAAATGACTTTTTCCATGGAATGGGGATCCTTTACATATAAGATAATGCCTTTTATCCTTAAGAATGCACCTATGGTTTTTTCTTGCATAATGGTGACTACGCTCAAGTATTTTATTCACGACTTCTTGGAAGTCTATCTCAATGATTGGGTAGTCTTTTCCTTTTTTAAAGAACATTTGTCTAAGTTTTGGTTGATATTAGAATGCCATCAATATTTTTGTTTCTCTAATTTTTTTTTTAAATGCTTATTTTCTACACCTTTTGGTGTCCTTATAAGTCATGTAGTATGTAGTAAAGGAATTTTAGTGGACCAGGCTAAAATTGTAGTCATTCTAAGCATACCTCCACTAGTCAGCTCCACAAAAGTGAAATTTTTTCTTGCCCATACAAGTTACTATCAAAAGTTTATCAAGGGATATACAACCATTTCATCTCAATTGGAGTATTTATTGTGTAAAGTTATGACATTTATTTAGACTTTTGAGTGCCAAATTACTTTATTAAACTAAATTAGAGACTATTTATTATGCTTATTCTTATCTTTATAGATTGAAATAAGCCTTTTCATGTGAATTTTGATGCTTTAGGTATCATAGTTGGTGATATGATTGTGCAACTAAGAGATGATGGACTAGACCGCCCTATACTTTTTGCAAGCTAAAATTTGTCTAACACAAAAAAGAATTACATGAAAAATGAAAGGAAAGCACTAACTATTATGTTCACACTGCATAAATTCTTCCATTATCTTCTTACAACACCATTTGAAGTTTTCACAAATCATCAATATCTATGATACCTTGTCAATAAGCCTATACTTGGAGGATGCATTTCTATATGGTTGATTCTATTTTAACAATTCCAATTTCACATTAATGTCTATCCAAAAAGAGAAAATGTGGGGCTGATAATCTTTGTTGCATTCCCAATGGTGAATAACTAGAATAAATACCAAAAAAAGTTTTTGATGCCCATCTATTTCACATTTTTGTGATCCCTAAATTTTTATAATTAATTACTAACTTATTTGAATAAGGATTATTCCCTACACACTACCAAGAAAGAGATAAGAAGTAGTTTATCACTATATCTTTTCCATATACCATTATAAATGGGCTTTTGTATTATTTAGGGAAGGATGAAGTACTACATAGAGTAGTTTTGGAACATGAACATCCACAACTATTATAGGAGGAAAACCAAAGAATAGTAGGAGGAATTTTTTTTGGAGAAGCTACTACAAGGAAATTATTACAAAGTGGGTTATGGTCACCAAATATTTTATAGGATGCACATACAGTAGCATAGTACTATGACATATTTCAACTCATGGGTAAGCCACTACAAAAGTATGAAATTCCCTTATGGACTTTGTTATCCAAATAACCTTTTGAATAATTGGAAATTGACTTTGTCAGACCTATCAATCCATTGAATAAATATAATAAAGCAAGGTATATTATTACTATGATATATTACATTACCAAATGGGTTGAAGCTACTGTGATACCTAGTTATGGTGTGAAAGATGTAAAAAAGTTTTTTTATAAGAATATTATTATAAGGTTTGGATGCCCCATAAATCTCATTAGTGATTGAGGGAAAAAATTCCTTAATAATACCATCAAATCCCTTACTAAAGAATTCATGATTTCACATCATAAAAATATTGCATACCATCCACAAGCTAATGGCCAAGTTAAGGCTTCTAATAAAGTGTTGGTCAAAATGTTAACAAAGATTTGTGATGTCAAGAGAGATGATTTGGAAGATTGTATTCCTATGATTATTTAGGAATATCACATTCACTATAAGAGGGTTAAAGGTTTTACTCCATTTTATTTGGCCTATGGGCTTGAAGTATTTATGTCAATGAAATATTTGGTACTCGGTCTATAAATTGTAATGGTCATGAGACTAGGGGATCATGAGTCTCTCACTAATAGGATTCTCAAACTAAATAGGATGGATGAGTATTAACACAGAGCATCTTAGAGATAATAAGCTCATAAGTAGAGCTAGAAAGCATGGCATGGTATAAATCTTGCCATAAAAATTTTCATAAACATCAACTGGTTTTGTTATTTGATAGTCATTTCAGAGCATTTCTAGGAAAATTATAGATTAGATGGAAAGGGCCTTACATTATACATAAAATATTTTAGTAAAGAACTATTGTTTTGAGAGATTTGTAGGTAAAAATTTTGCTAGGGTAGGTGAATGGATATAGGATTAAGTCCTACCACCAATAGTCTCAATTTATATCTTTCTACTAAGTGAGTGGGTTTTGAGTAATTCTGAGTAGATTAGGATTTCCCATTTCTATATGTTTTCTAGTGTGTGTTTATAGATGATCACTTCAATAACTTTTGGAAACTAGAATACCAAGTATAGTGTGTGCCAACTGTGCATATAAAAATTTAGGTGTGTTATCATGGATGTCATTAGGAGTGAAATAAAGCAATTAAGCCTAAGAAATGTACCTATAAGTCATATCAACCAAGATCTTTACTTTATAAGGGTCATCTCTAAGCAGTTAATGCAATATTTAAGATTTGATTGACTTTATATTCAACAAATCGATGGTCGATCAAAATCATCTATTCATGCTATAGTATAAACCACAAAAAACATAATGACATATCTCCAAACATGTGCCAATGACTAACTATCCTAATTTACATATCAAATAATTTTTACCACATCAACATTTGCATTGATGTTAAATAGATAGTTCAGTGTGGTATCTACATGGAAACTAACATGCACAAAATCTATAAAGGCATGAGCTTGCAATCCAATTCTATATTTCATCCTTGAAAATATTTTCATGAGTTAAAATTTCAAAGAGATAAGCTAATTTTACTATGTAAAGATCCAAAATATTTTCAATTTAATAACTCAATAAACATGGATCCTTCACAACTCATTAGGGGTTTGACATATGCTCAAAAATAAGTAATGGGCATCGATTTAGCACTTTGGTCAACAAAATTCACTAACTTAGATCCATTTTATTTCCTTTTCATGGTAGATCAAAATATATTTTGACTAGATCCCATAGATGTTACATAACCATTGTCTCTTGTAGTCCTCCATCTATTTCACAACATAAATGTTGAGCGTATGCTTCACATGCCCACTTTTAGTGACTTGGGGGAGATTGTGCAAGTATTTCTCAACCACTACAATGACATCAACATCTACATTGGCCCTAATACCATGATCATCATAAACACATAAGTAATGACCTGAGCTTTGGGTATGTCTATGTGAGGAGATTCCCTTGCCCCATACAAGATGATAATGCCACCTATTCTTTAAGAGGTTAGAGATTTATATGTTTAGGGATCTCAATTTAAGAAATTCATGATGAACCAATGTGCATCCTAGTATAATGCATCACATGGAGGTTTTGGTAGACCACCAAGTCTACTAATCAACTTCCAAGAAGGGTCATGGACATTGCACACTACATGATCCACCAAAATAAGTAGTTTAATTAGACCAGATATTTTATTCAAGAGTTATTGAAAAACATAAAAAAGTGTCACACATATTCCAAGAAGACATTATAGTATCATTTTTTCATTTTTATATTATGCTTCACATAATAGAAGTCCCTTGAGGGAGAGGTGCATCCCAAAATAGACTATTGCCTAGTGAAATAATTCCACAACTTAATATGGACACCTGAGTGTTGTGTCCTACCACATGAAGGTAAATTCAAAACATGGTGGGAAGAGTGCTTGGATTTGATTTCCACACATACTCAGGTGTCATTAGATGTCATACAATACTTAGGGCAACATGCTTCTATCACCTTTCTACCAAAAGACATATTCATCCATATCCATCAACTACCAAGGTGGCTATTTGGCCCTCTACCATTTTTTTTACCATGGCCATGGCACAAGATGAAGTCATCAAATGAAAATATTTTGCATCTAGGCATGTGACACCACTCCAAGTTATACCACCTAGTACAACAATATCTATAGTATCATAATAAAAGGAAACCACCACTTCATAGCCATAAAAATAAAGTGCAATCTCTCCATCGAGAAACAAGAAGCATCTCCTGCATTGAATTGTAAGATAAAGAACAATACAACCTAGTTATATGATCCTAATGTGGCCCAAACTAAAAAATAATACAACTTATCATAGATAGGCATAGATTAATAAGAGGTCTACCAAGTAATGCTTGTTGATATCATTAGAGATTTATATTATATGCAGGAGGAAAAGGAATTATTCTTCTAGAAGGTATTATGCATAGTCCAAGTGTGCAAGAAGGTTCCTCTAAGTTTGAGGGTATAACTACCACCATGATCTACATCCATTATGGTTAACACTATCCAAGAATAAGCTAAGTAGTTTCAATGAAAGCCCATAAGAGTCCCTAGTGCATAAAACATAAACTAGGCATAACGCTAGGGTCTTGCCTACCATCAAAGAATGACCATTTGGCTAAATATCCATGGTGTAGGAAGCATAACCTTATCCATATTCAACTTCACCATCACCTAAATGTAGGTTGGTTACCCTAGGATATAATAAATTACATGTTTCTAGCTCCATGGTCTAGCCAAGTGATTTTATACCTTCACAATAAGCCTAGGAGGTCAAAGATTTCAAACTTGTGTAACCTATAAAAGAATAACAATAAGATTTATGGGAGGAAGCAAATCATTTATTATAATGGTGAGTTATAAAAGAGGATAGGAAATGCCATAAGGAAAATGATCAATAATAGTAAGCTCAATAAGCAAGTTGACAAGTTAAAGAAGCTGAGGATACACAAAAGGCCTAAGACATAGAGGCTAATCAAAATAAGGGTCTCAAGATGGATAAGAAGGAATAAGAATCTATTGATGTATCTAATCAATCATAGGAGGTATAAATAAGATGGATGAATAATATAATAACAAGGAAGCACGCTCACTACCAAGGCTATATTTGAAGAAGAAAAGCAAAAGTAGGACATCATAGTGAAATAAAACTAGGCCATGAAAGATGCCATGTGATCATAATAGTAATTTGTGGAAGATATAAAGAAAAGGAAAGAATAAGAAGATGAAGCCCTGCACCAACAATAAGACCAAGTGAAGGTCCAACAAGTAAGTGTAGCCAAGGCACAGGCATAGGCTACAATCAAACAAGCCAAGGCTACTATACTAGAGGAACAAAAGAAAGTATAAGAACATGCACATAAGATATAGGAGGAAGAATAAGTGAAAAATAAATCTACATAGGATGAGATTAATAGGAAAGTAGAGGAGGATGATAAAAGAAAACAAGCTGAAGATGTTGTGTAGTAACTAAAGATTATAGTAGAGGCTAAAACACAACAATAATAAGTGTATGAGCAACAACAAGTTAGATTCAAGTAGATAAAATAATAATAAGACATATATATATATATAATAGGCCTATAACTACTATAATTGCCTTTGAGAGGAGTTTGTCTATGGGATATCCTGACTATGGGTGGTTAATGTACCACATTCTCTCTTCCACTCGTAACCATGCCACGACCTGACCCTTCAGTAATTTTAGACACATTAGAGGTATTTACCATCTAATAAGAAGCTTCATTAGATTTCTCTAGGTTACCCTTGAAGAAATAGTTAGAGGATGTAGCAGTATTCTAGGAATCTATTGTGTAGAATATTGCCTCTCTATAATAAGCAATATAGATCAATCCAAGGTTGAGAATGTCAAGTTAAAATCTTACCTACATGAAGTTACCAAGATAATCTAGGATTTTTACCCCAAGATAGTCACTCAAATAATTAGGAACCAAGTCATGTTCAACTAACATAAACTAAAGACACTAGTCTTTGAGTTAACCAAGGATTGTGCATAGTACAAAAACTCTATGTGATCAACACACTAGGGTAGGATGTTAAGACCAAGGTTGAAACTCTCATCACTATCTTAGAGGATTATCAATGCATGTTGGACACTACTAAACTTTAAGCATAATAGGTCATATGTAGATTTTTATATTGAAAGCAATAACTAGATACTTCTTTAGCTAATTACAATATAGACTTTGCAAAGGCCACCTCCACCAAAACAACCATGGTCAACCACACTACCACTATGGAGGATAGGGATGGTGTTTCTATGCAAAATTGCTTTCTACATTCAAAGAAGAAATAAGAAACTGAAATAAATGGTTAAGGCTAGAAGTACCTGATAAAGTCGAGCGCACCGAAATCAGACGTTGGAAGATTCTCCTCTTTGGCTATGGAGGAATGACACCTGCGAAAAAGAGACAAACACGGAAAGATGTTAGTCAAAGATATGGTGGGTTGTCAGGCGAACGCCTGATCCCGGAAGTACGAAGACTCCCTAGAAGGATATCAACCCACTGATAAAAAAGTAGAATATTAGACAAAAGTAGATTAAAATGACAGAAATAAATGATAGAAAATAAAAATGTGTACCTGATAAGCGGCACTATTCTGCACAGTCACCGGCATCGGTCTCTATGGTGCCGGCATCAGTCTGGGAAGGTGCCGACGTCAGTTTAAGTACCATCATCGATCGAGGCAGTGACCGGCGTCAGTCGGGGCAGGTTCTGGACAGAGTCTGGGTGAGTTGCAGAAGGTCTTGACAGGGTCGGGACAAGGTTTTAGACAGAGTCGAGACGGGGTTTTTGGTCGAGTCTGGGGGTTTGAAGCTTCGGGATGACAGAAATAGTGCACGAAGAGTAATCAAGAAGAAAATGAAAATAAACACAAAAAATACTTACCTGTCAAAAGCCGTGATGAAAGTCATAGTGGAAGTTCCATGTGTGGTGCCGGAGTAAAAACGAACGCTAGAGTTGGTGGATGTTGGAGTTGATGGATGCTGGAGTTCAGACGCTGGAGTTCAGATGCTGGAGTTCGGAGATCGGAGATTGAATGAAGGCCCCGAGGATGGTTTCGAGAGACGGTTCGATAACCGTTTCAAAAAACTGATCGAGAACCAAATGGTAATTGATAACGGATAACGGGATGGTGACCGACATCGGCAGGATTGCCGATGTCGGCCGATAAGTGACCGACGTCGGTGACATCGGCTGGGTAAAGACCGTCGTCAGTAGATGCACAATGAGGATAGATTCTAGCTTTTAGTTCTCTGCTCATTGTTACATGCTGCCAGGGTCAAGGTTGGTGGAACAAGTGATCGACAAGGGTTAAATAGGTGAAGAAGAATAAGACGGGGAATGACCAGGGGAGTCGACATGATTTTGGTGTCTACATTTGCCCCTTTTTGTCTTGTTGGTTATTCTGATGAACTGCAAGACAAAAACAGGAGTGATTGCCCCAGGTGAGGGATAAGGTTGATTTCATCTTGTTGGTTATTCGAATGAACTGCAAGATAAAAATAGGAAGCAGATAGGTTGCCCCGATTATGGATGAGGTATTCCCCCTCAAAGCAGGAGTCGAGGGAAGGGAATCAAGAATCAGGTGCTGATTTGACAAAGAGTGGATGAAAAAGGGGTGAGGGTGAACGCTGTAAAAGTCGTGATTGCGCGCATACCACTGCACGAGATGGTCAGGTCAAAAGTGTCGCAGGTCAAGGGTCGAGGAGTGCCAAAATTGAAATAACCAGGCCCCAGCATTTAGTCGTCTGCTGATCGGGTCACTCAATCTAAGCTAAAGCTCCAAATGGTCATCATGTTCCAGGTATCCCAGGCTCAGGAAGTGCTCCTAGAAACACGAAAAAGCCACAAGTAGGGTGGATCAACCGGTTTGCGATCCTATACTTGTGAGGGTCCAAAAAGGTCTGCGCACAATTTTGCTAACCAGTCATGAGGTAGCATACATGCAAAAACAACCAAGGCAACAGTGTCTTGGAAGTAGTCGAGGGCAGAGGAGATAGGCATGATCTCCAATGGTTGGTGGTCGAGGGGAGGAATGGATGAAAGGATGTGGCTGAGCTAACCCCAGAAGACCCCATGTCAACTGAGTGCTGCCTACATAGCCCTGGTGATAGGGCCTCAGGCCAATGTAGTTCTCCCTAGAAGGGAGGGAGGGTCAAAGGGATAAAATGGGTCGTGGTCAAGGACAAGGTTATGGTTAAAAGAAGGAAAGAAGGTTTGTCCATCAGAGAGACGAACAAACGAGAATGGTCGAGCTAACCTCAGAAGACCCCATGTCAACTGAGTGCCACCTACATAGCCCTGGTGATAGGGCCTCAGACCAATGTAGTTCAAACAAAGGGTCTGAGTGGTAGACAGGTGGTTAAAATGGTTGATAGATTGGTCGATGATTGGATGAAATGAGGAGGAAAAAAGATGTTGCAGCCTTTTCCAAATGGTGTATTCTGCAACATTGGTTGAGGGGTTTTTCATCCCTAGCAATATTCCATATTCGTGATGGATGTATGTTAAAAATGAATTGAGGTTTATTTATGCTTCAGCAAGTATTGGTTTATGCTGAACATAAATTGTAGTGGGTTGATAGTTTCTATGTGTATTGGTGTCCATAGAAACTAGGATGAATAGGCTAGGTCATGTTGATGGTCTGAAAAGAGAGTTGAGTTGAGTTGGTTGACAAGTGATGAAGGTGAATGTGACCAAAGTGTAGAAGAAGTGAAAAGCATATTGCTCTTTCATTGACAAGGACCAAAAAGATAGCATAGATAGGGGTTATGAGAACCAAGAGCCCCATTCATGCGTGACGTCGTTGACCGTGGATATGTTAGAGCGGTAATCGAATCACTTCGACATTAAAGTGAGCTCGAAGTCCCTTGAGCGGGTGATAGGAGGAGGAAGAAGGGTAACCCATTTTAAGAGCAAAGATAACGATGCCCCTTTTTATAGGAGACCCTGAGACAACTATAAGTCAAGTCCATGACTCATATATATATATTTTTTTTTTTTTTTTTTTAGCGCAGACTGATCAATGCGGGAAGCCTGCATAGAGATGTCATTTGTTTGGTGGTCAGTTGTGAAGCTGATCAATGCGGGAAGCTTCTAAAATAGTGTTGTTTATTGCCAGATTAGTCATAGCCATCCTTCGAGGGAGTGGTCTAGATTTTTGTTTAATAAAAGGGCTTTTGAATAGCTGTCCTTCGAGGGAGCAGTCTATTAATTACAGCAATGATAGTACAGCTATCCTTCGAGGGAGCAATCTGCTTTTTGATTTTGATATAGATATAGTGACCATGGATATTGTGACATCTTGATTTGTTTTGACAGAAATGTGAGTCGTGGACAAGATTATAGAAGGTCAAGGGCTCCCTTTTATGAGGACAAAGCATCCATACAGCATAAAAGGGTTATAGGAATTATTAAGAGGAATAGGGTTGAAAGGAAGGAGGACTAAGAGGATAGGGATTGCTCAAGGGACGAGCTCAAGTTAAGTGTCAAGTGGACGAGTACTCGACTAGCAGTAGAATGGTCGTAAATGCAATGCATTAAGAGGCTCAGGTTCTGGGCGTCCATCAAGAGAAGACAGACGATAAGTCCCTGATCCATACTTGTGCGTGATAATAAAAGGTCTGAGCCAATTAGGAGCAAACTTACCTCGTTTACTTCGCTCCATATTGGTCACGTGTTAATTCTCTTTGAGGATGAGGTCTCCGATGTTGAAATCTCGTTCTCACAGATTTTTGTCATAGGTGTGTTTGATGCGACGTTGATAGACATGGAGATGATTAAGGGCAGCAAGACGGCGTTCGTCAAGTAACTCAAGTTGAGCTAAGCGATCTTGACGAAAGTCATCGTTGGAAAGGATATCATGTAGAGAAATGTGGAGAGATGGGATCTGTACTTCGAGAGGTAAGACAGCCTCTGTTTCGTACACGAGAGAAAAAGGAGTAGCACCCGTAGAGGTTCGGATGCTAGTACGGTAGGCCCACAAAGCGAAGGGAATGTGAATGTGCCAATCCTTGCCTGTGTCACTGACCACTTTCATGAGAATTTTGGTGAGAATTTTGTTGGAAGCCTCGGCCTGCCCATTTGCTTGTGGGTAGTAAGGTGAAGAGAAACTGAGTTTGATGCCGAAGGAGTCGCATAGCTTTTGGACAATTTTGTTTTTAAAGGACTTGCCGTTATTGGTGATGATTTTATGAGGGACACCGAAACGACAGATGATGTGGGTGTTGATGAAGTCGACGATCTTGTCGGCTTTTGTGGAAATGAGAGGAATGGCTTCCACCTACTTGGTGAAATATTCAGTGGCTGTGATGATGGATTGATGATGAAGAGACGAATGAGGATTAATCTCACCGATGAGATCTAAACCCCATTGAGAAAAAGGCCAGAAATCCTGAGCAATTTGTAAGGTGTGACTGGGGAGATGAAGCAAGTTAGAGTCCTGCTGACACTTGATGCAATGCCGAACATAGTCGCTACAGTCTTGATGAAGGGTAGGCCAATAATAGCCCAAATGAAGGATGCGCTTGGCAACCGAATTCCCACTGAAATGTTCACCACAAATCCCGTCGTGGACTTGTTGAATGGCTTGAGATGCTTCAGTGGAGGTGAGACAGCGAAGAAGGAGGCCGTTGAAGCCTCGCTTATAGAGAAGACCCCCTAGCATGGTATAGCGAGCAGTACGCTTGATAAAAGCTCATCGTGCATTACTAGAGAGGTTGGGAGGAATGATAGAGAAAGATAAGAAGTCTACAAGTTGTTTATACCAAGTATCTTGTGGACTAGGGTCTATAGTGTTGACATGATGAATGTGAGGAGAGATATATGAAGGCAACGGCACATGACGCATCGTGACAAAAAGTCTGGATGCAGATGAGGAAGATGGGATATGTGAAGCAAGAGAAGTCATGGTGTCAACAAACTTATTCGTGGATCGAGGAACAGTCTGTAGGAGGAAATGGTCGAAAGATGCAAGGAGAAAGTCGACACGGTTTTTGTACCTTTGTAAAATTTTATTTTTACAGAGGTATGAACCATTGACCTGATTGACGACGAGCTGCGAGTCACCGAAGATGTTGATGGACTTGATGCTGAGAGAGAGGGCGGTCTGGAGTCCCAAAATTAAGGCCTCATATTTGGCCATATTATTGGTACAATCAAAGTCAAGTTTAAAAGACAGAGGCATGGGCTCCCCTTCGAATGGGATTAGAATAACCCCAGCACCCCCACCTAGTTGACATTTGGAACCGTCAAAGAACATAGTCATTTGATAGGTGGTGTCATCGGAGGAAAGCACAGCGATAGATTCGTTAGGGAACTCACACTGTGAAGGTTGATTGTCAGGAAGAGGGGCATCTACTAGTTGATCAGTGATGGTTTTCCCCTTGATAGATTTCTGCTGGATGAATTCGAGATCGAACTCAGCAAGCAGCATGAGCCATCGAGCCATACATTGATTTTGATATGGCTTGGAGTGCATATACTTGAGAGGGTCGGTGTGGGTGATGACAAAGGTTTTGTGACTAAGAAGATAGTGGCAAAGCTTAGTAGCAGCAAAGACTAATGCCAAATAGAGTTTCTCGATATGGGTATACCGAGTTTCATAGTCGACCAGTGTTCGGCTGATGTAATAAATGGCTTGCTCACGGTGATGCTCATCTCGGTGCGCAATCATGGCACCTAACGAATGGTGAGTGGCTGAGATATAAAGGTAGAAGGGTTGGTCATCTTTAGGTGGAATGAGGACTGGTGGAGAGACCAGATAGTGTTTTAAGGCTTCAAAAGCCTCTTGACAGTTCTTATCCCATGTAAAAATGACGTCCTTTTTAAGGAGATGATGAAAAGGTTGACAGCGGTCTGAAAGCTGCGAGATGAAGCGACGAATGGACTGGAGCTTGCCTTGCAAACTGTGAAGCTGCTTGAGATTAGTCGGGGGAGGCATTTTGAGGATAGCGTGAATCTTGGCGGGATCTATCTCGATGCCACGGAAGGAAATAATGAAGCCAAGAAGCTTGCCAGAGAGGACCCCAAAAACACATTTCTTGGGGTTAAGACGAACATGGTACTGAAGAAGATGAGAAAAGATGATTTTGAGAATGGTCAAATGGTCGTGGCAAAGCTTGGACTTGTCGAGCAGGTCATCCACATAGTCCTCCATGATTTTGTGGAGGAGATCATGGAAAATGTAGGTCATGGCACGCTGATAAGTGGCACCTGTGTTTTTCAAGCTGAAAGGCATGACTCGATAGCAGAAAGTCCCCCATGGGGTGATGAAAGTAGTCTTGTGCTGATCTTCCAGAGCGATTAGGATTTGATTGTATCCTAAAAACCCATCCATAAGAGATAGCATCTCATGGCCGGCTATAAGATCAACAAGCTGGTCGATGTTAGGAAGAGAAAAGTCGTCTTTGGGACAGGCTAGGTTGAGGTCGTGATAGTCTGTACAGATCCGAATCCCTCCAGTTGCCTTGGTGACTGGGATGATGTTAGAGACCCACTATAGATAGTCGATGGGCTGGATGAAGGAGACAGAAAGGAGGCGCTGAAGCTCTTCTTTAACAAGGAGGGCAACGCGGGGATGCATCTTTTGAAGCTTTTGCTTGACAGGCTTAGCCTCTGGTTTGGTGACAATGTTATGGGTAACGATGGTGGGGTCGATGCCAGGCATATCACTGTAAGTCCAGGCAAAGACCTTGCTATGGTCAGAGAGGAAATGGGTATAGTCAAGCTGCTCCTGAGCGTCTAAAGATTGGCCAATCTTTAAGACATGAGGAACATCAGAAGAAGGAAGGTTGATGTCAATGGTTGATTCATTTAACATAACCTGGGTCTCAGAAGGGAGGGAGCGCTGGATGAAAGAATTGTCAGTGCCTATGTTAGAAAGAATGGCGTCATCGTCAATGCAATGAACAGTGTGGATGGTTGCCGACTCATCTTCGATCATGCTGGGAAGAATGAGAGGGAGAGATTTGGACACCCCATTGAGTTGATAAGTCAAGGGGTTCAGGTGAATGGTGTTTATGGAAAAAAAAAACTAGGAGGAATGGAAACCACTGACTCCGTAGGTGAAGGTGGTGAAATGGGTGAGTGTGGAGGAAATTGATCAAGGATTGGTTCAGGACAAAGGTCTAAAGGGTCTTGAGTGGGGTCGTGATATCCCAGACCATACCGTTTCTTGGCGTTGTCATCATTGAGCGGTTGGATAGGCTGATGGGAGCCCTGCTCATAGCGTCCAAAATCAAAACCCTTCCATGCACACCTGTAAAGGTAAGTGTGTGCAAAGGCAGGGTTGCCAAGAAACGAGAAATCTGATGTGAAAGGTTGAGGTGAAGAAAGAGGATTACCATCAAGAGGAGCTTGATTAAGCCCCCCATAGACGAGGTTAGTGCAAAGGTGAGGGGGACCATAAGGTATGATCATCCCTATTCGATGGTCGTAGCTGGGGCTGTGATGAAGGCGTCCATACTCTTGTGGAGTTTGGAACATGTCTAAAGCCAGCAAGCGATATTCTCCCAATGAAAGTCTTTGGAAGACGTCTTCCATGGGGTTTGTGGTTGTGGCTTGAAGGGGAGGTGTAAGGGCGACCGCCTGTTGCAAACTGGTCGAAGCTTTCATAGATGGAGGCAGTGCCAGGGTTAACGGCTTGATAGGAATGAGGACATCGTTTGGACGGTAGGTGGTGTTGCATGTTTTGAAGGGTGAAGGGTCAGCAGGAATGGTGTGGACTTGTCCGTCATGCTCAAACTTCACACAACGGTGCAGGGTGGAGGGGACATAGGACATGGCGTGAATCTAGGGTCGGCCCAGCAAGATGTTGTATTAGAACTCTCCTTTGATGATGTATAAGAGCTTCGGGACTGTGTGTGGACCAACGTGAATATGAAGGATGACTGTGCCAATGGTCGTGACAGTAGTGTCATTGAAAGAGCGCAAGATCGCGTCAGTTTTGGAGACGCAATTCTTGGGAAGAGCCAATTAATCAAAGGCATGGGTGGAGATGATGTTGATGCTAGCACCCCTGTCGATCATAACGTGTTTAATGCGTGTCCGATCGATATAGGCAGTGATGAAGAGGGCGGCGTCTTGATCTTCCGTGTTGGATGAGGGAATCTCAGAATCACTGAATGTAATGGAAGCGATAGGGGCTAAGGAGTGGACAAGGGCAGCAAGTGGCTGGGGATCCTCGGGTTGGACCTCCGCTGCCTGTAGGGCTTGGATGAGGGCCTGACGATGTTGGGGCGAGGTTTGGATAAGATCGTAGAGGGACATCTTCACAGGCGTTTGGTGAAGCTATTTCAACATGGAGTCGTGGATTGGTCCAGAAGAAGAAGAAGAAGAGGAGGGTTGAGGCGCGCCAAGGATAGAAATCTTAGGCTTAGGCGGTTGAGGTGGATTGACAAAAGGGTAGGTCCAAGGAATGGCGGCTTTTTCTTTCACCTTGTCCTTCTGTGACCTAGTGGTGATGTGAATGGCATTGATTTCAAAGATAGGAGGTGAAGATGATGAAGGGGTTGTAACCAGTTGATGAGATGTGGATGGATTTGAAGAGGTAGAAGGTTTATGAGAAGGAGTCAGGGGGTGGTCAAAAGTGTCCTCAAAGAGAAGAGTGTCTTTCTCTAGATAACGGTGAATGACAGCCTTGAGGGCACAGCAAGTCTCGGTGTCATGTCCTGGTGTACGATGATATAAACAAATCTTCGTGTCGTCGAACCAAGAGGGTTTAGACCCGAGAGGTTGGAAAGGCTTGATGGGTGGAAGAGTTATGCTAGAAGTTTGCAAAAGTCATTGCAAGATTAAAGAGTATGAACCCACTAAAGGATCTGTGCTCATTGATATATACGATGTCGGTGACTTTTGCTTGGGCAAAGTTGGAGGGGGTTTTCATACCACCTTCTGGGTTGATGGTGCGATGACAGGCTGAGATGGTACACTCTTCATGAGAGGTATCACCCTTTTGGGAGAGGGTAGGCTAGTGGTCGGTAAAGGAAGCAAAGGAGGCAATCGGTTTTGATTAGAGGTTGGAGTGGAAAGGATTCTGGTTAGGGTTGAAGGATGCGGGCCCAAAATGGAGGGCAATGGTGACGGAAGAGGAGGCGTTCGCCTCTACAGTTTGGCAGTCTTTTGTGATTTAGGCTGAAGACTACTATTAGTTGAAGTTTGGGTTAAGTCCACCTTCACTTGTGGATGAGTGAGGTTGGAGACGGGGTGAACGCCAAGCGATTTGATAGATTTAGGCAGAGTAGATGAGGGTTTTAGTTTTGATGAGGTTGATGAAGATGTAGATGGTCTAGAGGCAGAAATCTAATTTTTGTTGATAGTCTTAGGAGGTTCTGCCATGGGAGGATTAGCAGCATGAGATGAGAGGGCACGGGCTTGTTGAAGAGCTGTGAGACGGTCCCACAATCCCTGATGTTTGACTTTCCTAGAAGGGAGAAGTTCGAGTCTCTCCACTAGTCGGGAAAATGGCTGAGAAGATGCGGGATGAAGTTTAGGCTCTTGAGAAGACGTCAACGGTTGTAGGACTGAAGGTATGGTAGTTTCAGCCCCAAAGCATGGTGAAGTCGTGATAGGTTCATGTTTGGTTGGAGACGAAGGAGAGATAGGTTCTTCCCTGGGTGGAGAAGAAACTGAAGAATGAAGCTCCTCAAGCGGGTAAAGGGCAGGGATGATAGTGCCCTCCACTTGTGGTCGAGGAGTAGGAAAGGTTGGGTCCTCCATGGGCAGCAAGAAGGAAGATGGTGAAACTGGCGGTGCTGGTAAGGTCGAGGCATCCTCTAAAATGAGAGAAGTTGAGGGAGAACTAGCCAGTGAAAGAGGTTCGTCCATATGTGATGGACTGATGGATGAACTCACCTCTTGGGGTAGGTTAGAAATGAGGGGCGAGACCGTATTGACTGTTCGAATATTATGTTCATGGGTATTGTCAGTCAAGGTCTGGACGTTGTTTTGGGTTAGTGGATGATTAGGGAACGGTTGTTTGAAAATATCGATACCCTGATTAGGAGGGGCGTTAGGATTGTCGAGGATGAGGTCACCCTTTTCCAACATGTCTTGGACTATGTTTTTAAGGGTTTTACAGTTGCCCGTGTCATGACCTTTAACATGGTGGTAGTTACAGAAGTCATTTTCCCTATACCACGCAGGGATGGCGTGTGAGGGATCAAATTGTGGTGGAGGTCAGATCTGAGGGAGATTGATGGCCCCTTGTTTGATGAGTTTTTCCAGCACAGACGCGTATGATTCTCCAAGTGGAGTAAACTGTCGCTGTATGTATCTCTGCTGAAATTGACGAGTGGCGCCCATAGATGTGGATGGTTCAGATTGATTAGTTGAAGGTGAAGAGGAAGAAGATCTAACAACCACAGCATTTGCTGAAGCTTTAGATTTAGAATTGGATGAGGAAGGCTTAGAAGAGGGGTCATTGGTTTTGGAGTTGGGATTCTTACTCCGCAACTTGACTTTATTCTCCTCAACGGCACGTAACTCAAGTTTACGAGCCATCGTGAAGGCTTCGTCAAAAGTGCGGAAGGTTTGAACCCTCAAGGTAGAAGAAATATGTTTATCGCAGGCTTGAGAGAAAAGTTCAATAAGCTCAGGCTGGGGTAAGGAAAATGAAAGTTGATTGATAAGGCCCCTCCACCGAGCGACAAAATCAGCAATGGATTCATCCTCGAACTGGCGGATAGAATAGAGGTGTGTGATGGAGACCTTCTTGGTGATATTGATGGAGAAATGATTGAGGAAGAGCTGGGCCAGCTGAGTGAACATAAAGATGGAATGGCTGGGAAGAGAGCTGTACCAATCAAGTGCAGCACCCGAGAGAGACATGGGAAATGTGCGTAAGAGTAACGCATCGTCGTGGGCGATAAGGTAACAGGCCTCTCTGAATGCCCATAAATGTTGTTGTGGGTCTTCCTTGCTCTAAAAATGAGAAAACTTAGGAAGTTCCCACTGGCTGGGATATGGTCTGATGGGGACAGAAGGATGGATGGGCTCGTTGCAGATTTATTCGTACGAGAGAGTATTGCGTGAGCCGATAACGGAAGCCTCTAGGTTGGACATTTTATCCATCAGCATCTTGATAATATCTACTGACAGATTGGCGGGTGGGGTGCCTCCTAGATTGTAAGGCGCTTGAAAGAGGCTGGAAGAGGTATACGACGTAGTCGGTTATACCAATAAGGGCGCAACGTACGGATGACTAGTCGTAGAGACAGAAGAAGTGACTAAGGATGGTTGGATGGAAGACATGGCTAGGTTTGATGTGGTCATGGGAGGTTGGCTAGAGGTAACCTGGGCCAATGGATGGGTAGCCACCCTAGTGTTGATAGGAGTAAGGGTAGGCAGAATGGAGACGACCAGGTTTTGAAAGGGGGTAGAAAGTGGTTGACTGGGTTGAGATTGATTGGGGGCCGAAACCCCGGTGAAAGTGGGCCCAACGATGGAAGGAGAAGCCACACTTGGATGGTTGGTAAAAGGTTGGTCATTATTTGAGGTAACAGCCTGGGTATCTAAGGTTTGGACTACAGACACCGTTGATACGGCCGCAGTTTCGAGGAGAGAAGTCGGCATTCCAAAGACTGGATTGCCCGAGGAGTCTCGCGTTCGGCTATTCGCGAGATAGTATTGCAAGGCTGCGGTATTGAGGTCTAAGAATCATGCGAAATCTTGGTCCCCTTTTGGGATAATAGGCATTTGGGTCGAAGATGGTCTGGTAGGAGTTCTTTCAGTTTCCGAGTTGAACTCCATTATAGGGTTGGTTGTAGGCAGGGTATACGGAAGAGGATGATGCCTCGCGTGATCGACTAGAGCCTTGGCTTGGCTACGAGTCAGAACCATTCAAGGCAAGGAAGAACGTCCTCACAAGCTCAAACAAGCAGATAAGAACCAAAAATATGAAGACACGAGCAGATCCTAAAACCCTAGAAATAAATTATTAGGATTATAGTGGCTTATGCCTTAGAATGTGTGTTTGGGGAGGTTGGCTTTGTGAGTCGGGTCCTAGAAGAAGCAGTCTATGGAAGGTTTCGAGTTTTTTTATGGTGCTCAAGAAGTCTGTGTTAGGGTCTGGTACATGGCCTGGTGCTAAGGAGCAAGCTCCCCTCACTTCACGATTCCAGTGGTTAGCTGGTCTCGCTTAGCCAAAATATACCTCGCCTAGAGATTATACTCTGCCAGAGAACGGAGTGGGCTTCCCCCTTGGTGATGAAATCCAAGTAGGGTCACCAGGACGGGTAAGGTATCTGCTGGGGGATGAAATCCCAGTTGGGCCTTGTCTCAGGTTAGTTAAAATGTTTATTTTGTGCAGGTGGTTTGGTCATGTAACATCAAGTGATCTAGATTAATTCAATATGCGGTTTAATTACTATGTGTGGTCTAAGAGATGCAGGCAAACAAAAATGAATGCAAAGTGTTTTAATGCCCAAGTCAAAATGTTTATTCGTATGAAGACGAATGGAGAAAGAGTCGAAGAATATGAGTTTTAGCTAGTCTAGAAGTGTAAGAAAGAAATGTTCATTTTAGTTCTGCTTATGATGTCGTTTAAGAAGGGACAAAAGGAGGCGAAAAGGAAGAAACCTAATGCACCTAAATGAATGAAAGAAAGAGAGAAAGAACCCAAGGAGGACCTAGGGTCCCACTGGGCATGCCAGAATGTTTCTATGCAAAATTGCTTTCTACATTCAAAGAAGAAATAAGAAACTGAAATAAATGGTTAAGGCTAGAAGTACCTGATAAAGTTGAGCGCACCGAAATCAGACGTTGGAAGATTCTCCTCTTTGGCTGTGGAGGAATGACACCTACGAAAAAGAGACTAAAACATGGAAAGATGTTAGTCAAAGATATGGTGGGTTGTCAGGCGAATGCCTGATCCTAGAAGTACGAAGACTCCCTAGAAGGATATCAACCCACTGATAAAAAAGTAGAATATTGGACGAAAGTAGATTAAAATGATAGAAATAAATGATAGAAAATAAAAATGCGTACCTGATAAGCGGCACTGTTCTGCACAGTCAGTGACGTCGGTCTCTGTGGTGCCTGCGTCGGTCTGGGAAGGTGCCGACGTCGGTTTAAGTACCGTCGTCGGTCAGGGCAGTGACCGGCGTCGGTCGGGGCAGGTTCTGGACAGAGTCTGGGTGAGTTGCAGAAGGTCTTGACAGGGTCGGGACAAGGTTTTAAACAGAGTCAGGACGGGGTTTTTGGTCGATTCTGGGGGTTTGAAGCTTTGGGATGACAGAAATAGTGCACGAAGAATAATCAAGAAGAAAATGAAAATAAACACAGAAAATACTTACCTGTCAGAAGCCATGATGAAAGTCATAGTGGAAGTTCCCTGTGCGGTGCCAGAGTAAAAACGAACGCTGGAGTTGGTGGATGCTGGAGTTGATGGATGTTGGAGTTCAGACGCTGGAGTTCGGAGATCAGAGATTGAATGAAGGCCCCGGGGACGGTTTCGAGAGACGGTTCGATAACCGTTTCGAAAAACCGATCGAGAACCGAATGGTAACTGATAACGGATAACGGGATGGTGACCAACGTCGGCAGGATTGCCGATGTCGGCCAATAAGTGACCAACGTCGGCGACATCGGCCGGGTAAAGACCATCGTCAGCAGATGCACAATGAGGACAGAGTCTAGCTTTTAGTTCTCTGATCATTGTTACATGCTGCCAGGGTCAAGGTTGGTGGAACAAGTGATCAACAAGGGTTAAATAGGCGAAGAAGAATAAGATGGGGAATGACCAGGGGAGTCGACACGATTTCGGTGTCTACAGATGGATCACTCTAGAAGTCACTCAATGCTAGGGAAAATGATAAACACTACCTCTTCAACTAGGAAAATCATCTTTTACATAGTTCCTTCATCAGGATCCAAACTCAATGACATGTATTAAGTGGAGAGATTCAAACAAGGGTCACCAACGCTAAAGTATCCTCAAGCATAACTAATGATGTAGAACTCAAGAATATCATTAGCTGTTATGTTCTATTGTATACCCTATTATGGTTGATTTAAGAAGTCATGCTAGACTAACATGCCTATAAGATCAATTTGACTCCTTTTTCTAGTAAAGTTGCCCAGATTGTCAACACACCTACATAAAATATGCCTTCAAAACTCTAACAAATTATCACTCAGTGCAAGGCCATGTAGTCCAAGTCTAAGGGCTCTTCTAATTAGTCATCATCTATGTTTATTCCACCTCCATTAATTTAAGTACTACACAAAGTATAAATTTTTAACAATTTTATATAAACATTTTGTATTGGGGATTATTTAGTAAGACAACGAGGGCCATGTTGGTTGAAAACACATAAAAGGAGACCACTTAGTTATGCCAACCTATTAAAAATCCATAAAAGGTGGTAGGTTAGTACATAACTTATTTGAAAACTCAAAATGGTGGCTAAGTAGTGTGCAAGAGGTAAAAATAAAAAATGATGCCTTGAATGATTACTTTGAATCTTACTATTCTAGCTATTTTTTTAGCCTTTTCTCACTTGTGCAATTTCAAAGATCCTGCGATATTATCTTAGGATGAGACAACATTTTAAGTCTAAGAAAGTGTTGGGATGAGAATTTGGATTGTAGAGATGTGTAGGATATTTATCTAATATTTATGTGTTATGTACTCATTTTGTCATGTATAATTCTATTTTGTCTTATCTCCATGACTTGTACTGGGTTAGAATATGAATAGACTCCACTTTTGGCACCAAGTATGAGAAGAATATAAATATTCATAGACTAGAAATGTCTATAAATACTTTTTTTATAAGAAGAAAGGGGTTCTACTTTTGAAGAGATCAATAGAGATTCATCAGGTTATGGTTATCTATGTGATTTATTACTATGTTCCTTTCATGAATTCTCATGATAATGTCTGGTCACTTTCTATCTAATTTAACCTAAATCATTTATTTTTGTTTATGAAAACACTGGTTATTCTTATTTCCTAAATAACACATGATAATTAATACTTATTATGTTCCTATTATCAAAAAAATTATATGAACTCAATACACTATTATGTACATTCAAATTATATCATAGTTATCCCCATCCTTAGCATGTTCTGATGCTTTAAGAACCTATGCTAACATAGGGGTTGTTAACCATTGTTTGTTTAAAACCCATAAATAGACTGAGTTATTGTTTTAATAAAACTTCTTGAATGAATCAGGGGTAATGTCGATGTAGCTTTCAATTTTTTTGATTAAGAGCATAGTATTAATGAAATCTAGATCTAGATCTAGAATTTTTACCCTTTATCATTCACTACTTATCTCTTCTCAACGTAATAATTTTTAGCCATGGTGAGCACAAGCTAAAATATTTACACTAAGAGTGGGAAGGTTAAAGCCTAAGGTAAACCACTACCATAAATACTATGAATCTAATATTTCTTGAATTCTAAATTGACTCTAGTCCAGAAGTTTGCTAGGTTTGTTTAACCTAGATCTGTGTTAGTTATCTCTTTGATGTTTAAATCTAGGTTGGATGGAACACTAAGTCCCTTTGAATTAAACATCATCTCTTTTATAGATATGTACATTGGGTAAATAGATAAGGAAATCCAACTACAAAGTTGGTCAAGATTTGGGCTTGTAATTATAGGTTATTTTTTTACTTTGAACTTGGTGGGGTTTAGTTATGCTTTTTTAGGGTTTAGCTCCATTAGGAATATAGTGTGAAATAGAATTTTTAAAGTCTTACCAAAAGGTTCAAAGGGGTTTTAACTTGAAATTTCACTTTTGAAGTCTAATGAAAAGGTTTGGTAGGGTTTTAACTTGTAATTTCACTTGTAAAGTCTAACCAAAAGTCCAACAGGGTTATGGTTTATAATTGCACATCAGATTTCTAATGAGAACTCAGAGTGTGAAAGCAAAGGGAATATTCAACTAGATTTGAATGGGTTTTTTATGTGTTTTTTGTAGTTAAAAAATTTAACAAATGTTCAAGGCTAGGAAAATTCTTGAGTTTAACAAATTTGATGAAAACCATAGATTTTAGAAAAATCTAAAGAAATTACAACAATCTAGACCATTTATAGAAGATTTTTAGCATGTGAATGAAGAAAATAGGGGAAAGTATAATCAAAAAGGTCAATGATGATATTTTAAATGTTCTAAAGATAAAACCCTAGGTACAACAAAGGAAAAACTAAAACTTATAAAAATCAAACAATGGAGGTAACTAAAAGGAAAAGTAGGTGACCTAGGAGAATACCATGGATGATTTCAAGTTGGAAATAAAGGTCTTCTTGGAAGTTTCATCGCTTGGATTTGAGCTCTGGTTCACAATATCACTTAGAGGAGCTTTGGTTTTGGTTTGAAATATTTATAATGATGTAAAAAATCTAATTTTTATATTAAATAACCCCTAATTAATGCTAAGCATGTTGATAAGTCATAGTATATAGGGAAATGATAAGAAATCAGGTCATCAAAATCACTTTTCAATTTTACAACTTGCAAAATTATAATGTGTTTCCCATTCTCTAGTTTATGCTAAGGGATTTTGCAAGTGGGAATTAATTTAGAGGTGAGTAGTAGGATCTCAGTTACACTTTGAAACTTTGAACATTTACAAAGTGTAGCAAGAGTCTGAATTCATGTTGTGTCATGGTGAAAGGTGGGAATATTATAGTTTGTAACTTTGCAAAGTTTTAAATTATAATCCATTTTTTAATTCATACTCAGTCTTAGGTAAGTAGAAAAGTAGATTTTTGGGTGCACTTTGTAACTTTTCAAAGTTGAAAACTATACAAAAATATCTAGTTCCACTTGAGTCTTGAAAAAATGTATTTAGGCCATTTTAAAGCTCTTTCTCAAAAACATTATGGGTCTCCTCAAAGGCGCAAGGTGTTTTGAGGTTTTCGGCACAAAAATATCAATATTTTTGGCAAACTTCATGGGGTGATTATCTACTAATCAATTATTATCTAGTAGCATTCTAATTCATTGGGCATAGATTCATTTGAATTTTAACACATACTATTTGGAGAAGAAACACAAACTAGGGATTGCCTAAAACAAGAAATAAAATAGAAAAAACAAAACTAAGGAAGCATAACTCTTAATGAGTTGTAAAGTGTGAAAAAATAAATTAGTTATAGGAAACCAGATAATCCTAATATATACAAATGTTTGGAAAGAATTCCAACCTCAGAAGCAAGATTTGAGGTATATCCCATTGACTGGGATGGGTAGTTTTGATCCATCAAACATGGATAACTAGATTGCATTGGCTCCTTTGTATTGGGTTATGATGTATGGACCACTCCATATTGCATCAAAAAAAATTGTTTTCCTATATTATCCCTTTTATCATCACATTTTATAACCATGTCTCCTTCATTGAATATCCTATCAAATGATTTCTTGTCAAAAGTCCTCTTTAATTGAGCCTAACTTGCTTTTAAAACTTGCATTAACTAGTTCCTAAATTCTTCTAGCTCCATGAGTTCTACCAACTACATGGTTATTGGATTATTTTTAATTAATTCTAATGATGAGAGAGTTCTATAGATGGTAAATCTATTTATAGTGGAAGTCTAGCTTCCTTTCCCTAGACCAACATGAATGGAGAATTGCCAATGTCTCTTTTAGAAGTGATCCTATCAACCTAAAGTGTTAACTTCAACACAGTATGCCAGGTTCTCTAGTTATCCTCCATTTTTATTTTAATAATCCTTATGAGGTTTTTTTTGGTGGATTTTACCAAGCTATTACTTATGGGTAATAATTGGATGAGGTATTTAGGTATCTGTTATGTTTCGTTTCCCATTCACTCACCTAAGTACCAACAAAAGTGTTGGCATTGTCCAAGATAATGGTGTATAGAACATCAAATCTATTGACAATAGTATGCATAAATTCTAACATAGATGATTTTGTGGCATCCTTCAAGGGAACTGCTTCATTCTATATAGTGAAATAATCAATCACTGTAAGGACCCATTTATGGCCAACACTTGATGGTAGATTGATCATGTCAATAAAATCTAATCCCCACTAAGTAAATAGTTGGTCATATTCTATTAGTTAGAGATGGAGAGCTATTAATCTTTGCTTACCTATAAATTAGGCACATTTCTCACAATTTTTCACCCATATATGTGCATATTTAAACTAGTCAAGCTAATAGTAGCCTACCCTCGTTATTTTGATGGTAGTGGTCCTTGTAGAGAAATGGCCACCCAATGAGCCATCATGAAACTTTTTAAGCACTTTAGGGATGTGATCATTCTCAATGAAACTTAACATAAATCCATTAATATATTTCCTAAACAATATTCCATAAACAAAATCATAAGGAATATATTGGAGCCTAGAGTACCTCTTTTTGGACTGCTGGAGCTCATGTGAATATTTACCAGTCTGTAGGAAGGTAGTCATGTCATTGATCTAGTTATTGACCATATGCAAATTCATTGGTTAAAATGTTTGTTGAATGTATATTTCATCATTATCCTTAATGTTATAATCAAGTTTCTCAGATAATCATTTTACTCTTACAATCTTTTTTATTTTAATGATCACATCATATTCCATGACTTTCATTATCCAACCCGCTCTCTTTTCATTTATTTCTCAACTCAATAAGAACTCCTTTACACTCTAGTTTTTTAGGTATGTTTTTATTTTTGGTGTTATGGAATAAATGTTATCATTTACGTCAAGTTTAAGATAAATTTCATTAATGTCAAGGTCAAAGTTGATATGATTCATGGTAAAGTGGTATATGACAAGGAAGTATTATGACAAGAGAAAATTTAAAAGCAACTTATTGTCTCTCTATTGAGAGAGAATTTGAAGGTAACCTAGTAATTATTTTTAGGTTGATGACATTTTAAGGTCAATATCAATATACAATGTAATCATACTATTGAATACTAGTCTTGAGGAGCATTATCATATCATGAGCATGGTTTGATAGTCTTTGAGTTGTCTTTGCACAATATTATGGTGTGATAAACTCATAATCCTATTGAGACTAGTATTTCCTCTAGATAATCCTAATTAAAGAATGTTCTTGGTCTATATCATTGAGAGTTAGCTTGTTTTAGTTCAAATCCTTGAGTACTAGGTATCTTGATAAGCCTAGTCTAGCTTTATGAGAAGGTGTAAGCATGAATCATAGTTAATCTTGGTGAATTGCATTAGTAAAATTATGAGAGAGAGTGTATAAAGCTATGTAATCATGAGAAAGAGGAAAATAATCCTTCAAAAGAGTCCCAAGATCAGTTTTGAGGCTTAGTCCTTACATAAAGAGACCTAGTGAGAAGGAATGTTAAGGTGAACAATCTAAGGCTTATGATAAGAATATTGGTAGTGTGTGATCAAGGTATGATTTTTTATGACATGATTATTAGGTTTTTATAATAGTAAAAGATTTTTCAAGTTGTTTTTAAAGTCTAAGTGTGACTAACAATTTAAGGCGTAAATGTGTAAAGAGACCTAGTGTGGCCTAATGAGGGGTCAAGTTCACTTTATAAGGTGGCATATCTCATGATATAATTTTTAGAGGTGTGATAGTTTATTTCAAGTTTTTTTTAAAATTCTAAGGTCATATATTGAAGGAGAAATCATGAAATATGGTTTTGAGGTATTTTGTGTGCATAGAATGAAGTATTATAGACCCATGAAGGATTTCCTTATGCTCATTGGCACATGTAACATTTTCGTGAGGATAAAATAATTTCATGTTATTTTGGTAATGGTCTTATATTAAATTTATTGTCATTTTTTTTGGGTTTAGGGCCTAATATTTATAAATGAGTTAAGAATGGAAGATAGTCTAAACCCTCTCTAAAACCCTAACAATGACCTGATATGGAAGATATGATTCAAATATTATAAAAATGGCTTTTTTACCTATTATTATGATTTTATTTTGTATTAAACTCTCTTAGGTACCTATAAGTGGCATTGGTATGTCAAATGAGTGAGTGGAAGCTACAAGAAGTCCCTTATTTCTTGGATTTTTGATGTAGAAGGAGGGTTGACCATGTCAAAGCATGATAAATTATTGGAGTATGACGTGTTATACTTTTATTTTATGATAATTTAAGTTTTTTAAAATTTCAAAAACTTCAAATATGTTAAATCAATCATGGAAGTTGGCATATCGCTAAAATGGCCTAATGAGGAAGATAATGAGAAAACCAAGTAGAAGTGAGAATGAGATTAGGGGTTGGTTATAGTGAATTAGGGATAGATCCAAAAGAATGAGTTTATTTTTAAATACCTATATCACATATTACCTTTTAATATAATATTTTTATATACTCATATATAATCATAAATTTTCTCTCAAAGTGACTTGTCTAACATAGTGAGGTATGTGTAGGGTGAAGACATGAGATTGGTCTGTAAGATAAATATTTATATTGAAACTTGTAATAGATTTGTTTAAATATTTTTTAAGGATGCTTAAGGATAATCTAAACCTATTATAATTACATAAAATTTTTCACACAAGTGTTCTAAATCCTGGTTTCCATGACTATGTTTTGAAGCATTCAAACAATTTTTTGTGTGTTAGTGAGAATGGTGTTCCTGAGTCATTATACATAAATTTTAATAATAAAAGGAACATAATTTTTTTTTATATGTCTCATAGGTTCATCTTAATATATTTTTATTCATGATAACTCTTATGAAGGTGTGAAAATTCAAAGGTTCTTGACTAGGTTTTTGAGGCTTGTTTGCAGTTCTAAGTGAGCACATGAAAATGCTTAGTTTGAGGTCTTTTGACCTATTTGGTGAAATATAAATAAAATTATGATTACCCTGAGCACAAAAATTTTCTATCCATATAATTTTTTAATATATTTATGTATAAAATATTAGTGTATACATCATATATTCAAGATAGACTTTCTAGTAGTGAGAAGGGTTAATTGTGAGTAGGCCTAATGGTGTGGTTCAAAGAGTAAAATTAGATAAATGGTGTTGAATAAATAAGGTTATATTATCATGGTTATAATTTAATCATGTTTTAATTGTTTCATCCATTTTTTAATTCTCAATACGATCCTATGTGGTCAAGGTGAAACGTGTGCTTTGAGAAGGCCTAATTGCATTAGGTCTTTATTAGGCCTAATGGTGGTTTTGCTCCTTATGACTAATGATCAACATATGTAGTGGTTGTTTCAATTTTGAAATATATTTTTGTTCCAATTATTTATTGTTTTGTGTTTGAATAAGGTGGGTGAGAGTAATATTCAAGTATAAAAAGAAGATCTAATAGGCCTAATTTGACAAATTAGTAAATTAAGGACATGAATGAATAAAATAGAGGTTTGAAAACTAGGTAGAGGGATTTAATACCATAATATAGTTGTTTTTATCATGTCATTAAGTTATAAAATTAATTATATAGATTATGATTAAGATTATTTGACCTAAATCTGCCAAGAAGAGGGTTAGTTGAGTGAAGAGGCCTAATAGGCTATTTGAGAGAGATAGAAGAGTGTGAAGAGAAAAATAAGCTAGTAATAATAATTTGAGTGAGTAAAAAGTGTCTAAATGTGATCATAGGTTCCATGGGAATTATTTTGTTCTAATTTACCTAAGGGTTTGGTGTCTCCTTGTAAGTTGGTGCTTGCTAAAGGACTAGCTGAGTTGGTACTTGACTAGTGAGGGGTTGGTGCCTCACTAAAATTTTATTCATTGATTTTATTATTTTATTACAATATATTTTTTATCCCCCAATATTTTTTCCCACATATTTCTTATGTTCTTATGTTGTATTCCTTTGTAAATGCTTGTTTATGCATTGGTTAATGTATGTATGTGAATGAATGCTTCATTGATGATAAGTAAAATTGAATGATTGTTTCAAGGGAACTGATTCAACCCCCCATATCAATATATATACTTCCAAAAAAAAATTATATAAGGTCCTTTTAAGGAGACCTAATATCCTAAAGGAGATTCTAAATAAACGAAGATGGCAAGTCAAGTATAAGGTGGTTTCTCTACAAGTAAGGCTCCATTGTTAAACAGATATAATTATGATTTTTGGAGTGTTAGGATGATAAAATATTTAATTTATCAAGGTCATGATGTTTTAAAATCAATTTTGGATGGATATACTAGACCCTTTATTTCCCCTACAGATACAGGAGGTAATAAGGCTAGTGACAATAATTCAAAATCAATGAATGGTATTCTGTGTGGCCTATCAGATGTATAACTTGTGAAGGTGATGCACTATATGTTTGATAAATAAATGTGGGACAAGTTAAATAATATCCATGAGGGACACTCTAAGGTAAATTTGACCAAGTTTTAAACCCATATAAGATAGTTTGAGATCTTAAGGATGAATGAAGATGAGAACATTATAACCTACTTATAAAGGGTTGATGAAGTGGTCAACATCATAAGAGGCCTAGGTGAATAATTTAAAGAATCTTATATTATTTAAAATATTTTAAGATCTATAAATCCTAAGTTTGATTTCAAAGTATCTTCTATATAAGAGATGCAAGATCTAAACAAGATATAAATGGATGGACTTCATGGCACTCTAATAGCCTATGAGATGAGGACAAGTGAAGGAAGACATACAAATAAGGAATTTGTATTTAAGGAAAAAAATAATTCAAAGGAGAATAAGACACAAGGTAATAATGTCAAAGATAATGATGATTTTTATATTGATGATGGTGAGTTGATAGTTATGTTTTCAATAAAATTGGAAATAGGTTCAATTAAATACAAGGGTAAGCTACCCTTCAAGTGCTTTAATTATGGAGATATTGGACACTTCGCTAACAAGTGACCTCATAATCATAAGATGAAGGATGATTAATATCATAATGATTTCAATAATTCATATAGGTCTGATAATAGAAATAAAATCTTAAAAAATTATGATGCCAAGAAGAATTTTTTTAAGAATAAAATAAGCTTTTACACCTAGGAAGATTAGAACTCATTTTATGAGAGTGAGAGAAGTGATTTGGAGAGTTACCATGAAGGTAATGGTCTTGATGTCAATGAATTTCTCTTCATGGTTGAGGAAGCAAGTTATTTAAATCTAGAAGATTCCATGTGGTTTGGAGGTGCTATTGGTGATTCAAATGAAGAAAAAGATGAGGTGGACTTTGAGGCTGAGTTGATGAATGCTATAGAAGAAATATAATGGTGAAGAATAAGAATAAGGCGATGAGGTCTCTTATCAAATACTATGAGGAGTAAATCAATTTGTTTGAATATAGATATATTGAGCAACAAATCCAAGGATCAAGAAGAAATAGTCAAATATGTGGAGACTTGAATTGAGATTGTGACTACAATCCTAAAGGATCGAGAAGAAGAATGTGCAAGTTATGTAAGTGAATTCAATTTCTTGAGAGCTGAGTTAGATTAGGCATTAAGTAAGTTAAATTATTTTGTAATGTTTGATAATAGTACCAAGGATCTATACAACATCTTGAGTAGTCAAAATACTGTTAATGACAAAATAGGTCTTCGTTTCAATGAAGACCAAAAGAAGAATACTAATGTGATAAAGGAGAATCAGACTTTAAAGGTCAATAGTCAATCAAGGAATGATGGTACTAGTATAATGAAGACTAATCCTATCAATAAGCCTAATTCTATAAGGTATGTTAATCCTTTCAATGGATATTATTATTCATGTAACCAATTTGGTCATAGAGAAAGGCATTATAGAAGACCCTCCAAGAATGAATATGCATGAAATTATAAGGAGAATAATTAGTCAAGAGGTATGGGTAATGGTTTGTTATAATAAAGAGGAATATTGTGCTTCAATTTTCAAAAGGTTGGTCATATTTAAAATTTATGTAAGCATGTATTCTCAAGTCAAAATGAGAAGGTTGAGGTCCTTAGAATGCAAGAAAGAAGACAAAATAATGAATGGAGACCAAAGGTAGCTAAGGTGAATGATGATCAATATGTAAGTCCAAGTGGACTATTTTCCATGATGAAGCATAATTCAAATGTAAAGGAGTGCCAATAATTCTCCCTATCATCTCAAATTGTGGATGAAGAAATCAAGACAAATAAACCAAGTCAAAATGTTGTTCAAATAGAAATTGAAGAATTCAAGCCTAAAAGGATCATGAAGAAAGTTTAGTCTAGTAAGTACATGGAGATATGGGAATATCTTGAGTTTATGTTGTTTTAGTACCCAAGAGAGAAGAGGTGAATCCATTAGGTTTCATGGAGGTACTTAGCTAGTGAATAGAAGCATGAAGGATGTTTGGTCTTAGGGGGAGCTTTGTATTCTTTATTTTAGATCCAAATTTTAGTCAATAGTCTATTGGAGGTGTGATTATAAAATATGAGTTACAAATCATTTGTATGATGATTTTATCAAACCAAGTCACATTTATTATACTATATGAAGGATTAATATGTTCATGAAGTTAGTTATGAGATTGATCAATGTTAAGTTGTTAATAAAGAGAGATAGAATGCTCTTATTTGGAGAGAAAAGGTGTGTTGTTTTAGGTCTAAATATCAGATAATTATCAAGAGATGACCCTTTTTAATTAATGTCAACATAATATTTTTAACTTTTATTGATTATTGACACTTTGTATCTTGCATGAACCTATCCAGTCTCAATCTCTCTAAGTGTATGCCTTAAGGGGTGCACCAGGAAAGGGGTGGGTAGACCATCGATGCTTCATAGAATTTTCATTCCTTTTACCACTTTCCATCCATACTCTATCCTCATAAAACCATTAAACCCAAGCTTATTCTTCTTAGTTATACCTATTCATATCATTTTATATGTTTTATCCTTCATTTCTTTCCTTAACACCCTTTTGACTTATCAATTGTGCTAGGTCGAGCAAGTTAACCTACCATAGTTTAGGTACTTTTTATCTCTTTTGGTTTTTTGGCCTCTTGGCCAACCTAACACAAACTTAGAGAGTTTTCCACAAAAACATGCTAGGTTGACTGGGTTGACCTAACATAGCTGATGTTATTGAAAGCTTTTAGGGTAAGATAATACTATATATAGAAGGTCATTTACCACTATTTCAATAAGATAAAATAATTAAGAGAATAAGTATGAATAAACATCTACCTATTGACCATTCTACTTGGGGAATAAAGCTTTAAGGTTTAATACTTTCTTTAGAGATTTAATCTCATCTTGTGGATAAATATTTTGGATGTTTGGATAGTTTGTGTAACCTTGAGCTGATTTATCTTAGTTATCCTTACATACCACAACAATCTTTTGTGAGGCACCTTAGCCAAGGGGGAGATTGAGGCTCAGAGGGTTCATCTTCAAAGGTAAGTATTCCTAACTTTATTCCTACTTTTTAAAAGTAGATAGATAGTACATTTATATTCTTATTTTCCATGTATTAGGATTCCATATAGATTAAAATGAGTATATGTCTTCTAATACGTGTTTATTTTAGTTGTTTATTTGTTTTTTTTCTAACCCCCACTTTGTGCCACAAGCTTTGGTGCACACTAGATTAGATTTACTTTTCTTGTTATTAAATTAGTGAAATATTAAATCATAGGACTCTTTTAGGTTTATTATGTGATTGTGTTAGTTTCTAGGCTTTGAAACCCTACCTTACATGATGTGTTGTGACAATTGATCCCCTAAATGGTTCTAGTGGATCTTCACATTGGTCATGCTCCCACTTAACAATTACATGCCCCCCAATAATAAGTATATGTGTGCTCTATCCCATCCGATCAAGGATTGATTTATGGATATGATGAATTTTTGATTGTATACATTTTTTTATCCCAATATGAACTAATCCTTAAAATATTTATTCACTTTTTCTTTCATTTATTTTTATCATCATTTTTATCATATTTTTTTAACATTTTGGATTGATTCTATCGACCTAGCTATTTTTATCTATGGACAAGTTTTAGGAATAGGCAACTAGATAGACCCAATCGACCAAGTAAACTTTTATAGATTTTCAAATACCCAATTTAGCCTACTAGGTCGACCCAATTGACCCTTTATAGTTTTAACACTTTTTAGCAAGTTCTTGTACAGCTTGATCGATACTGTCAACCTAGTTTGTAGGTTTCTCAAGCATACTTATAGGTTATAGACAAGAAATATTCTTTATTACATATATGATCCACCAAGATTCCTTTTTATTTCTCTATTTTATGTCTTTCCTTTCATAGTTTTCAATCTTTAAAAATTCCCTTGCACAGTTAATTAAATCAACACTATCAACCCAATTATGTGTTTTGTGTGTTCTCTAAAATAACTAGATCAAAACACTGACCCAATTCATTTTCAGACTTTATTTCCACAGTGTAGGTTTGACCCTATCAAACCTATTCTATATTTAATTCATATAGTGTCAACACTATACCTTATTTCAAATTGGAATTAGCCTCATATCTATTATTAATTAGCTCAGACATTTATTTTCTTATTGTTTACATGCTTAGAATAATTCACATAGTTTAATTAGGATATTTTCAATTAATTGCTTAGTTTCACTATTTCTATTTTATGCACACATAACCAAATCACATAACATAAATAATCATTTTAACATTTTTCTACCCTAGGCTAACCTACTTGGATTTCATCACCAAGGGGGAAGTCAACTTGATGCTCTAGTCAAGTATAAATCATGGTTAATGGTATATTATAGTTAAGCACCCAACACCCTTATCATTGTGGTATTTGAAGTGAGTGGGTAGGCCCTAATTCTAAGACTATATCATTGATATTATAGTCCCTTTAAACCTAAACTACCTAAAGCCATCCTTAGATTACTATATATTACCTTGCTTATAGCCAAATTCCAATCACATTTAAAATCATATCTTAATAATCTAATAAATAATTAGGTTGACCAATTAGTTACATTTAATTTTCAAGTTTTTTGATTGCTCTTTACTCAATTATGTGTGCAAAACCATTCATTAGCCAGCATTGGTACAAAAAAAAAATTGTGTTTCAATTAGATTGGCCAGTGTTAAACCAATTGGTTTTCTATTTCCTTTTAGTACATACTTCTTTTCATTACTTGAAAAGTTATCTTGTTTGATTTTGAAATTCATTTTTAAGCTTCTTAAGTTCCCTATCTTCTATACTACATCAACTCAATCGACCTAGTGATTTTTTTGACTTCTATGCATTGTATCAGATTGACCCAGTCAATCTTGTACAATTTTACATTCTATGTTTCTATACTAGATCAACCCAATTAACCTTATATAGTTTTAATCACCTCATTTGACCTTTTTTTTCTCATATCTCTTATTTTCCCTTCATCATGGACTTTCTATTAGACAATGATATTGAATTACAGTCAACAAACATGACTAACTTTACCAATCCTAATAGGTTCTCTCATAGACAAAGTAGGGCTCCTCTTTTGGATGCTATTAATGTTCATATTGCCACTCTCATAATTAACTATGGTAACCCTCCTCATTATTCTTTGAAGCATAATCCTCTTTTCTTAGAAGACCAACTTGAGTTAGAATATACTCCCAAAATTCTTTTCTTTATTTTTGAATTTCCTCAATATAGAGGAAAATATCCTTCTATCATTTAAAACCTCATTATTAGTGGTCAAATCAAAGAGCCTCATTCACCTACTCCTATATTCCATTTGATATTTATAGGTACCACTTTCTTTTGTTCTCAACCTCTTCCTTCAATTTTTATTCCTTTTTATGCCATGACTTCTTCTTTTCTAACCTCTTCTACCTCCATGCCTAGTATCTCAACTAACATGGTAGGTTCTACATAAATTGGGCATCTCATAAGGTCCACCATCCTTAATAATTTCACTAGTTCATAAATTTCTACCCAAATCAATCTTGCTTCTAGTGCTTCTTCCTCTCAACCACTCATTAGTCCTTTTTTTTATTCACAAGCAAATTTTGCCACTAGAGCCTCAAATTCTCATAATTCTTTTCAATCTCATATCAACACTAATAGTGGTACCCAAACCACTAATACCAATTCTAATGCTTATAATGTTAATTAAACACACCATATTTTGTTACAAATTATAAACCAAATGAATACCTATCAATCTCATAACACAAATCAAATGATGAGAATGCAAAATCACCTCGTTAATCTTTAATATCATCCACAACCAATGGCTTAGGTCACACATAACCAAAATTTTCCCCCTCCTCTTTGATATTTTTAAGGAAATCTCATTCCTCAACCTCATTTAGTTAATAAAACCATTAAACATATACAAAACCTCTCACTACTCAAATTTCTGACATTGATATAGGAGGTATAACACCTACAATTTCTTATAATGTCAACTGGTCCTACCATTCACCTTAAAACATTTTTAAATCTTTACAAGGATTAGGTCAAATTAAATACCTTTGTTGCTACCAAGCTCCTAGCTAAAACCCTCATGGGTGATGCCTTGGATTGGTAAAATCAACTTAGAGATCATTCCATTTATAGTTTGGAGGACTTAGTAATTTCCTTAGTTCAAGAATTCCAAACTAATGATCTTCATAAAAACACTTTGGCCCATTTCATTGGCTTTGATGATCCAATTTATGATTCTCCCTTGGATAACACATCCCATTCTATTTCTACCACTCTTCCATCATCTTCCAATACTAATGATAATCAAGCTTCTTGTAACACTTCTTCCAGTTCTCAAAATCAAATTAAACCAATTAGTTCACATCTCAACATGATTTACCACTTTGTTCTAAACCTTCTTCTTATTATCAACAAAAATTCCAATGATCTACTCCTCCCTTCAAAGATCTCCTTAACCATTACACACCTTTATCTAATAAACTTCTTATGGCCTATGATAAGTGGGATCCCATTACATAACTCATGAATATCCCATCCCAAATTCCATTTATTGAACTCATGAGGACTCCCCCATGTCATATAAATCATCTCATGCAGATCCTATTAGAGATGAATGTCCCTCATCCTCCCCTAGTAGGATGAGAGGTAACTGTATCTAGTTTTGAAGATAGTTTTTTACAAAAATGTGAAGAGATGTCTATCCATGTTGATGAGACCATCGAAACTTCATTTTATCTAAAATTTCCCATGTTTTCTATGATTCTAGATGAGATTCTACTTCATGAAAATGATCCTCTATTATTTATTAGCATCCAAATCAGTAATATCCAAGTTAAGTGAGCCTTGATCGATAAGGGCTATGGCACCTATATCACTTCTATTGATTTCATTAAGACTCTTGGGTATTTAAAATGTAATCTTAAGTGTACATGAAATACATATCAAGGATATGATAGAAGGCAAATGCCTCCCTTAGGATGTGTGTGGCTTCCCATTATTGTCCCACCTATCATTGTTCATGTGAAGGTGATGATCTTCAACTTTCCCCTTTTGTATAACATCTTTCTTGGTAGATTGTGGACTCATCATATGTAATCTATCAAATCTTCCACTTGACAATACATAAAATTTACTCACAATAGAGCCATTTATAAGATTCAAGGAGATACTAACCCTTGGAATTTCAAGTAATTCTAAGATTGTGGTGTCTTTAAGATTCCTACTCTTGAACCTTTACTTAGTGTTTCATTATATGAGTCATAGTGTTTCAACTTTCCCGTCAACTCAACTAGAGGTTACAATGGGCATCCTAAACTCATTGGTAACATTCCTCCTAACCTTTTAAAATTTGATGATGATGAGTCTGATGAGATTAACTCAAAGATTAAAAATTTTGATCTCTCACCTCATCTCATCTCACAACTTCTTGATTCCTTATAACCTCATTCTTCCAAGCTTCCTTGTGATGACATTTAATAGTCTTAACAAAGACTAGGCACTCTATTCACCAAGCTTCCTCTGATGACAAGTTCATCCCAACCTATGTCATCGATCTTCATACTTTATATTATAATGATGGCTATTATTTAGATGATCCTCTTTTAGGCATCCTTGTCTAAGCTCATGATGCCAATATTGTTTTTTATCTCTCTTCTTTATTTGAGTCTTTTTGTGCATTTAATCATTCTCTTTCATTTATAGTTCCTGATTCTTTCAATTTTTCTCTTTATTACAAGGTAGAGATGGCACTGATACCTCCATTTTTTTAGGATTAACTTAAGACCATGCTCTTGGATCATGTTATAACCAAACCTTGTCACTTTTTCACACCTAGGGTAGTCCTCCTTAGACCTTCTATAAATCTTGGCCCTCTTTTAGTAGGGCCAACTATAGTTAAGCTTGTTTCCTTTCCTACTATTTTTTAGCCTCTTTTTATTTCTCCTAGTGTTCCTCCTATTGATCCTAGTTCCACTCCTTCCCCATCATCACCCTTTATTGATGATGGTTTGCTTCCACTACCTAAGATGGCTCTTTTACCCACCAAATGGGCTACTAAGTCCTCTTTAGCTACTTCTTTTCCTATTTCACCTCCTGCTATGAGTGTTTTTAAAACCACTCACAAGCGTATATATTGATTTTATGGGATAGATAATCACTCTTCCACCCTTTGTCATAAGTTATACCATTACCTTGATACCTTTCATCTTTATTTCCCATCATTATAAAAAGCCATACCTCCACTAAAAGTACTTATTGAATATTTACCTAAGTATGGTGAGGTATATTGTCTATGACACCTACGCAGTACACATCACATTGATCATTACTACATTTTAAAACATCTTAAAGATCATTTTATAGCCATTTTTGGACCTTCTACTATTCCTCCCACATGTTGTTCCTACAAGAAGGTTCCTCCTTCTTCTCCCATGGATCCACCTCCAGTGGTTCCATCACCTCTTGTGATCCTTTCACCACCTTCTATGCCTCCACCTATTATTCCTTCACTTGTGGACCTTCCCTCACCTGTGGATTATTCTCCATCCATGAGTCCTTCACCCATGTATCCTTCTCTACCAATGATTCTTTCCTTTATTTTAGATCTTATTTCCACACATTCACTTGACTAGCCTTTGCCTAACTTTCCTCCTTAGCATGATCCTTTGAAAATTCCTAATTTTTTAGTTGAGATCCAAAAAGAAGTATTTACCTAGTATTCACTAAATATCAATGAGACCTTAGCATCAATTCAATTACAACTTCATAGGGACTTATCCGATGTATTGAATAATGTGTGTGGACAAATTTACCAATATTTATGAGCACATGCATGGTGATTTCTCATTTATATTTAGATTGGATGTGTGATACAATCTTATTGATATTTTTGATTATATCATTTAACACTGTGTCAAATTCTTTCTTATCTTATATCATATTTTTCTTGCTTGTTGTACTATAGTTCGCTTATGTTATCATATATACTTGTCTTTTCCTTATCATTGTTATCCTTTTCTTATCATTGCCTTCTTTTCCTTTAGAATTTTTATCAAAACTTTTCCCTTGTATCTTCATGATTGTTTGCTTTATTATCTCAATTTCTCATAGATAGTTATCATGGTGAATTGGTTATATCTACACTCTTCCATTTGATTACTATCTCCTATTACCATGTGATCAGTTCATAAGAAATATTTCTCATTACTATTTCTTTTCATTGGTCCTCCTTTGGATCTCATTTTTTCCTCATTTTTTTCTAAAAACTAAGTATATACATGATTGAGACTTAATATCACATTCTTAGCTCATTGCCAAGCCTAAGTGTTCTAGTCAATCTTTTGTCTTGGGTCACTTAGCTTTCTTTATCCTTAGCCTATATCTCATTCATTTGTATCACTATCTCTCTCATGATTGGTCATTCCAAATCCATATGGAGGAGAAATCTTAAAAAAATTCCTTCAAAATAAAGTTAAAAGCCAAATCATTTAAATAAAAGGAAATGATATCAAAAGGCAAAAATATTGAATATTCTTAAAAGTCTAATCACACTAAAAGATGAGATTCAAACACCTCATTTTTATAGTCAAAGCTCAAACTCCATAATTTGCCTCATGGTAGAGCCGAGGTCCTTTGGGGTGTGTTAGGCTAGTAGATTAGAAGAAGAGAATAAAAAAATCTTTTATTGTTACCTACTTTCTCACATAAGTACCCAATCTTCATAGAAGATCGATGACTTTGTAAGGGGTCCTGAGGAGTGGGGAACACATCGTGGGAAGGTAAGTCTATTTTAAATTTTCCTTGTACCAATTTACCATCATGAGTTGATCTTAGTAGGAAACCTATTTACCTATAAAGCTTTATGTCTATATCAAGTGAGTTTCCTTTATACATAGATGACCACTAGTCCCTTAGTGTCTTTTCATGTCCATCGTAAGCCTCTTGCCTCTTAAGGTCTTCTCATAATATGCCTAAGTCTTGATTTTTACACTCCCTTTTTCATTCCCCTTTCCTTCATATTTACTCTTGGGAAATATTGTTTTGCTTACTGATCACTCCCCATGGGATTTCATTTGTGAGTTGCTTTGTAAGACTACAGATAGGACCTGACATCCCTCATAAATTACCATATTTTCCATCATATTACCTGCATATTTGATTTACCATTCCTTATCCTTCTGCTTACCAATCTTGATTTGGTACCCCTTGGGTTTTTATATTGTGAGTTACAATGTAAGACCGTGGATAGGACCTGACCCTCTTCACAATTTTTTCCAATAAACAAGTCACCATCCAAATTATATGTGTCAAATAAGAGATAATATTTGATTTATTATGAGGATGCACATCATTGACATACTTCCCATCTTGATATTTAGTATTTTTTATGCTTCATTTTTCTTTCACCTTTTATTTTATTATTTTCTGAGTGCATGTAAGATTACAACCATTTCCTAAATTTCTCATACTCCCTAAGCTTGAATTAGTATGATAAATTTAAGACCAAATTTTTGTAAATTTTTTTTACTTTTATACTTCCCATCATGAAATGATATAATTGATTGACTTAATTTTGATTTCTTTATTACTATTTGTGCCCTTTTACATACCTTCCATTTTATTACATTGTTGTCATACTTCCCAACGTGATATTTAGTATGATTTTACTTATTTTAATTTGTTACAAAAATCTTTTACATTGGTTTAAAAACAAATCCCCTTTTACCATCTTATTTTCCATTTTCTTGGATTTTTATACTTGGTAATTTTTTGTTATTACACATTTCCCAAATTGAACTAGTGTGTAGTACATTTATTTGATTGATTTTACTTTTCCAAGTCTTTTTTTTTTGCCTATTTATTTTCAACCATGCATATATACTAGTTCAATTTCCTATATATTTCCTATATGCTAGAAAAGAAACCACACCACATATATTTCCTATATCATATCCAATAAAGCTAAATACATATGCTAGAAAGAAATATATCCAAAGCATCCATAACCTCAACCATAATAAACAAACATAACAACCATCATAAAGAAAACATACACAACCAACACCAATAAGCCAAAAATGATACATCATATATATACCATGAGTTTGATACAACCATATATAAATCCTTAGCACTAGGGTTGAGCTCCACCCTATCTATCTCATGGCCTATCCATACTACCTAATGATGCCTCAATCTAATTCCTATGAATGGTACACTATAACAAGGTATTTCAAGATCTAAATCCCTCTACCTATCCCTGTAAGCATGTTATCAGCACCTATGCCTACACTAACTTAGCATAGGTTACTATATGTGCTTATGCCAGCTAAGTCTACATCATTTTAAATACTTGCATCATCTATGTCACTATCTCTAGATGCATATATATCTCATATGCCAAGGCCTACCAATATTTTCTCTCACTTTCACCCATATCTACTAGTGGATGCATCCCTTCCCTTTACACTTGTATCTACCTCACTAGCTAATATGAATTAACTCATCTGAGCTAGGGTAGATGGTACACTTTGATCCTCCAATGTCATGGGGTTGTATAATTTTAGAGTCTCATTTAGTATGTCATGGAGTACTCCCCTCACTAAGGACCCCCATATCTCTTCCTCATCCTTAGGTACACCTACAAAATCACACCAAATGGATATTAGATCATTATCATATCTCATAATATCTATCTATATCTCTCTACTACCAAATAAAAAATTTATAAATAATTTAACCATCTTCATACCTATCTATGTCTCAACTCTTATGATATCAACATCTACATGATCACCTCACATAATATCCCTATCTACATGGCCTCACAGTACTTCCTTGATAGGTCACCTCCTCAACTCAAACCTGGTTATCATGGCTCATGTCTATATCAACCTCCATCTGAGTGGTCTCTTTATCATCTCTATTGGCTCATCCATGGTATCATTTGGGATGTCTATAGTCTATACTCTCTCCTATCTCCATTGATATCATGTCTTTGGTGGCCACTACTCATCTCATTATGGGGTTGGTAGTGGTACATATGGTATCTTTACCTTTTATGCCTCTTTTCTTACCACTCATTATGCTTGACCAATCTATGGTCACTCTTGATATAGTCTTAGTATCAACCACACTATCAATGATCTAATTCCCCTCTTACCTCATAGATCCTTCACATACTGAGCCCACTAGTTGAGCATCAATATCAGTATTGCCAAATGAGGTAGGCCCATTTGTCCTAACACTCATACCACTAAATGTGGCTCTCTCTACCATGTATAGTATCCAATTACCTCTCTCCTCTCTAGTGTTGGTGTAACTATGTGCCAGTTCACCCATGTAGTTATATGCCCATACAACTACCACATGATATCTACATGTCTCACTAACTATAATGCTAACAAATGGGGCATATCCTACACTACATGTTCCTCCCATTATCTCCATACTCAAGGTAACCCATCATTGACCACATGGGGTAACCCAGTTGATCGATACATGGGAAATATCTCATATATCCATGTTGTCAATAGTATGATCAGTCCCATAGTCTTTTACCCTCTTACTAGCATCTCAAATAGATCATGAATGAGTTATACCCAGATGACAAGACCTAGATTATATATTACTCCCTCCTCTAACATCATGTTTCTCAAAGCTACCATAAATATTTGCACCTTATCATCTTACTTATGACAGAGCACTCATTATGTCACAAGGCCTATCACCACCTTCCATAGGTCCAAAATCTATTACATATACACATCATCCATACTGACTCTCCATCTTCTCAATATCATCTTTGAGCCTATAGCCCACATGGATAAGGCTCTCATCTCCTCTAAGTTATTCAATATCCATGTGGTAACTAGTGCTCAGACTATGGGTAGCCCAAGGATGGCATAGACATCCTCTAATATGATACCTACCTCTATTACATCCCTATCCACCTCCCATTTGAAGGTATTAGTCAACCATTCCTATGATCCCAAGAACATGACTAATAAGTCAGTGTTGAGGGGGATCTTTCACATCTCAAATTTACCTCTTAGACCTATCGATACCAGCCTAGCTTGATCTCCATCTATTAATCTATCTAACAAACCTAGCAACCAAAACACATCCACCAACCTCTAGAATCTTGGTCATCTCTATAACCAAGAAACAATAAAGGATGTATTAGTTCTTCCATGTCATGTATAATCACAATACATTTTTTACACATTATTTTTGTAATTATAACTAAAAAAAAGCCTAATTACTTTTAACTTATTTATTTTATTCATTTTAGCTTACTTTTATCCTTCTTGGTCTCTCCTACCCTCCTTTGATCATTTCAAGCCATTTTATCCCTCTTTTAGCTTTCTGCACATTTTTCATGCTTATTTTGGTTCCCTAATCAACCTTGTATGAGAAAAATTTCCCTATTTTTGTCATATTTGACTTCAAATTCTAAGTCAACCCTCATATTTTCCCCTCTTTGGTTTTGAGTTTTCATTCTAGCCCTTACAGACTAGTTTCTCACTCTATTTTAGCTTTTTAGCCTGTAGATTACACTAGGTCAACCCATACCTACTTGGTCAAACATATGGATTTTACCCTATTTCAACATAATAGGTTGACTTGGTTGACCTAGTGCATTCAATGTGTCAACCCAGTACATTTTTCCCAAAATCTACATTTTACTCAAGTTGTTCCTAAACCCTTTTAACCTATTTTATGTTTTCTTATTTTATACCCTTAGAACCTAAGTTTGTTCAATTTTTACATATATAAATTCTTAAAAACAAATTCTATCAAAAATTCACTTAATTAAATGCAGATTTCAAAAACTAGTTTGAGATCCATAGTTGTATACCTGTAATGCACCTATTGCCACCTCTGGGTGTCCTCCTCATCTAACATGTCATTCCCTCACCATCCTATCATTGTTTAGTCTTAGAGCTCTCTTTTCTCTCTTTCAAAATTCAAAATGCAAAATGAATTCTCTTTTTCCCTATTTAAAACCATTTTTTATCAATTCAATTCTTTCATTTATTTTTTAGGTAGATCCCTTGTTTTATCTCTATCTTTGTTTTTGCTCATCCATTTTTTAAATTGTAAAATTCATTAGAATCACGATGATGTAGAGATTATTTTCCACTATCACATTTATATCTTCCAATTTTTTTGAATTTTGGCTATTTTTTTCCACTAACTTCTACAAGTTCATCTAGTATACTCTACATTGGACACCTTTTCTTATAGTATACTTTTTTTATCTATGACACTAAGGTAAGTTCAAGGTATGTGTTTCTCAATACAATTATTTCATTTATCTTATTTGTTACTTACTACACCATACTTATCATCAGCATTATGTGTTATCATGTTTTCTTCCAAATCACCATCCCATGTTGCACTTACATGACACGTGATGAGCTTTGACTAGGGCATATGTATACACATAATATTTTTAACTTTTATTAATTACTAACATTTTATATCTTGTAGGAACCTATCAAGTATCAATCTCTCTAAGTTCATGCCTTAAGGGGTACACCGAGAAAAGGGTGGGTAGACCATTAGTGCTTCATAAGATTGTTGATCCTTTTTCCACTTGTCATCCACACTCTAGCCTCTTGAAACCATTAAACCCAAGCTTATTCTTCTTAATTATACCTATTCCTATCATTTTTTATTTTGTATCTTTCATTTCTTTCCTTATCACCCTTTTGACCTGTTGGTTGTGCTACGTCAACCTAGCATAGTTTAGGGACTTTTTCTCTTTTTTGGTTTGTTGGCCTCTTGGTTGACCTAGCATAGACCTAGAAAGTTTACCCTGAAAATAGCTAGGTCAATCAAATTGACCTAGCATAGTCTAAATTCTCAAAAAAAATTAGGGTAAAATACTACTTTATATAAAAGGTTATTTACCACCATTTCAAAAAGATTAAATAATTAAATGAAAAATTATAAATGAACATCTACCTATTGACCATTCTACTTAAGGAATAAAGCTTTAGGGTTAAATACTTTATGTGGATCTTTGATCTCATCTTATGGATAAGTCTTTTAGATACTTGGATAGGTTGTGTAGCCTAGATCTGATTTATCTTAGTTATCTTTACATACCATGATAATCTCTTGTGAAACACTTCAGCCAAGGAGGAGATTGAGGCTCGATGGGTTCATATTCAAAGGTAAGTATTCCTAACTTTATTCCTCCTTTGTAAGAGTAGATAGATAGTGCATTTGTATTCTTCTCTTCCATGTATTAGGATTTCATATACATTGACATGGGTATATGTCTTATGATGCATGTTTAGTTTAGTTATTTATTTTTTTGTTTCTAACCCTAACTTTGTGCCACAAGATTTGGTAAACACTAGATTATATTTAATTTTCTTGATATTAGATTAGTGAAATATTAAATCATTGGAATTTTTTTAGGTTGTTGTGTAATTGTGTTAGACTATAGGATTTGGAACCCTACTTCACATGGTGTGGTGTGACAAGTGATCCCTTAATCAAGTATAGTAGATTATCACATTGGTCATGCTCCCACTTAATAATTGTATGCCCCCAATTAGAAATGTAGGTGTGCTCTATCCCATCTAATCTAGGATTGATTTATTAACATAATGCATTTTTTATTACATATAAAGAGGTGACTCCATTAGGTTTCATGGAGGCACTCAGCTAGTGAGCAAAAGCATGAAGAATGCTTGGTCTTAAGGGGAGAGTTGTATTTTTTTTTTATATCCAAAGTTTAATCAATAGTCTGTTAGAGGTGTGATTGTAAGATATGAGTTACAAATCATTTTTATGATGAATTGATCAAACCAAGTCACATTCATGATATTATTTGAAGGATCAATATGTTCATGCATTAAGTTGGTTATGAGCCTAATTTATGTTGAGTTGTTGAGAGAGAGAGAGAGAGAGAGAGAGAGAGATATTGTTTGGAGAGAAAAGGTGTGTTGTTCCAGGTCCAAATATCAAATATTTGTCAAGAGATGACCCTTTATTATTAATGTCAAAGGAGGAGAAATTTCCAACTTGGGAGAAATGTTAGTCTAAAGAGATCTAGCTTGGGGAGGTGAGAATGATCTTTTTTTAAAAGTGTTTTCCATCAATGATAAAGGGGGAGATTATTGAGGTATGTTCCTTTTTTTGGTGTTGTGGCATAAATGTTGTCATTTATTTCAAGGTAAATATGGATGTCATTAATGTCAATGTCAAATTTTATGTCATGCATGGTGAAGTGGTATATGACAAGGAGTCTTATGATGAGAAAATTCTAAGGCAACATATTATCTCTCTATTGAGAGAGAATTTAAATTCAACTTTGTAATTATTCTGAGGTTGATAACATGTCAAGGTCAAGATAAAGATATATGGTAAGCATACTATTAAGTACTAGTATTGAGGAGCATTATCATATCATGAGCATGGTTTAGTAGTCTTTGAGTTTTGTATGATGTCTTTGCATAATATTGTGGTATGATAAGCTCATAAGCCTATTAAGATTAGTATTTTATTCAAATAATCCTTATTAAATAATTTTCTTGGTTGATATTATTGATATTTATCTTGTTTTAGTTTAAATCCTTGAGTACTAGGTATCTTGAGAAGCCTAGTCTAGCCTTGTGAGAAGGTGTATGCATGAAACATAGTGAAGCTTGGTGAATTGTTTTAGTACATACATGAGAGAGGGTATAAAGTTGTGTATTCATGAGAAAGAGATAAATAAACCTTTATAATATTTCCAAGGTCAATTTTGAGTCTTAGTCCTTGTATGAAGAAACCTAATGAGAAGGCATAGGCTTGGTACCATGTTCAAGTGAGGAGTCCTAAGGCTTATGAGAAGAATATTAGTAGTGTTTTAGTAGGGTATGAGTTTTTATCACATGATTAAGAGGTTTTTTAAAACAATAAAATATTTTTTAAGTTGTGTTCAATGTCTAAGTGTGATTGGAAGTTTAAGGCCTTAATGTGAAAAGAGACGTAGTGTGGCCTAATAAGGGGTCAAGTTCATTTTCTAAGGTGCCATATCTCATGAGATAATTTTTAGAGGTATGAGAGGTTTTTTCAAGTGTGATTACCAAATTTTTAGGTCATAGACTAAAGGATAAAGCATAAAATATGGTTTTGAGGTTTTCTATGTACATATAATGAGGTATTACATACCCAAAAAGGATTTTATTATGCTTATTGGTAATTAAAAACATTTACATGAGGATGAAATCAGTTCATGGTGGTTGGGGAAGGGCCTTAGATTAAATTTTTTGACATTTTTTTGGGGTTGAGGGCTTAAGCTTTATGAATGATTATTAAGAATGGAAGATAGTATAAACCCTCTCTAAAACCATAATAGTGACCCAATATGGAATATATGAGTCAAAATTCATAAAAATGGTTTTTTTTGAACTATTATGATGATTTAATATTATATTAAACTCTCTCAGGTACCTTTAGGTGGTATTGGTTTGTCAAAAGAGTGAGTGGAAGCTACAGGAAACCCCTTATTTCTCATATTGTTGATGTATCAAGTAGGATTGCCCAAGTAAAATCATGTAAATGATTGTAGGATTATTTGTGAGACTTTTATTCTATGATCATGTAAGTTTTCTATCAGGTTACAAACTTAAAATATGCTAAACTAGTCATAGAAGTTGGCCTATAACTAAAAAGGTCTAATAAGAAAGATAGTGAGAAAATTAGGTAGAAGTGAGAATGAGATTAGGGATGGGTTACATTGTATTAGGGATGTATAAAAATTCATGGGGTTATTTTTAAATACCTATATCACATATCCCTTTTTATTATATTATTTGGAGATATATATAAGTATAAAGTTGCTCTCAAAGTGACATATCTAACACAATGAGGCTTATATGGGGTGAAGATATGAGATTGGTATATAAGACCAATATTTTCATTTAAAATTGTAATATATTTATTTAAATATAATATATTTATTATTAATTATCATCTAAACCTATTATAATTTCATAAAAGTGTTCACACAGGGGTTATAAGTCTTGGTTTATGTGACTGTGTTTTAGAGCATTTAGAGAGATTTTTGTGTATTAGTGAGAATGATGTTCTTAAGTCATTATGAATATATTTGAATATTATAGTACACATAATTTTTTTATATGTCTCATAGTTTTATATAAATATATTTTTATTCATGAGAAACTCCTATGAAGGTGTGAAAACACAAAGGTTCTTGATTAGGTTTTTTAGGCATGTTTGTAGTTTTGAGTGAGCATGTGGAAATGGTCAATTTGAGGTCTTTTTCCATATTTTGTGAAATATAAATAAAATTATTATTACCATGATGTCATAAATTTTATATCCATATTATTTTTTTTATATGGTTATGTGACAAATATGAGTGTACACTTCAAATATTCAAGACAGACTTTCTAGCAATGAGAAGGGATAATTATGAGTAGGCCTAATGGTGTGGTTCAAAGAGTGAAATGAGTTAAATGGTGTTTTTAGTCCTTATGAGTGATGGAAGACATATGTAGTGGGTTTTTAAATTATGAAACATGTTTTTTTATATATTCAAATGTTTATCCAATTATTTTTAGGTTTTTGTTTGACCAAGGTGGGTGAGAGCAAGAGTCAAGTATAAAACTGTCTAATAGGCCTAATTTGATAAGTTAGTGTATTGAGGACATGAACAAATCAAATAGATGTTTATAAAATAATTAGATGGATTTAATACCATAATATATTTGTTTTTATCATTTCATTAAGTTATAATATTAATTCTATAGATTATTATCAAGGTGATATGACCTAAATTTGCCAAAAAGAGGGCTAGTTGAGCGAAGAGGCCTAATAGACTGTTTGAGAGAGATAGAATAGTGTGAAGATAAAAATATGGTGGTCATCATCAATTTAGTGATACAAAAGAGTAAAAATGTTATCAAATTTTATAGGTGACTGATTTTGTGTTTAGTTACCTATGGGGTTGGTTCGTCCTTGTAATTTGGTGCTTGTTAAAGGACTAGTTGAGTTGGTGCTTGACTAGTGAGGGGTTGGTGCTCTTTGTGGGGTTGGTGCCTCACTAAATCTTGATTAATTTCTTATATAAATATATTAAAAACTATTTTTCATTGATTTTTATCCCCTGATTTATTTTTTCACATATCTCTTGTGTTCTTATGTTGTATGTTTTTGTAGATGTTTATGTATGCATTGGATAACGTATGTATGTGAGTGAATGCTTCATGGATGATAAGTGAAATTAAATGATTATTTTAAGGTAA